>VWZW01005743.1:42288-80984 GCA_013397115.1 Edolisoma coerulescens
CTCCCGGAGCAGTGGAAGAGAATGTCAGTGATGGACAGACCAAATCCCCATGCCCTGGCTCCCTGCGCTGTCGGTGGGAAGGAGGGAGGGGCTGGGGGAAGAAAAGGTGTTTTAAGGGCTTATTTTGTTTCTCGTTATCCTCCTCTGATTTTGTTAGTAATAAATTTATTTTGTACCTCTAAGCTGAGCCTGTTTTGCCTTTGGAGTGTTTTCTCTTGGTCCCTATCTCAACTCATGAAGCATTTGTTAATTTTTTCTCTCCTCTGCCCAGCTGTGGCAGGGGAGTGACTTTCGTGGGTGCCTGGCGTTTGGCCAGTGTCAAACCACAACAAATCCATACACAGCAAGCACTGACAAGATGCATCAGTCCTTTCACCCTCCCTGGGGAGAAGTACTGGTGGAAAAGTCATGTGTAGGAAGGCAGGAGGTGGCAAAGCCTGGACAGATCCAGGTCCAGGCATCTTCCAAGCATGGTTGTGACCCTCAGGGGTGGGCTGGAATGTGGGGCTGAAAGTGGGGTCTAAGAAGTGTCTCTAAAGAAGCTGCTTGCCCCATGTCAGCTGTGATCCCGAGAGCCCAGTCTTTTGCCACTCCTGTTGCAACAAATGAGCAAACAAAAAAAACCCACAACATAAAGTGTTTGGTGAGCAAGAGAAGTGGAACAATTCATTGCCAGTTAGTAAAGGAAAATAAAATCAAATGGGCTTAAGCAGAAAAACAAGCCTCCACATGCTTCTTCCAGAGAGACAGACACATTGTAGGACACTGTGGCATGTGAGTCCTGCCAGAGCTGGTGTGGGTTGTGTGGCTGTCTCCTGGCTGGCTGTAAAAGTCACTTCCAATATGTCTGTCTGTGAGGATGTGTAAATTATGGCAGGGAAGACAGCCTGGTCCCATTCTCAGCCCTGATTCAAATGAAAATTATGTTATTTCCTACTCTGCTGGAATCCCTCTCGTTGCCACTGGTAAAATACTCTTAACTGTTGGTGCTCAGGCTGTATTTTCTGTGTGAATCTGGGAACTCAGAGGAGCCCCTCCACCCACCTTGGGGCTGAGAGGGGTCCTACCTGCTCCTTTTATCAGATTACAGTTACATGCACATCTTGATGGCTGGATTTAGGAATTCCTGCTAATAAAAGTGTGGTGATGTTAATGGGCTGGCGATCAGGAGATGGGATCTGATTTATTGTATATTTCCCACTTGTTTTTGCATGTTCTGGGAACACAACCCCAGGCTGGTGGTGCTGTGGGGCAGTCACTGCTGACAAGAGCAGTGCTGCAGGGCCATAATGTTTTGTCCTGTGTCCCTTGAAAGGGGAGGGCTTGTCCTTCATGAGCATCTCTTCATCCTCTGGCCACCCCAGGCAGGAGGAAGATTTCCTTTGCAATGAGATGGGCTGAGAAGCAGATGTGACTTTCAAGAACATAATCAAGACTTTAGACTCAACCTACACATGGATATTGTTTGGGGTTACAGCGAGGTCTGTGCTTGAGGCAGGACAGCTGGACTGGGTTTTATCCTGGGTTCAGGAGAACCCTGGACCCACTTTGATTAAATCTACTGAACCTTATTGCAGGATCAATGTCAAAGTGAAATACGAGCAGGTCTGAGGTTGCCATGCTAACAGCCACTGTCATCTGCTCAGGGACAGATGTTTGGCCGCAGAATACGTAGTTTTTATGTGTATGCATGGAATTACTGCAAACAAAACCATCCATTTTTCTTTTTTAACATTTCCAAATGTTTTTGCTGCCTAATCTGTTGCAAAGTGCTGGTGCTGCAAGTTTGGTCTCTCCTGGGTTAAAAGGAATGAGTGCCTTGCACAGGCTTTTGTACTCTCCTTCACTCAGTTTGTGGTTGTTGAGTTCAGCATTTTTGGTGTATGTGTTTTAAAGAGTGATTCACTCGTTTTTGCTCAGGGCAAGCTCAGTTTCAGCCAGGAGCAGGCCAAGGAGGATATGAGTTTGGTTTTGCAAAACCTCTTCTGTGACTTTTAATTTGCTACTCCAAACCCAGAACTAAAGGGTGGCTGGGGTCCAGCTTCCAATTTATCTAAAATGATTGAAAACCAAAGCTGAGGTTTGGGAATGTGGGTCTTCTTTTAACCCTCTCTTGCTCCATTTTATCTTCTCTTTGCAAAAAGAATGAGCAGGAGACTTTCTAAATGAGCATCAAACACCAGAAAACTTTTGATGGCATCTTTTTTGGTGACATGCCCATTTCCTGATGACTTATTTCCAGCTGGCTTCACTCTTGCAGAGCTCAGGGAGGTATAACTTCTGAGGGGTCTCAGTCTGGAGCAGATTTACATCCAGAGCAACACGGGGTTGCTGGGTCTGTGGTGCTCATACCGGTTTTTTCTTGCCCAAGGAAGAGCCTGGGCTGTCCCAGGGGACAGGAGGGAGCACTCCTAATCCAAGCCCTGCAGCCTCTCCCCAGCCCAGCCCAGCCCAGCCCTGCCCCTGATAAACACAGGATGTAATTGGGCAAAGGGACATTGTCCTATTTTATGCCTGGGAAACAAGGCTGAGAGGCAGGAACAGAGTGCCCAAGGGGACATGACAGAGACAAATCCACAATTCAGGCTTTCTGGCTCTTTTTTTTTTTGGTCTCAGGGCCGCAGTTTGGAGGGTTTGGAAGGGAAGACTGTGATTTCATCCCCGTCCAGTGGCAGGGGATCAGCACTGTATCCTTGACACTCCCACACAGGCAGGCAAAGCACAATATGATCCTTCTGGCTGTTTTCCCCTTCTCTCCTGGGCATACTCCTGCTGAGCAGAGCCCTCCATGCAGCCCGTCCCCGTGGCAGGGAGCAGCTCAAACAAAAGGGTTCGTGTCAGAGGGTTTTATTTCAACTTCAGCATTTCAGCTTTCCAGGAGCCTCCCAAACACAGAGCTGCAGTGTCTGCGAGGGAGCAGGAATTGAACATCTGGTAAAGGTTAGGGTCAAACATATAAATGGGGGAAGCACAGCACATTTCATTAAAATACCCGATCTGTGACGTCAATTAAACTGATCAAGCCCTTCTGCCTTGCAGTTAGGGAACCATAAACTTTATCCAGTGGAGAGTATTCATATGGAAAATATGAGGCCAGGAAGTCTCTCCTGATTGTGATATTGAGCCTATCAAAGGAGCTCGCTCTCCCTTTTTTATTTTTAATCTCTACATGTTGCTTTTCCACCCTGTTACAGTAACAGCAGCCTCCTGCCTGGCCCCTGTGGGGTGACATTCACCATCTCCTTGCCAGCCAAGCTGCTGTTGTTGCCTTCGGCTTCTCCTGGGCTTGGATGTCACAGGAGCCTCTGGAGCCACTCTCCATTGTCCCATTTTGCACAGAGCTGTGCAAGGCAGCTTCCTACCACACGTGCACAGCTTGGCCACTGTCCAAAGTACACTTGGAAGTATTAAGATTAGGTTTAGGAGTGTAATAAAAAAATAGCTTCCACGGGAACAAAATTTCTGTTCTTGCAGTTGTTTAAAATGCAGGACACTATGTCTGCATGGGCATAAAATGTCAGGGATCGATGTATGGCACCCTGATGTGCTCACAGGACACTTGGAGTTGTGGGGTTTACATGTATAAAATGAAAGCATTCATGTTTTTCTCCAGTAATTCTGGTTCATTCAAAGCCTGTTCAGTTCCTGCCAGGCAAGTGGCAATCTTGATTTCTGTGCCCCAGGAACGAAAAGAAGCTGCCATTGAATTACTTGATGACAGTGTTTGGTTCTTGGAAATCTGACCAAGAGTAAAACTGGCAGCATTTTTTATGTGCCCAGGGAAACCTGCCCCTCTCAGCTCCTCAACATTGCCCTGCAGCCCTGCTCTGCTGTAGATTGGGCTGTCCTGGTACCCTGCAGTCAGGCTGGGGTTTAACCCTCACAGGGACTGAGTTCAGTCACTCATCCAGTTCCTGGCTGTGGTAGGAACTGAGCTTCTCTGTTCTGGATCCATCCATTTGAGTTTTTGATCTTCTTTTAGCCAGTCCCTTATGTCCTCCTTGGTTTTTCTGATGGCTGCCTATCAGGAAGGAGATTTTATCCTTTGTCTTAAGTCCTGGCTATGTATTTCTGTTGCTGAAGTCTTTTCCTGAAATTCTCTTTCCTTACAGAGATAGTCAAATCTCACCCACTTCACACACCTTGGCAGTGCTAGTCATGGGTCAAGTCAGCCTTGGATTTCTTGCAGAAAAGCCTCCAAATCAAAGTCTTCCTCATTGGAGAAGGGGACCCCCTGCAAGTGGGGTTATTTTCTTCTTTCTTCTTTTTAAGCTTGAAAGAGCTTTTGTTTAACTTCTGAGCAAGCCCTTTGCTTTCTCTGACCTGATCTCAGGCACACCAGCTGGGAAAACAAAAGAGCTGTAAAAGCTTCAAAACAGCAAAAGTATGGACAAAACCATGAGAAAAAAAATGAGTTTGTTGCCATGCAGCTGGGTGGTCCACATGGAGCCTGGGGATTGCACCGAGTCTTGTGAAACTTAGCACACCTCTGAGCACAAATATCTTCTCTGCAGGATCAGGCACCTCCTGTTACACCCCAAGATTTTTCTAAAGCCACGTGGTGCTGCTTTAAAACTCTGCCCTTTGTGAAGCTGAAGGATGAGCACTGGAGGATGGATACCAGTGTCCACCAGAGCCATGAGAATTGGTGTCTTCTTAGGAAATTTCAGTGTTGGATCTGAAAAACACACTTTGGTGTGAATCCAGCCCAAAAGGATGGCTTTGTTCTGTCAATCCCTGATGGCAGCACCTGTGAATATTGCCACAGAAGACTCAGGGATGTAACACCCTTTAAATCCTTGCACTTCCAGACACACTCACATAAGTGAGCCATTCCCTTCCTTGCTGAGGAACTGTCTGTGTCTACTGGGGGGTTTCTTGTACACGCCTTTGTGGTCCAGGGCCAGGGAGTCAGGACTGATGTTAGGCCTGGGATAACACATGTGGGTCACTCTAGACCTCTGTGTGTCTTCCTTGAAACATCATCATGGGCAGATGGGAAGCTCCTCTCCTCTCACTGCAGCTTGAACATCCATTTGACAGGGCAAGACACAAACCTCATTTTCAAAAACAAGTATGTGAAGTTCTTGAGGTCGTGATCCAGGATGGGTCAGCCAGTGTGCTGTTTAAAAAGTATTACGGTATTCAAAATGAAATCATTTTTCTCCTTTGAATCACAGCAGTCAACTGAAGTGCTTCCAGACCAGAGCCAACTGTTTGTAATTGGATATTTAATTTGTTTTGTGTAGTTTAGCACTGAGTCTCCATGTTGTCTGAGCAAGAAAAACCAAAATAAATTTTAAAACCTTTCAAAGTCAAAAGGATTTGCCAAGCCTAAGAATATTATTTTGTACTCTAATTAGCTGATTTGTCAGAATAAGAATGAAAACAACTCATGGCTGCACTCGGTTTATTGAGGTGTTGCCCAAACCAGGACAGTGCTGACTGTGGGGTTCACACTGGTGACTGTCAGGAGGCTCAGCCATTACTGCCCAGGTGTAGCCCTGCTGTGAACTGAAGTGTGGGCAGTGGAGAGGAGGTTGGCATGGCCCAGTCTCATATGACACAAAGCTTTCTTTTTTGCGTGGGCTGCAGCTGCTGGGCTGCTGGAAAATGTTACTGGCTCACAGCCAGAGGCGGCACATTGCTGACAGTCTGACCAGAACACCTCTGTCCCAAGGGATTATCGATCATCTGAGCATAACTGTGACCAAGGACTGCTGAACATTAGACAAAAGACAGGATTGTTATATTAAACTGAAAATAGATGTCCCTGTACAGTGAGGCACTCAGCCCAAGAGCATAAATTGTTGTATCACGCTCCCTTTTCATAGGGTGACACAAACGGTGGATTAAAACTTAAACTTTAAACATTTTCTCTTTGGCCACTTTTGCTGCATGAAGGTTGCTGAGCAACTTCTAAAAGTGTTGGAAGTGTTCTCAAAATATCATGTATTTGTGTCAATTTTGCTTCTGAGTTGTCTCCAATGAATGACCCAAGGTACAGTTAAATGCTTACCAGATGGGTAATTACTTACCTGAAAGCATTGAGTAATTTTATTCCCATGTGCATCAAGTTGGCCATCTCCTTGGAGATTGGCAAACCAGGACCTCAGCAGTCACATGGAGACAGAAAATGTGATTTTTCAGCAAAGCATATCAAGCAGTGCCTGCTTTCATAACAGAACTGTATTTTGGCAAGAGTTCACACAGGTCTGTAGAGCATCTTAGGGGTTTTGGCCAACTGGGCTCAGCTCAGTTCACCTTGTGCTTGGGAACATTTTCCTGGGCACCTTCACACCATCCTGCCTTGCCTTCAGGTCAGGGCTTTTTGGATACACTGGACTTGAGTTCAGCTGAGATTTTGCTTGGAGAGGTTGAAATACATGGAATGCATTGACAAGAACAGAGAGAAACCAGAATGCTGAGACAAGATGTCCAATAAATGACATCAAACCTTGACTGAAGCTAAGCCTACAGTGATACACGCAGACCCAGCAGACAGATGGGAACCACAGAGGAAGCCAAGAGAGAACAATGAAGAGATAATAAGACAGTGGCCAGGAAAGAACAATGCAAAAATGGTTTGGACCAAGTTTGCAGCAGAAAACTGTGTCTGGTGCCAGGAAAGAAACCTGAGGAACGCAGCAGGACTGACTGCAGTGCAACTGCTGGGTCTGGACAAGAGGGAGAACCCAAGTGTCAGAAGGAGGAGATCAGAGGCCTAACTGTCTCAACAGCAGGGGGACATAGTTCCTTCCTCGTCAGAGAGGAAAAGCTGCCAGGAAAGTCCCTTGCTGCAGACTGGAGTCCCACTGCAGTCTGACGGAACACCAAGTAACCGGTGGGTGTGGAAGAAGCAGAGACAAAACAAAAAATCCTGGTGGTAAACAGAGTGGAAGTGGGTGAGGCAGGGGACAGGATTCAGTTTGGAGTGACATCAGTTATTTATGACGGTTTGTATCCCCATATCTTATATCTCCAAAGGAAGGCAGAGGCTTGGTGCTCAGGGGCTGGTTATCCACGCCCGAGAGCGGCAGGACTCTATGAGAGCGACCATGTCACTGGGAGGGAGCTGGAGCTGGAGCCAGGATGACACTGTGCAGGGACAGGGACGGCAGCTCAGGGTGCTGGGATGGGGACAGTCTGCTGTCACATCCAACCTTTCCCTGGGGGCAAATGAACCAACTTGCAGAAATGTGTGTTTCTGTGAAGGAGGGAGAACAGAGGTGACAGTGAGGATTAGGTTTGAGCATAGTGGGGATGGAGCAGTTCAAGGAGTCCATGTCTGTTCAACAAAACACTTTGGGATGTGCCCATTTTGGCATCAAACAAGTCCTGCTGCCTTCATGGAGGGTTAGGTATAAGCTTTTTCTGTTTTTCTGAATAAGGCAATGCTCTAAAATCTTTGCGAACTTGAAATCGGGGAGAGCAAAGCCAGTCTTGCTCTATTTTTTGTATTTGTTCCAGGAGGCTTGTTGGCAAAATTGTGCTCTGTACTGTTACAAAAGAAATCTGGGACAGAATTATTTGAATAGAGACCTATAAGTGATAAAAATCTGTTTATACCACAACATCTCCAGCCAAATGATTGACGTATACATTTCTGTCCTTCCATTGATGTAACTTTTCAATTTCCTGTTGGTGTCTAAGCTTGATTTATTTTTCCATTTATTTGGGTTTTACAAAGAGCACTAAAGAGCTTGGCACTTGGGGCTCTTTTATTTTTTCAGTTCAACCCTCTTAGTCCTCGATCCCTTCATTGTTTCTGCAAACAATGAAAAAGAGAGATGGAAAGAACAGCTGTGAACAGCTGGTTTGCTCACCAGGTGTCTGACTTGTATTCAAGTATCCTCTTTTGAGGGAGGCCTGTATTCCCTGAAAACAAAACAAAACAAAAAAATGAATTCAGAGTTCACTTTCTTTGCTGCCTTCACACATGATGTGACACAGATTTGCAAATCTGAAAGAAGCCTGAAAAAGCAAAACAAACAAGAAAAGCTGCTCCAGGAAACCTCAGGGTTTTTTCCCTCCAGTTGCACCCCAGCTGAATCGAGCGAAGAGCTCTGTGGGGCCTCTTAAGGCAGTTCCTGCCGGGTTAATTTTAGAGACTCCTTTCTCTTCTCATCCTCTAACTCCCCTCTGCCTCCCTCACTCAACATCATATTCAAAGCAGCGGTCAAGAGCCAGGCCTGGAGACCTCTGGTTTTGAGGAAATGACTCCTATGATTTATTCTGCCAGCAAACCTGCTCACTTGGGCAAAGGCCCTCTACCCATTCCCAGCTCACAGAAGTCCCCTGGTTCCTAGAAAAGCAGCTACATGTTGCCAGTCATCCCCAGGTAGAGTCTTGAATACAAAATACAGACTGAATTCAGGAGCAAAACTGATTTATTGCCCACAGATTGGTAACACGATCACAGCAGTGCTCCAACATGCCCCAGGAACAGTGATGTAGTCCTGACATCCTTCCCCCTGGAGGTTTATTCAAGGCAAACAGAGAGAGGCAAACATACATGTGTCACCCTGAGGGAGGGCACACAAATTTGCTGGCAAACAGAACTAGGAACTGTTCAGCAGCTCTGCCTGCAATGGTAGAAATTGGTGAGCAGCACTGCCCAAGACTGGAGTCTTCAGTTCCCCTCTTGACCCTGGGTATGGCAGCTTCTCCTGGATGTCTTAGCCCCTGACTTTTTGGGAGGGTGCCAGCACTTACTTTCCTCTTCCAGGCCACAGCTCTGTTGATGGGGAGGTCACAAAACCCAGCACACCCCCGGATCTGGGCACACCAAGTGCCTCTTGCTACCACTCCAGCTGAGCCAGACCAGAAAAATCCTCAGGACTGAGGAGAGAAAGAGTATAACCCTTAATCTTTATAAGCAATAAAACAAGAAGCTGTAGCTCTCGCTTTGTGATTTCTCAGATTAGATGCTTTACTACCTACAATAATAATTTGATTTCTGGCCATCACAATTAGTTCATAGCCCCTGTTCAGCTGAACACACATGCCTGAGCGGAACACTGTGTGCACCTAAACGCATCCCAGCTCAGCAAAGCATGTCAGCATGGACTTCAAGGCCAGGGAAAGAAGGGAAGTGTACCCTTAAAGTTATTTGTGCAGCACCAAGTCAGAGCACTAGAAAGGATAGGATAGTTTGTATGGAGCAATTTTGAGTTTGATAGAAAACTCAGATGGGGTAAGTACAAGGAGTTTTGCTGAATTTGGTGCAAGTATGTCTACATCACTAATTTTATATCTGCATCATCTTGATTAGCTCTTGAATTATGGGACAGAAGACAAATCAGGTGAGCAGCCCAGCTACAGCAAAATTGAAACCCAGTTTGAGTCAGCTTTACTCATTCCAGGACACCTGCATTCAATATCAAGCACTTAATGTTTTTTCCTCCTGTTTTTAAGTGATTTCACCATTAATAATGAGAAAGACTTCACATTTGCATGGACAAGGACAAGCAGACTGACTAAATATCTCACAGCACATCAAAATAGATTTGCCACAGTTTGGAGTAATTGAGCTTTCATTGGAAAGTTACTTAGAGATGAAAAATGAGGATATTTCCTTCCTCCAGGTGTTAATCTTCTATTGCTTTTCACCCTACAGAGTGGCATTGACTGAAGTACACCTATGATCTGTTGATATCAGCCCAGTAATGTTGATAAAGTTATAAGGATTTATCTGACATGATTTATCTGACATGAAGATTCAGATCACTGTTCTAAAATCAAGTCATGAATTTTGTCTTTCACATCAAATCTGTCTTTCTAGTTAACAAAAAAAGTCAATTAAATGTTGAGCTATGTTATATGAACATTCAGCATCATTTCAGTTACATCCTACTGGAGATCATGGGAAGGATGCCTTTCTGACTGTCGTGCCTTGTGACCCTACTGGTGTGGGTCAAACCTCTAACCCATCTATCCCTCTGTCATGCAGCATCCTGGACTCGTGCATACCCTCTAAATTAAAATTGATTTTTTTCCCCTGCAAAATCCCGATCCAAAGCAAAAATGTCACGGCACAAAATCAGCTCCTTTAGGGTTTTGCTCCTTGTAGTATCAAATAGAGCCAGTTCTGGTGCCAGCAGAGCCCTCCAGAAGGGAGCTGGGATAGAAGCAAACACCAGCACCCCATTTCTGCTTGATACATCTCAGCTGGGCAGGGGCTGGAGCCTGAGACAAAGAGCAATCAGGGAAATAGTTGATCAGTGTCTGCCACCTCATGGCAATTGCTTTAATTTTCTTGAGAACCAGATCCTTTCCAGCTGAGACTTTTCTAGTAAGCTGATGTGTGATAAAGGAAATTGGATATAAGTTAGTATGTTTCCCTGCTGGGTACCAGGGGTAAGTAGGAAGTGTTTTCATGGATGTGGTAGCAGTGGTGTCTGAGCTTTTGGGTAGAGGAGTAGAGATCTGCAGGCAAGGTTTGTGAGCTTAATCTGATAAGACCTCAGTCTTTGTTTTGAGCTTGTTTGATTCAGCGTGATTCAGAATATGCTTCACCTCAAGTGCCAGCTGTCTCTCTCACCATTGTAGGACTCTTCACAGTCTCAGTCAGACACTTACCTGACTGATGTGTGTGTGGGGTTGGGGTCCCAGGAGGGCACTGAGTACAAATAATTAATCAAACCCATTCTGTATCCTAAGAGCTACTTTCTATTTTACTTTTAATTTTCCTTCTTCAATTTCTATTCCTTTCTCAAAAGCAGCATTTTTCACAGCTGTTTGCTGCTGCTGTAGAGATGAAATTCAGAACAAATGCACCTGGAAAGCAGAAAGAGTTTAACCACTGTGGTAAGGCTTTCCGAGAGCGAGCATCGTGTGAGCCATGGGCAGCGGCCCCGGGAACTCCTGCCACTCCCTTCGGTGCTGGCAAAGGGTTGACACCATTGACCAGAAGAGGTTAAAAAGCAGAGGTCTCCTTTCTGACAGGCACTGCTGGGTGTCGCAGAGGCGTTTGGTGGCAGCGGTGCCCCGGTGCCGCCTGCCGGGCCCGGCTCGCTCCGGGATGCTCCACAAGGAAAGCAGCAGCTCCCGCGCGTGGCCGGCCGGGATCGCACCTGGGGAACGCTGCGATAGCCTAAAAAACCCGAGCTAGAAGAGGCCTGCAGGGAAAAACACCAAACCCAGACGTCGCTTTGTACATTTTGTGTTCTGTGAGTTCAGGTCTCTGGTGCTGCCGGGTTCTGTCTGTGCCTCACCTCCTGTTATTTTTTGTGGTGCTGGTGAATTCCAGCTCCCTTTCACCGAAGTTCTCAGATCTATTACGTTATTCTTGCACTTGGGAAATACATAGGCAATAGGAGACCAGGGTGAGTAGGGGAAGGGGTCAGGCCCCTCTAACCCTGGCAGACTTTGTGCTAAGGGAAGGCATGACCTCAAAAGCCGTAGGCTACATACACACTTGTGTACGTAGGTGCCCCTCTCAAACGCCATGCACTGTTCAAACAGGCATTTGGGCACCCCAGAGGGGCTCAGTGGCTGTGGTTCTGCCCTTAGTTGTCTGCACATGAGCGTGTAACACATCTGCTTTCCCTGGATTTGCTCTGGGCGCTCAGTTCAGACTGTAGGTACCAGAGTAACTGTGCCTCCTGATCGATCACACCGGGTTTCTCCCTGCGGTCCCAAGATACCTGCAATTTCCTTCTTAAATTATGTCTTGTATGAGGAAGGTAATGGGCTGGAGCAGCTGCCTGCAACCTCTAAGTGTCTGTCTTCCCTGTCCTGAGCAGCAGGGACATGGCAGGATAAGGTGTTGTGCTGGTGTTGTCCTTTCTGATGCCCCATCTCTGCCCGTTCACTATTCTGTTGGAGTATGCTGGTATTGCTGCCATCCTTATTCCCCTCTTTCTCACTGCAGCTGGATTGAAATGATTTCTTTCTCAGGGGCTGTTTTTAGCGATGACACCGTGGTTTAGCCAATCAGGCCTGGCAGCGATGGCTCTCCCTCGGTTCAGCTCCAAGGTGCAGCCGGCTGGGATGGGGTCAGCCATGGCAGCGCTTCCCACGGCACACGAGGCTCTGCTGCCATCTCAGGCTTCAGCTGGGAAGCACCAGGAAGGGAAATGATCTTGGCTTCCATGTGTCCGGCACAGCCTGGATATTTTGCTCTGTGCATCCGTCTGATGCCTTGTGTGCTGGGCCACCCTTCTGAGCTGCTGCCTTGGGTCCACCAGACAATAAGGTCCTGTGAGCAGCCCTAACCTGCTCTGAAGGAGGTGGCACAGTAGGGACTTAGTGTTGATGTCAAAGGCTGGTGAGGGATGGTCAGTGATGGAGTTGAGGTCGCAGGATGGGTAGGAGGGAGCAGTGTCGGGCAGGGGAGGACTCCAGGACACTGATCCTGGGAGCAGGGCCAGCTTGTTGGAGTGAGGCTCCTCTATAAAAAGCTCCAGTGTGTGTGCAGATGAGGTTCCTGAGGTTCTGTGGTGCTCTTTCTCCTGCAACAGGGCTGCTGGCGCATGGTATTAGACCCTGGCAATCCTTGGGCACAGGAATATCAAACGGTGAACATCTATGGTTTGCCCTGGCCATGGGCTGGGAGAAGCAAATAAATGGTATTGCAGCAAAATCCCTTCCAGGACTTCAGTTTTCAGCACACTGTCTTGGACAAAGGCTGCTGGGAGCTGCTCAGGCTGAAGGACAGGAATCCTGGGAATACAAGCATAAATATGAGATTTTGCTGCAAACTAGGCCCTGGGAGGAGGTGTCTTGAAAGTATAATCTATTTTCACCCTTAAGAGAATGTTTTGAGATGCTGTAGAGATGTAGAAACAAGGAGGCTTTTTTCTCTCCAAGAGACCATGTCTGTAGCAACACAGGAGGTGCTGTGGCAATGTAGTACCAGATTTTACATTTTGAAAAGTCCCTCTAAAAGCTGGCATGATGCCTATCTAAATTAAACATTTTATGGCATGTATCTCCCTGCTGCAATGTTTGACAGTAATCTGAAACAAAGCTATTGATGTGGAGGACCTTGGGGTAGACAATTCAGGTTTGGAAATCCCATAAGCTTTTTTTTTTGTTAGCACAGTGCTAAGTTCAGAACCCAGGCTGCCATTTGAGGACCAGTTTAAAAGACTTAATGTAAAATCCCATCTCTGTCTCAGCATGGAAACTATATAATATTTATTACTCTGGTACTGATCTTCTGTTGCACAACATGATTGAAATTTAAGGCCATGAGCCCTATCGCCCTTCAAACGTGCTGGTGCTTCTGAGAATTCTGGAGAGATTTCCAAAAGACTTTCAGTTTCCCAACGAGCACTGAAACTAAAGCCCACCTCCCATCACCATTGCTTTGGAAGGGGAATACATAATTAAGAGCCTGTCTTAAAAAAAAAATCTCAGCCTCATCTAAACCACATCTGACAGCCCAATGCTGTGCTTCAGACACAGCATGTGGTGTGTGACAGGCACGGAAGAGCAGGGACACACAAATGTGCATCCCGGGTGCCATGGGGTTCCCTCCTGCTGCCAAATATGCCACTGGTAGTGCCAGCCTTAGGATTACTCCTGACACAAACTTCTCCTCAGCTAAAGAGCTGTGAGGGCAGATGGTGGGTGGGGGATGCAGCTGATGTTGACCTTAAAACGAGTGGCATGTGTCGAGGTCGAGGCAGCAGGATGGCCCCATGACACATTTCTTACAGCTTAGACGCGCCAGATCGGACACGTAAAGCCCTTTTCCGCAGCTCTGGCAGTGCTAAGAGCTGGGACAGCCTAATCTCTTCCTAAAAGCCTCCTATGCTGTAACCAAAACGTTGGAGTTTTGCATGGAGAGGTGAGCATGCTGATGTAGGGTCTGTGGTGCTCCTTGGCACCCTCCCCTGCCCTTTGTGTCTGTCTCCCTGGTGTCCTGTCTTCAGGCAACCAGGGTGGTCTCTCTCCAAGCACTGTGTGGGTGACACGTGGCAGCTCTATGTGTCCCTACACCCTCATCAGCTTCAGAGACATAAATCTGGAAGGTGCAAAAGGGACTTGAAGCGTTTGTGCTCAGGAGCCTGGCCCTGCTGCCAGGCGGGGCACAGCCACTCGCAAACTTCACCCTGTTTCCAGCAAACAGAGGGTCCACTCAGGAAAAAGAAATTAGCAGCACCCAGGCTACAGAAATGCTGCAGTTTTGTTTGACCTTCTCACGTGTGGGAGACTCAAATGAGACAGACCAGCCCGTGGGAAGCAGGGTCCTACAGAGGAATTTGTGTGAGGACTTGCTGAGCAGTGTGATGTGTCCTTGTAATCCTGATAGGGATGTGGGTAATAAACATCTTTAATTTGCTTTAAAACACTTCTGTAGCACTAGCCCAGGGCAGAAAGGTCTTAGTCAAAATCAGGATCAGGTTTGTGAGATTTTGAGAAAACTTACCTTGCAAATGACTTTCTAATTATTTCTGTATTCATTTACTAATTACACAGCTCAGGTTTTTTCAGCCCACGAGTCCAAACCCACCTGAGGAAGGGAGGATCTGCAAATGCCCTTAGAGAAAACCCACTTTGGTACCTGCCCACCAAGGAAAGAGATGGTCCCTGGGGAAGGGGGATGTTTTCCTGTAAATATAGCAATCAAATTTAGCTTCTGCCACTGTAGGCAACGTGGCATTAAAAGAAGGAGCTTAAGTTATTAAACTGAGCTGCTTTAATCGTCCAGTTCGGGGAAATCCATTGCTACAGGAGACCTGAGGATTAGTGTATTTTTACCACAAAGCCAATACATCTATTCTGATCAGTTAGCACTTGCTCATTCGTGCATATGAAACTTCATTCTCCGGGTTTGCACTCACTAGTATGGGACCAAATGGAGTTTTATTTGGAGATTGACCCCGTTACCTTGAATCTCATCATTCTGGTAGCTAGCTATGTTATTTTGCTTCTGGTTTTCCTGATCTCCTGCGTGCTCTATGACTGCAGAGGGAAGGATCCCAGCAAGGAATATGCTCCTGAGGTCCCTGCAGACACCCAGCCCCCTATCCGGCTGGTGGTGATGCAGCAGAGCTCCCCCGGCACTCGCTGGGCAAAGGGGCTCATCTCTGCCTACGAGAACCCTGCCGATCTGCCTGGGAAAAGGACTACAGTTGTGTGAGGGACCCTGCCTGGAGCTCCATTTCCTGCCTCTCTGCTGTGTTTACTCCCCGTTCTCAGAAGGATAACATGATCCCCAGGTAAGTTTAGATGCCGATTTATTTGATGCAGTGCCATCGTTCGGGGGGTCATTTGATGTTGATCTGTGTTCTGCATCGATATGAGCTCACAGTTCTGCCTGCCAGCCAGACTAATTTCCATTTCTGCTGCTGCCTCGCAGCCCACTGGCAGCCAGCAGCAGTGACGCTGTTATCCACTCAGGCACTGATGAGGGGCCTTGGTTTAATCTTGAGTTGTGCCTGGTGCAGTTATTTTGGCAGGGACACAGTGTTGTTCAGAGCATCCTACCCCAATGGGCTGAGCTGTGCTGCCCCACAGCCTCGGCACATCTTCCTCAGTCATGCAGATGACCTTGGGAGGCTGTTCCCACCTCCCCAGGGAGAAAAGAAATACTAAAGATTTTCAAAGGACAGAGATAATGCCTTTCCGATAGCAGCCAGCTGCTGCTCCCATCAGAATTTAATACTTTCCATGTTGTCTGTGAGCTCCCCTGAGGGCAGTGCCAAGCCTGTCTTGGCACTTATTTTCTGTAGGCAGAACACAAGCTCTGCTCTTACGGGGAAGAGCACCCCTTGCCCTGCACAGATCCCCTGACAGGATACAATATGCTTCCTGGAAAAGCTGGGTAAAATGCCTCCTGCCCAAGGGAAAGAGGGAACTGAGGTGAATTTACCAGTAGTGTGAAACGTGTGAGTCCCTGCCATCCACTAGAACAGGAATTTCCGACCCCATGTCCTGGATTTAAGCGTCCATCTCCACGTGTCTGACCCTGCCTCTCTCTCTGAGCCTTCCTTCAGCTGTATCATGTTCCTGCTGGGCCACATGAAGGCTGCTATTGTATCTCCAGTAAATCTAATGTTATCTGCATCAGGTCCTGCTATTCCCATAATTTCAGAGCTATAAGCTAAAGGCCTTTTTGGTTAACAAGTTTCTTCTGCATCTTGCTGGTTTTCTCCCTCTCAGTGCTCAATGGGATGTTTAACACCAGGTTATTGTGTCCCTCTAAATAGTGCTCAAGTTCCTATATGTGATATTATTTAAATGGTGGATTTTAGCTGGTTATTAAGGGAAAATTAGCACTGGACCCAGACTATTGCAGGTGCCTGTCCCATAGGCTATTTTACATCATGTTAATGTGAAGTTCCCACACCGTCCTACAGAAAGCTTTAGTAAATACAGTGAGATTTATTACCTGTGTCAGGTGTCACGGATGACTCACTGGATGCAGTGGTCCTAATGCCTTCAGGACAGGCATTTTAAATACTTCCAGAAATAAACTGCAGTGAATTTGAACCACAATTGAACAAAGCTGTTGGCTGGATTGCGTGGTTTGTACTCCAGCCGGGTAGGAACAGTCTGCCTGTGCTACATCCCCAGATGTGCTGGTTTATGAATCAGCCACAGAGCATCCTGGCACTAGCAAAGAAATCACTAGAGTATCTTTTTATTTAACTGTATTTTAAGAAAAGGAGCCAGAATGGTTAATGGTTTTTCTTTTGGTTTCTAAATTCTTGTGGGTGAACCCAGGTTTTGTTTTCAAGTTGTCCTTTGCACCCTGGGAGTTATGGATATGCCTGGTTTGGGAAGGAAGCCTGAATTGGAAGGACGGTTCCTGATGGGTGGGTTCTGGAGTAAAACCCTTGGTGTGATGAAACTGGTAAATCAGAAGTTGGTGCCATGATCCTCTTCCATGTATCATGCTGAAATAATTATGTTTAATGTCTTCTTTTGGTTATTTAGCACTGAAAAAGTGCAATTAGTTGTAGCTGCTTTGGCAAAACGTGGCAGTGACTGAGCTGCTCGTATGTTATGGCTGCTGTCACCCACTGGTGACAGGCTGGGTTGTCTCTCCTTGGGCTCTCCCATCTGCCTTCCCTTCAGCCTGTAAGCTCTTTAAAGCTTTTTGTGTGTTTATGTATCATTTAACATTCTAGGAGCCTTCTCGGTGATACGGGATCCCTGGCATTAGAGAACAGAAATAATAACCTTTGTTAATAAGACCTGGTGGGGGGGACGGGGACTAAAAAGAGCTCAAAAATATCACAGAGAGCATGGCACAGCTTCTGTCACACCAAATGCCACAGAGCCAGCAGAGAAGCTGTGGTTCTTTGCTGAAGGTCATGCAAATAATGTAATGACATCATGTCATGTTGCCATATCATTGCCACTGTGTTTGTTTCTGTAGGTAAAACAGACTTGCAAGGCTGTGTTAATAAATACTTTTAGATAGTTGAAATTCTCCAGATATGTAGTTTTGTGTGCATTAACCACAGATCCCTGGCTCCTGGAAGCTCAATGGCAAAGCTGCTGATTTTGGCAGGGTAAGCTTTCTTGCTTAAGTTTTAGAAGTTGTGCCTGTGGAGGCTGTGGGCACAGGAGCAGTTTCCATTGTTTACTCATGAGGAAATTTATCAGTTCTGATAGTTGGTGGACTCTGCTCCAAAATGTGGAGGTAAAAGCAGCAAATGATACTTTCCTTCTGATAGCAGGAAGGTAATCAGAGGGTAAATCCCTTTCTGGAAAATGAGAAACTAAAGTGCATCAGGACTTTGCATTCCCAAGAGGAATAAAATGTCTTTCTCAATTTTGTCTATACTAAACCAATATTGGAATACTGTTTATACTAGACCAGGATTGGAGTATTATTCTTGGAGAGAGCCCTTGAGTATGTACTGAGAATCCCAAGTAATCAAGTCCCTGTGAGTGAAATTACTGCTTTGGGGAGGTCTCTGCTGCCACACTTTACCTAATGACTATGTCAAGATTAATGCATGCCAATGGGCTTTTATCAGGCCAAGCTTGTCAGAAGTCAGCCTTGAAGCTGTGTTCCTTTGAGTGCGTGCAGTCCTCTGCCACGCCGTTTGCATCATTGTGAGAAAACAGGGAAGAATACTCCCAGAGCAGGGTTGTTGTTTCCAGAAGTTGTGTGTGAAATGTGACTCCCTTGCTGGGATTCACACAGCACAAAACATCCTGAACCAGGCTTTGCTGCTATCTATCCCAAACTGAGCCATGCAGCGGAGCTCTGCAGAGACTGAGCTATCCCTTTGGGACACCTGCAGCATCTTCCAAGCTCTGTCCCATACGGGGAAGCACCAGGATGTGGCTGTGGGGATCCATGGATTCAGGGGAGGAGTTGTCATGCAGCTCTTTGCACATCCTCTGAATCTGACTCTTCCATCCCTGTTCAGTCAAGGATGGGTTTGTGCCTTGCTTAATCCTACCCGTGCCTATGGAGACGTGCTTTGCCCAGAGGATTAGGCAGGATTTTAAGGCCACGATATCCAGCACTGAAATACTGTCCTGCAGCAGATGCCCTTTGCAAATGAGTGAGATGTGGGTAAAATTGTATTAACATTTATTCAGAAGCAATATGAGTTAGAGAATGTTGGATGGACTGACAAAGGTTTAGGAAATATGCTCTGTTCCCAGTTCTGCCCTCGGTTTATGGGGCATCCTTGGACAGCTCCTGTCCCTCTGTGCTTTGCTTTGTGTGTCTCTGGTTAATTTCCTCTGCTCTTCTCCCCCCTGCACTGAGATTTCTCTCTTAGTCATTTATGCAGTTCATAAGGGGGTTATTATTAGAAAACTGGCACATAGGGGCTGCACTTGAATTTCAGTCCATGGACTAACCCCAGTAGGATCAAAGAGAATAAAATAAAATATTCTCCCACAAACAATGCCTGGAGCAGGTGGATCAGAGAAGTCAATGAACAAGCCACACTAAATCTGAGCAAACCCTGGGCACAGCCTTACAACACCTGCTTTGGGTGAGCTGTGGTCACCATGGAACTCAGGGGTGCTGGGAGGATTTATTGCTGTTCTGCAGGAAGCAGGAATTCAGTCTGCACTGGCTCGCTTACAGTTGGCTTAGTGCCCTTTTAAAGTCACAAATTACTGCTTCTGTAAAGCCTTTATTAAAGGGTTTTACAGAAACAACTGGAAAAAAGATTTCTAGATTTCTCCAATATTAAGTCAAGCATGTCATTAGATTCACTGAAAATACATCTTTCATGTGAGGCTGTTCCACTGTAAACATACTGTCTAAGCCTTCAGATTTCTTGTTAAAATCCCTAATAAGCCACTACATATGAGTAGAGGGTTAGTCCAGACAGACCAACCCATATTTGCCAGGGAGAATTCCTTCCCCATGCAGTGATTGTTTTGAATTTGAAAAGGGGTTAATCTTGTCTTATTTTTTTTATCAGCACATTATTTCATCCTCTGATGGTGCTGAGTGTAGAAGCACAGTGAGATGTCCAAGTCAAACCCCTTGGCTGTAAGAACTTAAGAATGATTTTTACTGCCTAGAACTGCATCACCTTGAGTTATCAGTCATTCAGCTTGTGTGATGTTGGTGCTTTGGTGGGAATGTAAAGAGGTAAGAATTGGTATTGGGAGTTTAATTGGAAACACTGTTCTCCCAGCCATGAGCCAATGCTGCTTTGGGGAGCCCTACAGCCCATTTGCCATCTTTTAGACAGATCAAACCCCAGAAGCCCAAGTCTCCTGAGCTACCTGTGTACCTTTTATATGGCAAAGCACTGACCTGGGTCTCCTGGCCCTGCTCCAACCCAAATGACTTTGTGGCTCTCCCAAGTGCTTGACTCCCTGTGTGGGATCTGTTCTGTCAGGTGGGCTCTGGGGGTTGAAACTGAATCCACGTGTCCTGCTGGGGTCCCTGAGTGGCTCCTGGATGAAATGACAGCTGGAGCCTCAGCAAGGATGTGCACGTGAGGAGGACAGGAGGCATGAGGGTATGTGTGCTGGAGTCTGCTGGTGGCTGCTGCCCAGGAGGAAAGCAGGTGGACTCCTGGAGCAGCTGTCAGGGCTCTGAGGTGAAGGTCTGGCTCTTCATGCTTGAGTGATGGAAAGCTAAATTAATTGTTTATAAATAAATTGCTCTGACATCCACAGCAGAAAGCTATCTGACTTAAAAAGAGAAAATCATAGCAGAATGATAAAAAATGGGAAAATCGGAACAGCTGCTTTCTCAAGCTGCTGTTCTGCTCCTGCTTTAGTTTCCTTACTTCCTCCTCCTCACATATGCTGGTTTCCTTGGAGACACGGCTCCTTGGTTTCCCTGTCTAACACTGACACTGTTTGACATTAATGTTTCAAAGAGGCATTTCCACCCTAATGTGACAAATCGGGGGCAGTTTTTGGAGGCAGATCCTTGTCACAAGGCATCCGAATCCAGCATCTGATGGTTCAGATCAGCTGGGGATGGGTCAGTCTCATCCCAGATCTGCAGCAGATGCTCTGTGTGGGCAATGAAGTTGTGCCCTAGTTTCTCCATCTGTTAATGTCAGTAATAATTGTTGCACAAGGGGGGTGTAGGGTTGATTTAATTAATATTTATGAAGGAACATGAGATCCTTTCACAGGTGGTGCTGTGGAGAAATTGTTAATTATGAATGATTATATATTTGTGTCTCTTCCTAAATGCCTAGAAAACTTGGACATATTGTTTAAGCACTCTCATTTTGCACTCCTTCAGTATTGAAGCTGACTGGGCCCATGGTATAGCTCTTTATTACTCTAAAAATACCCTGAATTTGACTGCTATTGACTTCAGCATGAGCAAGGAACATAGGCTTAGCATCCACCTTTATTTGTAATAATTATATTGCCTAAATAATCAATATCTTATCACTTCATTAGGTAATATTTTTCATGTTCTATTTTTATCTCTGCCACTTCTTTCATGTAAAATAAATGTATAAATTCAGGCCAATTCTAGGACTAAACCTTTCAAGAAAGAGGAGGGGAGGCAGGGATTGGGCATATCCACCTTTGCCTTCTTCAAATGACAAACCCCCTGAATTTCTGAGGGATTAATGGGAGTTGCCTTAAGTTTATTGCTGGAAACCAGGCACACATAAAGGGAATTTAAAGAGCATAAAAGGTGTGTTGAAAAAATCCGTGAGTAGCAGCAGATGATTTAATGTCCGCAGGTGCCCTGTTCATCGGGTACCGCCACTGCACCTCATACCGTCCCCAGCAACAACTAAAAAAAGACAATACTTGATGGAAGCACATTAGCAGTGCTTAGCACAGATGATTTATTTCCCATTCTCTGCATTTCTCCTCTCTCAGGAGCATATTAAGCACAGATTTGACATAAGTCACACACTTGTTTCCTCAAAAAGAGGAAACCTACTTGTTTTCCTTGCAAAAGAAGAGTAGACAGCAGCAGCCTGGGCTTGCTGGAGGACAAGCACTCCACCTGTCCTGAGCTTGAAGGACATGTCCCTTAGTGAGACAGAATCTACCCAGATTTCAGCTGTCCCCCACAGGGAGCAGTGCAGGGCTGTGGTTTGCTCTCTGCTGGGCTCACAGCAACACTTCCTTTAAATCATTTCTCATCAGCCACCAGCAGCTCTGCAATTTCCAGCCCTCCAGGCAAAGCAGGCAGATCACCAGGGCAGGGGAGGTGTTATGAGCCCAGGGACACTGGAGGGAAAGAAAAGCTTTTTACTGAGATGGGAATAGTATTTTATCACTTTTCAGGGCTTTAGTTTTAGACCAGGTTTACCCTGGAACCAGAGTGGTTTGATAATGGGTGGGTGTTTTTATTACTAGCAAAAACTCTGATGTTGACATGATTACACCAGCAAAAAGTAATTTGACAACAAGCCTTATTTTCCTTGCTGAAATGATGTGTACTAACTTGGCAGATAATCTCACTAATTAATTGAAACTCTATTTACAGTTGATGGAGAGAGACAGCTTTCTAGGGACATGCCATCCAGTCTTTTCTTGTGCAGACAAGGCTCTGTAAAGATGCATTTTTATTTATATACATATGCTGAATTGAAAATTGGGGCATTGCTGGTAAAGCCAAGTGTTCTATCCCTGGAGAAATGAATAGAAGGCAAATCTTTGGCATCAGGAGGCTCCGTGTTTGTTTTGGGAAGGAAAGTTGGCAGGGATCCCAATGCTAACTCTGAACATCTGAGGAAAAGGCTGCTGGAAAGAATTATGTAGTGACGCAGACAGGGGAAAGCCAGGAAATTTGAAGCCAGGACAGAGACTCCTACCTTAACTCTTTCTGGCATGGAAAAAATCATTGTAAAGTATTAACACCACGTCCTTGGGATGCATATTTACAAAACGTGGTGGTGTTTGAGTTCCCTGGGAGGAGGGAGGTTTTCACCAATTCTTGGTGGTAGAGATTAGAGAACTGCTGGGACAGGTGGGAGTGTTAAGCCATGACTGGAGGAGAAGATAGGGCTCATCATTCTCACATCCGTGTGTTTTTGTAACAGCAGGGTTATTTGGCTCGGGAGGGGACATGCTGCTCCCCCATTATTGCCTCTGGAGAGCTGAAGGGACAGCTCTCTTCAACTCCCACCAACTCTGTATGCCATCAGATCCTGAGGCTCCCCTCCTCTTGTGAATTTGTGCTCTCGGTATTACAAAAGCCCATCTGTTTGTCGGGGTGACAGTTAAACTGCCATTAGAAGAGTGTAAGATATTATCATGGGCTGGTTAATGGGAAACTGTTTTGCAGATGGACTCACTGCTCTTCCCGTTTTGCAAACAGAAAATGCTTTGCCTTCTTCAGCTGCTGAAGGTGAATGTGTGGTTTTATTTCGTTGCCTGTTTGCTCTTCATGTGCAGTGAAAGAGAGGATGCCCCAACCTAGGGTAGAGCTCTCAGAGGAGAGGGCAGTCATGTTTGAGGCAAGAAGGCAAAGAAAGGTCCCAGCACCAGCAGGGAGGTGGGTGAACGATGCTGTTAAAACTTCCTCAAAGGTGGCCAAAGCCTGGCCTGCAGGGCAGAGCTTCAAAGCACAGTCATACACACACCTTTTCCTGTTTCATTTAACAGCTGCTAGGGAGGAGATGACCATGTTTTTTCTGTGCCCTCTCTGCTGGGAAGCATTCAGGGTAATCTGGTGTCACAGATGTTACAGAAGCTGGATCATTTCCATTTTTTTTTTCAGCAGAAGAAGTCAAGGCATACTTACTGGATGAAATGGATGAAGGCAAAAGGCTTAAGTCCAGGCTGTGCTCTCATCACATGAGGGTGAAGCACCTCTCTTTGTTTCTACACATAGCGAAATCTTGCCCTTACCTGGACTGGAGCAGGTCCAGCCTTTTGCTATGAGTTCTTTCCAGGCAGGTATGCAGCAGGGCACCCTTGGATCTCCAGGTACTTCCCATCCTGTGCAGACAGCTGGAAGTGAAGGCTGGGTCTCAGCAGCCCCCTGCCTATCCTCAGAGGCCAGTTCCCCCAGGATGAGCACCAGGACCTGGCTGGATGGCAGGAATGCATGTCCTGAGCAGGACCAGGCAGGATGTGTGCTACCAGTGTGTAACAGTGCTGTGAGTGTGTGCAGCTCCTGTCACTGCATTTTGTCAGTGCTTGAGAGCATCCTCTTGGAACAGAAGCATTTTGCCACTCTCGTTTGACTGAAGTGCCACCCTGTCAGATTAGCTCTGCTCCTACAGGGCACCAGCTTTTCTATCTTAGCAGATAAACCTCTGCCAGCCAGATCACAGCATCACAAACTCGCAGCATAACCTGCCAGCAGGCACCAAGGGCTCAGATCAGCCCTGAGTTCAAAGGGGCACTTTGGGCTTAGAACTCACAGTGAGCCTGATCATGACTTCAGCCTGGGAGATGGGGAGTGCAAGTGCCCCAGATGACCAGAGCAGGGCAAGGCTGCAGAGAGAGAACTGGGTTTGTAGGTGCAGCCCTGGCTGCTGGCACAGCGCAGGCTCCTCCTGCATGTGGTGCAGTCAGAAAATGCTTTAATGTTTGGATTTTAGAAAATGAAACCATCATAATGCATGTCTCCTAATAAAAGATAATACAGAATGCAATAATATACCAGCCCTATTGGCTTCTCTGGTTGATAGCCCCATATTAATGTATAATGCATGCATACAGCTCCACACGCTGAGACCTGTCTTTGTGCAAATAATTACAGGTTCTTGCATAAAGGCTGCAGGTGCTTCTATTTTAACCCTGTATTACAGTGTCTTAAATTCAACACAGAAGTCACCCCAGCTCGATTCTCATTCTTCCTCCTCATCTTGGGTCACCCCTTTTCTCCAGAAGCTCAAGGGACAGGGCAGATTATTTGACATTGACAAGCAACTGCTGTCCTAAGTGTCAACTTTCCGAAAAGCATATTCTGGGATACAGGTACAGCACATGACATGGTGTCTTCCCACAAACCACTGGTCTTTCCAGGCTCCAGTTTTTGGATTTGCAGGGCCCAGATTCTGTTGCTCAGGAGTGGGATGTGCCCCTGGGCCAGGTCTGAAGCCCAGGTGCTGTGCTCTGTTCTCCCTGTCCCTGCTGCAGGCAGGAGGTTACTCAAGGTAATTCAACAGGATTTCAGTGGAAATAGCTGGGGGTGACACGAGTGCAACTGCAGTGCAGGAGAGGGGCCCAAATTTGCACAGGTACAACCACGATTTCCGTTTGGCTGCCACACTTCAGAGCCTCTGTCAAGCCACAGTTCGGCTGCTGGATGTACTGCCCCAGCTTTCTGCCATCCCTCCTTGCTTTCAGATCCAGCTGCTCTCTTACTGTTGGTTTTCACACTCATTTTGTCACTCTTTGTACAACATGACCACTAATTGGTGCAGCTAATTAACTGTTAAAAGACAGTATCTTGGTCTTCAGATCCAACCCATGGATCTGTGGAAAGCTTTCCTAAGAGACAAAGGCAGTTACAGCTCTGAACACCCTAAAGTCATGTCATTAGAGCTGCACCTGGGAGATTCAGCTCCTCACTTTGTTTTCCCTTTGAGGGCCTCGAGCAATGTTTTTTTCTTAGTCAGAAGTCGGATGCCTTGTAATGGACAGATGGCATTTTTCAAGTGAAGATGGGATGAAAAAAATCAAATATTTGTTTCAATTTGAACGAAGATAATTTGTCTAATCAGACTGTCTTCTTCTGGCATCTATCCACGGCAATACAAACCACAAAGTAGCAAGGAACAGGATTTTGCACTGGAGTCCCTCCCTAAGAGACTGAGTGTCCTGTTCAGTACGGATCTCAGTGGGTTCCCAGGGCTTGCTTTCTTTACTTGAGGTTTGGTGCAACAGCAAAAACTGCTGCTTTGTTTCTTTTGAAGACGTTAGAACATTCTCTGAGTAACTCTGCATCTTCAGAACTGGGGTTCTATGAATGTATCCCCACAAAACCTCCTGTGCAGAGGGGATGTGTAATACCACTGATACAGCAACTCTGGCTGCTCTGTGCCTGGCCAAGGCCAGCTGCTGGTAACCAGACCCTTGTTTTTGTCAGCCCAAGATCCCATTTCAGGCAGACCTGTACACAAGCTATAAATCATCAGGTCTTTTCTTTCACTTCCTTTTGCATATAAGGTAATGGCAGTCCTACTTTCCTTTGGCAGTGCAGTAATTTATAATTTGATGGTGGTTTAATGAAAATCCTGCTGGTCTTCTCCCTGGAATTTGAGAATTGATATTACAAAGAAGTCCTTTCTTGACCTTTCCCTGTTAGCCACTCCTGGAAATTAGAGTATCTTCATTTTAATGAGCTCAGAGGACTGGGGAGTTGCAAGAAAAGAAAAATTGACTTTAAAAATACCTAACCTCCTCTTGTGAATATGTCAGGACATGTTTTTAGATGCAGAGCTCTTACCTGAACAGGCTTGTTCTCTCCTCATTCTATGGCTTCTCCAGCTGAGCTGTTTCTTGGCTCCAGCCTGTGCTTTATGATGCAAGGCCGTGTTGACTTTGCTTGAGGTGTGTTGTGACATATAGAGCAGATTTGTAAATCACTCCAGCCTTTGCTCCCCTCTCTGCCACTTCTGCAGTCCAGTCTAGGTGGCAAACCAAGGCTGACCTGCCTCTGTGTGTGTATATAAATACAGATAAACACACACACAGAATATAAGAGCAATATAAGAATATATAATGATATAAGATGCAATATAAAAACATCTCTGCAAGGTTTCCAGGAGCTGTGTCTAACCTGGCAGGGCCATCCTAGAAGTGAAGTGGAAGAAAATGGACTAAATAGAAATGACTGAGAATGGAATGAGGTCAGGAGATGCTGGGTTTGGGGCTCTCCTCTGCTGGATTCCCTCCCTGTGGGTCCCCTTCTTGGCCATGTGGGTCTGAACTGTGCCAAGTGCAGGTTTGAAATTTGGGTGATGTGGAGACAGAGCCCAGCAGCTGCAGTGCTCACACTGGATGGGACAGGACTTCTGCCTCAGAGCCAGAGTGATGCTGCTCTAGGAGTGATGGTTTGGGACTATGTACCCACAGGCTGCAAGAGTTTGTAAATGAAAATAAAATAGAAGTTGACAAAACTCAGCTGGATTTTTTTGATTTTTACCAAAAAGCTTCAAAACTGGCCAGGCATCTCGTTACCTTTCAGGGTATTGAAAAATTTCCTTATTTTACCCTTTTTGTTGGGTGAGATGATTTCTTCCAGAACCAGTGTTATGGGGTCAATCAGATTTCAAGCCCAAGCTCATGGCTATGGAATTGCTCCTCTTTTGCCAACCTGACTGTCTGATTAGAAATTCAGTTTGCTTTCACAGCCAAAGGAGAGGGTTGGGTACCTCCAGAGGAAATTCAGATCTCAGGTGGATTTTGTTCCCTCTGAGGTGACAAGACACTTCATTTGGGTTCAGTGAGAAAAACACAGGTTTGGTCTCTACTGTGCATTTTGGGTTTCTGGTCCTGGAGGTGGTGTAAGCACAGCTATGGAAGATCCTCTGCAGCTCCATGCCTTAGAACAAGTTTGCTGTGTGAAAAATTAGAATTTGTATAGGTTTGAAAGCTGTACAAATAATAGTGGTTTTTTTAGTACTATACCAGTGCTATCTTGCATACACATTTATTTAGTAGTAAGACTGAAAGCTTGGAAGAGAACTATGTTTGCAGAGGTCTGTGATGGCAAAGGTTTCCTTCTCATGTCCGTGTGCAGCACATAATGGAAGCAGATATATAGTGGAAAATATGTAGGAAAGGTAATTTATTCTATCAATGTCAAATACCCACACAAACCAGTCTGGCTCTATATTTATATTTGCAGAGTATATTAGCACAAAATAAAAAATAAACCATAGTGAACATAAAGTAAACCACACTGGAATATGGGAAGAGTGTCACCAAAGCTGTCCTTGCTGCTGCTTCAGTGCATTTATCCTACACTGAGCACTCCCAAACCAGCACTGAACAGTTTGGCTTCGAGGTGAGTCAAGGAAGAAAAGACAGGGATTGTTGGTTGTGAAATCAGGGTAAAATCTGGAGCAGCTAGACGTAACCATGGACGTGGTTATGTGAAGGATGAATGTGCAAATACAAAATACCTTCAGGCCCTAAATCACAGGAGTGATTAGCCAAGGACTTCTTTGATTAAGGATGGCTTTAGCCCATTTTTAATAACAAAAAAGATGAGCTGCACTGCCTCACCTGCAGGACAGCAGAAGACAGGGCTTGCTTCTTCAATGCTGCCCCAAGTCCCAGTGTAAGAAAAGTGATTGCAATTTCCTTGATCCCATAAAAAAGTGTTTGCTATAGCTGATGGTTTCTCACTGTGGCCTCTCTAGGGAGCTGGGTGGTATTTTTCCAAGTGGAATGGTTAGTGGATACTAGCTTTGCCACTATAAAAATGAGGAAAACAGCTGTAGTTTTTGCAGTCAGGTAAATACTGAGCCTGAGCACGGTCATGCCCGAGTAGAGACCTGGCGCTGTGTTCACCTGGCTGTGGCACAGTACAAATTAGACATGCCTCATCTCCCCAGGGATTTTACAGCTATGGGCCTGCGGCACATTAACTATCCTGCTGTCAAAACAAACCTTTCTTCTGCGCTGAGGACAAAGCTCCTGCTCAGAGCTGGACTCAGAGCCGGAATAACAGGGGCTGTGTGAGGTCAGGGAGGAGGTGAGCTGGCAGAGCTCCCCAGGCAGGCATGCAGAGTGGCTGCCCACATTCCCACAGGCTTAGCTCAGGCTGTGGCCCCTGCTAGCATGTCCATTTTTGACAACAAATACAAGCAGCTTTGCCACCTCCTCTGTGTGACTGTCACCAGAAGGATGGGCATTGTCCCATTCCCCTCCAAGCTGGGAACTGTGCAGAAATTTCCAGCTGGAGTAGACACATCTTCATGATGCTGTTCTCCATCCCTCCTCCAGCAGACCCTTGCTGCAGTGGGTAAATTGTGACCAAAGCAGAGACTCTGAGCTGCTTGGCTTGGGTTTTCACATTTCAGGATAAAAAGCAGGATTTGGAATGTAAAACTGTGCAGCTAATCAACTGGAATAAAGGTCCAGAGAGCAGCCCTGGCTGCACTAGAGTGACAGTCCCCAAGAGAGGCTGAGGATCTGCTCTCCAAGCTAGGCAGAACAGCTGGGTCATTCCTGCCAGGCCATGTTCAGTGTGGAGGGCAGGACTGCTTTTGGAGGCAGCCACATTCATCACCCACAGCAAAATTTAATGAACAGCCAACCTTTTTTGGCAGCTTTTTATTGCAGGGAGGGCAGAGGGTTTATGTGAACAGGATTTGTGAAGGCAGTTGTACAAATATTTGTTCTCTGCTCCTTAGCAGCAAAGGGATGAGTACCAACAACATCCCCATTTAAGGCCCCACTCACTTGTTACAAAAGATTGATCCAAGTTTGGTTGTGTTATGGGCCTCCAGCTTGGTTTGCTGGTTGTGTAAGGTGTAGCTCAGCCCCACTCCATAGCCTGGGACAGAGCAATGCTGCAAGGATGGAAAGCCTCCTGCACAGGGAAGAGCTTTGGCCTGGGAAGTGGCTGTAAAAAAGGGCACCTTTGGGATCTCCAGTCACTGCTACAATTCCATCTATACCTCAAGTTATCTCAAGCATCCATCTGCTCCCTGGGAAGGCAGGATCAAGCCACAAGCATCCAGGTGGTTATTTACTCAGTGAGGCAGTTCCCTCCTGCAGGCACTGCATCAGATGATTTGTTCTCACTGTAGGAAAAGAAAATTCTAAAGACAAAAAAATTCACAGGAAAATTTTAGCATGTGGATTCAGTGCACAGGTTAGATTAGGTCTGCTCTGTAAATGACCCAGGATCAGATCAGATTAGATTATCAAGACTGCAGTGTGTAAGACCTCTCCCTCCCACCTTGGATTAAACCCTGTGCCACATATTGAAAAATGAAATATTGAATAACTGCTCCCAAACTGAACAAAGTCCATTCAGTTGTGTGATTTTTCCCATAGGAAAAATACTGTTTGATTATGGCATTAAATAGTGTGCAATATTAGACAGGTACAGATTAAACAGATACAGACAGGCTAAAACAGACTTGTCTTGAATTTTGGTGCTCGCTAATGTTAGGGTCTTTGATTTTGCAACTTCAGTACTACTCTTTTATAGGTGGAGAGATTTTGAGCTCAAAAGTGTTTGTTTTTAAACCCCTCCTCAGGCAGTGGAGAACAGGTCTCTGCTGTGACCATAGAAAAACTGTGAGAAAAAGAGAAGTTTGAACAAATTGCCTCGGATGATTCCAAAACCATTTAGCCTTGATTCCCTTTAGTGATCTCATATTGCACTTTTATCATCACTGTAATTTGATATTAATATTTTTAAATTGAAGTTCAGGAACATTTCTGGCAGTTGTTTTTGGTATGTTCCCCATCAATGTCTACTTAACTGGAGACAGAAAGAGTCAAGCACACATTTAATTATGGAGATGTCTGCATGACAGCATAAAATCTCAAATGAAAAAGAAACACTTTTAATATGAATAATCAGCAGACTTAAAAGTCTCGGTCAGCTTTAAATAGCAATATATTGATGACTAAAAGCAGCACTAATGTGTAGTGCACTATACAGCCTGTAGTTTAACAATCATCTATTTTAACCTTCCACGTTGCAGGACTGCAAGTAGGGGCACAGCCCACCCCTCAGTTTGTGTGGGATTAATGTCATCATCCAAAAGTTGGGCCTTTGCTCCCCAAAACTCCAGAACAAAAGGGAAGAGATTAACTCCCCTAGAGTATCACCTCTCCTCTGCTAAGGGGCATCTTTCTTCAAAGGAGGCATTCTCCTTTTTGTCTCTAAAGCACTAAGGAGCTTTTAAATGGTTAATGTTAGTGCAAACGTACCCAGTACAGCTCTACTGCCAAAATATGGGAATCAGGACTTCCACTGAAAAACTGAAAATGCCTCTATAAATTTCAGACAGAGACTTCTGTCATTTTGACGAAATCTCCACAGAGGTTTTTCCAGTGCCAGGTTGCTAATAGCTTTGGGGTTGTTTTCTAGAATTTAAGTTAAATGCTATTACAAGACTCCTGTAAAGTTCCAAAGAATTGGAGGCAGTTCAGAAACCACCATTCCTATTTATATCAGATGTGAGGCTGTTTGAAATGAGCCTTGGGCAGTCAGTAGGAGCAGGACAGGGCACAGCTGCCAGCGGGGTCAGCCGAGGGCAGATGCCACCATGGTGGTTTTTTGGGACATGAACAGCACTGTGCCCTCCCCATCCCCACTCTCACACCAGGGCTGTATCTTGCCCTGTAATTTATAAAATTGATCCTGCTAAAACCAAACAGAAAGGAGGAGAGTGGTGTGACCTCAGCCAGGAGGAACAGTCTGAGCACAGCACAGGAATTCCTGGGCTTTGATCCGCTGCCAGTGCTGCGGCCCCAACACTGGGGAAGCCACTGAGGAAGCAGAGTTTGAAAGCATGGCCTTCCTCCAAGGCTCTGGGTTCTGTTCCCAAAAATGTGGCCTTGCAATTTAGCACCCACAAGGCACAGATAAGAAGGTTGTAACACTCAGTGCAACAGAATCCCAGTGAGGATTCCTGCTCCTATCTGTGGGTAACCAGAAGCAGCTCAGAAGTGACAGCCTCAGGGAAGGACCAGTTTCTGGGAAGACATGATCTGTGCCCACAAACATCTCTATTTCAGCTCTTCATCAGGGGTATTGTCTGTTTATTTCTTGATCATTTTTCAACCATCCTCTCCTTATTAATATTGCTACTGAGCCTCAAGACCCAGGAATCTGGAGGACAGGAATTTGCTGTCTGAGGGTCCAATCTTAAAAACAGGTTGATGGATTCCTGTGCACCTCTGGATTGTTGTTTACTCACTTGCTGTCCAACTGGCTCCTAAAAATTTCCCAAGTATTAGGTTTTTTCCCCCCTTTAGTCCTTCCAGCAATTATGTGATGGGTCAGAGTCTCATTTGTGTGAGTCCAATCCCTCAGTTATATCACTGGAATGCTGTAGACTTTCATCTACTACAGCAGAAAGAGAAGTCAGGTCAGAGTCTGTCTGAAAACTTATCCCTTCCATTGAAGATAACACAATTTATAACTCTAACTCAAGGACAGACAGAATTGAGTGGATGGCGAATATAAGGCCTCACAAAGGTTGCCAATAGCAGTAACACTTGTTTTGCAATCACTCTGTTTGGAGCAGAGTAGACAAATTTGCACTGGAATCAAACTTCTTGATGTCTCTGTCTCTTGCAAGTCCTCTGACCTCTCAGCAACTTGGCCGGGCCATCAGCAACTAAATGATATATCCCAAGAGTTTCCTGTTGTTCAGAAGGGACATGGTGAAACAGAATGCCCTTTACTCTTTTTAACACCATAACCAAGAAACAGAATATTTGGACTTTTGTCCTTGAATAACAGAAGTTATTTCTGCAGAAACACTGCAAAAACAGTGTCTAAACTTATCAGGGGAATTGCAAGTTAGACAGTCACTCAGATCCTCTTGTCCCTGCCAGACACTCTGCTCCCTCTTCCCAAGGCTAACAAGCATTATTCAGATTGAGAGATATAGTAGGGACAGTGTGTCTAATGTTTGTTTGGCTCTATTAAAGAACATGTTCATTTTGCTTCTGAATTATATTTGTAAACATCTGTGAGCAATAGAGAAAAATGGATTCATATTTTATAAGGTCTGTTTACAAAACCTAGAAGACCTGAGACAATGCTATGCATTGGAGTACAGATGTTTTCTCCCTTTCCAAATGTATTTAGGAAACCTAAAATAAATAGAACTAAGGCTGTCAGCTAGCTGGCAGGAAGGGCAGGGTGAGTTCATGGGCTCTGGGCAGCCCCTGCCAGTGAGGCCAAGCTCCTGTACAGATGATGTTTCATGACCTGCACAGGGCAGTCAGGCACCTCTTCAGTTTCACAGACTTACACTCACCTTGATCTTTCTCTCCTATATTTGTTTGTTTTTTTAACTATTGAGAAAATTAAGTACCATTTTAAGCTGAGAGGCTATCCAACCAGAGTCAAATTTCAACCATTTAACAACTGACAAGAAATCAATTTGTTTTCTTTTGCTAAATATGCTAAAAATCTCTAAGCAGTCCAGATGGGATGTAGGAATCATTTCCTCTCAGATGACAAATGACAGGCTGAATTCCACCCACTCTGTTCACTTTGGCCTGACCTAGGGCTGATAGGAAACAATGAACGTCTTTCCACTAACTTAAATGGATTTTGTGTCAGCCCCATTAAGTAACAGCTTATTTCCCTTCATTGATTGTGATGTCATAGATGAGGAATTAAGAGTGATTATCGATAGCAGACACATTCACAGAGCAAAAAACCCAGTGATGGGGAAAAGAAAGGAGGGGAAAAGATTTTATAAACATCAATTATTATAAACATCAATTAAAGATGGTCCACTGTGGACAAGGATTCAAACACAGAACTGCTTTATTCTGGCTGTGGTATAAGGGTGAACATTTTTCATTTACTTCTGAAAAGGGACGAATTTGTGGATATATTAAAATATCGGGTCCAAAGAGAAATAATTTAGTTCTGCATGGGTAACATATTGCTAAAGAGATCTTCAAGAGCCTCCACTTTTTGGTGCTAAAATCCAACATCTGAGAGAGGGCAGTAATGGTCTTTTTTTTTCCCAAGGCTGGGGTACAGCTGGGGTTTTTCTTTGCAGGCCACAAGACAACTGGAGGATGGGGTGAGAGACCTCATCTCTTAGGATCTAATGACACTGAGAGTATATACTGTTATAATACAGTAGAGTAATTCTTTATTCTCTGTCGTATACTTCCTAAAGGCAGGCTACGAGACAGATCCTCATGACTCTTAACCCTTTGGTTTAAGAAAGTGAACTGTGATTTTTCAGGTGTTCTCCAGTCTGAAGCTGAAGGCAATGGCAGCAACTTGGCTCCTGAGTCAGGTTGTCCTGATTCGGCCTTTCACATAAAATTCTCTTTATGAGTGAATTTTACCTTTAATACCTCCCTCTTTGCCTGTCAGCCAAAATTCCATACTGATTTCTGCTAGAGGAACTGATAGATATTCCAAGGGCTATGGGCCACCATCATTTTTATGGTACAATTACTAAAAGCCAAACCCTTCTGACATTTTTTACTTCTAAAAGAGCCTTGAAATCTGGCACCTCTATGACTAAAGCTTCCTAAAGGAAGCACTAGAGAATCGATATCTGAAAGCAGGATACTTCTGCATTTTTGAAGTAAAAGTTCTCTGCAGTCATTAACAGACTTGATTCATCTGATGACTCAGAATTTGTGCAGCTGGTCCAAGGCCATTTCAGAGACTGAAAAGTGCTGCTTTTCTCTCCTCTAAAGAAGTGATCTTTTCTCAGTTACATGAAGCCCTCAATTACCTCCTGCCCTCGTGTCAGCTTCTTCATTTAAGGAGAAGCTTATATTCAGAACATGCAACAGCAAGGAATTTGATTGAAAAGATGAATTAATATAAAATTTGACCTTCGTTCGTTTTCCCAATATGCATTTTGAAATCTTTGAAATGTCCTTTTGTTTACTGGAAATGCAATACATGGCAGGACTATTGTGATATACAGGCCAAATGACTGTGAAATAATGTTTCTCCATTATTTTACTGTAATTAAACTTCATTAGTCACATAGATAATCATATTATAATTTCATGTTTGTCTCATGTTTTCAGGAGCTTCATGCTTACTGATTTGAAGTTCCTGAATCAGATACATTCTCTTTACATTTCAGTTCAAGTTTTTTAAACAGAGCTTACATTTTCTCTGACACATTTAGATTTTATTTTCATTATAAAATTCCAGTCTCACATCAGATTTTAAATGTTAATAATTCAGCTATTGCTTTTGAAGGGGTTCAATGGCTCAATTCACTGATGATTTAAATAGTCAATTTTCAATCATCACTGTCTTCTGAGAGTTTATAGCTGTGCTATTCCTTTCCCATTAATTGCTGTCGTGGTAAAGATTCCTATTGACTGGAAGTACTTCAATGTTATTCCCCATGGTAACTGTTTATTATCCTCACAAAATCTTGTGGGTTTGTGGGGCATGAAATAGTGAAACAGTGACAAAAGAGAAACCTTCAGCAGAAATTGACATTTCATTATCCAGACTAATGTAATCTAATACAAGGCTCATCCCTCTAAAATCCCTTGTTTCACTTGCAGGAAGTGTTTCTATGATGTGAGTAGCAATGCTGTAATCTCATTTCAGGTTTAGTGCTGGCAGCAAGACCTGGGACATCAGGTAAATGTTTATGTTTCAACACTTCTACTGTAAGTGGCTGTCTATGCCAAGGAGCCAGCCCTTCTTAGATACCTGTGTCACCCTGGAAAAGTTGTCCAGGCCAGAACTAATTCCATTAGTGTTTGGAAAGCTATTTATAAGCCTGCCTTCAGTGGGATGACCTTATTAATTAGACTGGGGGAAGGCTGAGGGACGGAGAGACGCTCATTTCACGAGACCATTGACATGCATTTCAGTAAGTGATGATTCTCCTTCACACTATGCTCAAAAAGACTGTCAAATAAAGCAGAAATCTGGGTCAGTTTGCAGTAAGAAAAAAAAAAAAGCTATATCCATGCTGTCTGCAGGACCCAAAGCACAACTTTTTACAGGGTACTTCTGCTGCCACATGTCCTTGAACATGCTAACAAAGCCCAAACCCTTTGTTCTCTAAATCCAAGAAAAGGAAAGAGCATTACTACTAAAGCTTCTAAATCAAACCTTAATGAAACCACCACCTTCCTCCATTATCATGCACACCCCTAAGACAGGAAGGCTAAATCCTCATATTCTGTTTCTTATGAAGTCAAAAGAAAGCAGAAGGGTACTCTTCTCCCCCTTATCTACCCCACATGCTTGATTTACTCTCGGGTGCAGACTGGGAGTGGAGAGGAGTTTCACCTGCCAAACTCGTTTCCTGTGTCTCACTAAGGCCTGTGCTGCCCTGCTCCCTCCCCACTGCATTTAATTGGCTCCCTGAGCCGTGGTGTCCTGCTCTGCTGCCTCTGAAGCCAGCCCAACACCACTGCCAGCTCCAAAAAGTGTGTACCTGAGAGCATGAGTAGTGTCTTGTCACTAATACATCCGTTTTGGCAAGTGGGGAGCTGCTTCTCTGTTATCTGTTTAACAAATCAGGAGACTGGTTATTGTGCAGGCTTATAATAAGAACTCATCTGTGCCAAGCGGCCAAAAGAAACTCAGCTTTTGTGCAAGATGTTTACTTTTATCAGTATAACCTCCTGACAGAATCTCATTCACCACTGGCATCCCAAGTGGCAATTAAATTTTTCATCTTGGGTGGGGAAAAGGAAGCTTTCAGCAAATCCTGCCTATTCGTGGATTTGTGCAACCCAAGATGATTTTGCAATGCAGAGAAAACTACAGACCCCACTTCTGTCTCCCTCTTTGCATAATCCTATACAGGTATTTAACATCTCATTCAGAAATTACGTATGCCTTTATGTGACAATTCAATGCTCATCAATAGTCCAGGAATACAAACTCCTCCACCTCTAGACAAGTAGACAGTGCGTGTGAAGGGCTGGCAGGAGATTGCACATGGGTAACATTTGACCTAAAAATAATAAGGACAAACCACACAGCTCATGTACTCCTGACTGTCAAGAATTGTAATTAGTAACAGATTCGCTATGCAAACACCTCTGAGGTACCAAATGGGTGTCTGTTGGGTATCAGACTGGGATTGCCTGCTTCATTTTGGAAACCCATTTTACAAGTATCTTACAGAACTAAAGTCTCTTTGCCCCATGAAAAAATAATATGTTAAATGTCTTATTAATCAGCCCTTGGCTGTTTATGTTCAGTACATTGCTCGTTCCAAGCACACTACATGACTGTGCCCTACAGCAGGAATGCATTCATTAAGAAAAATTCTTTCACCCTTCTTGTAACCCTGACTCGTTTGTTAAAATACATTTCTGGCTGAGTGTACGATGACATATTTCTAGTCTTAAGAAAGCATTTAATCAAAACTACTTCAGGTATTTGAAGGTTCTGGTTTTTCTTACTTTGTAAATAAGAGTAATCAAACTAACAAGGTTTTTGCTTCCTTAATCTTGTATGCTGAATGCAAATTTTTAGGATTTAGACTTAATGGTTCCTTGGTCCATAATAAGGGGTTTCTTTTATTGTGATTTTTTTTAGGGCACTCTGATTCATTTGATCATCAAAAGCAATTACAGAGATGAGTTCAACAAGAGTCACTGGTACTAAAAATATGTTATTGGTCAGGACTGCTCTAACAATACCTGTGCTGAGTAATTTTGTGCTCTCCTTAATAGACACAGACTTCCAGTAAAAAATCTTTCAGTTTCATCACTACTGTCATAATGGTTGGGGTCTTCTTAACCTGGTTCCACTCAGTCAAGCCTCATTATATGAATGTTCTTATTTTCATTCAAAGTAAACAATTTTGAACAGTGATTTTTTTTTTACTGTATCTTGAATCTGTATATCTTTGATGCTCCAGCAACAGAAGTTACACTGGTTTGAGATCTATGTCCACAGAAAAAAGGTGGAACAACAGGCTTTGAAAACTGTGAGGAGAAAAGCTCTGTGACACATTTGCGAGTAGAGTCTAGATCAAATGTCCAAGGCAGCAGGGAAGGAAATGAAAATGACAGTGGCTTGGGAGAAGGCAGAAGAAAGAGTCAGAGAGGAGCAGAGGGAATGAGAGATGGAGACAAGATGCAACACCTGTGTGCACCTTTGAAGGTATCACCACACTCATTTTACAGGAGTCAGTCCAGCTTTTTGCCAGAACCACAAAGCAGCCAGCCTTCCAGTCATAGTGTCCACATCACTTATTCCTGAACATTTCTAAAACCTGAAAGTGCAAATTACTGGGGGAGTTGCAGAGGAATGCAAGGACGGGTGTGTGGTACTGAGCAGGAAGGCAGCTGCATCACCACAAGCCCTACCTCAAAATAAAGCCAGGATATTGGGATACTGCTGGCACTTCAGCTGTTGAAATACAGCTGTGTGCAGGTCTGGGTGCTTCAGCAGTGTCCTCAAACTTTGCTCCTTTTGGATTAACAGATAACATAGGCAATATGAAACTTTATTACCAGTGACACTGTTAAATCAGATGACAGATTGTACCAACATATTAACAGTGATGCCTCACTGAGATTAATGGGAGTATTTCTCAGGGAACTAGCTTGGCTGTGCATTTCAGGAGCTCTCTTTTCCAGCAACAAGCTCTGCTCTCCTCTTTCAAAAAAGCTGAGCAGCTGTCTGCAGAAGTCTTCTGGCCCAGCCTCAGCTATCCTAGCAGCAAGCAAGCCCCTGTTGGAAAACAAAATCTGCAATTTGTATCAGAAGAGCTTATTCTTTACTGGAACTAGAGAAACTGAGGGGCAAGTCTTGCCATGGCAGTTTACAAAACTGTTACCATCTAATCCTTTGCTCACTGCTGGCACAGGGGAAGAGTTGGTAAATGGGTCTGAGAGCCATGAACAGTCAGATTGAGCCTGACATGCAGCCAAGCCATGACGCTCACACTTCCCTGTGCTGGAGGTGGTTATCTGGCAGAGGGGACACGTTTAGCCTGGGAGATGACTTACAAACCATGGCACAGCTGCCAACAGATCCTGTCTCAGTCCTACCATGAAAGATGTTGACACTGGGCATGGGTTATTTGTCTAAACCCGTGGTTTGCTTTGGTGTGCCTCTACTAATCACTTTTTTTGAGGGCTGGAACTGTTCAAAATCCCACTGTAAACAAGATATTAGAATAATAGCGTGAACAGAACTTAATATTCTCCTAATTCATGCTCTGGTTTGTACTGTACAAGGCAACACCACATTCACCTTACAGAAATATACTTGACATGGTCCCTTCATTTACTGAAATAACCCTTGCTTGGCAAAGTTTGGTTTGAGTAGGTAAGAGTAGGGCATAGAGACAGGGGAACTCCGCCAGCCAGGTTATCACAAGCAGTCTGGCCACGGTAACCTCGATTTGGAGCGGAGTAAATGATCCCATGTGCAGCTTTATGTGACAGCAAAGCCTCGGCGTGTTGCTGTGCTCTCCTGTGCCACGCCGGGATGGACCCCATGTGCGGGTGGGTGAAGTCACCCGGGTCAGCCTGTGCCGAATCCCTTGTGGAAAGGCTCCTACAGCTCCCAGACTGGGAAGAAGAGGAGTGTTGCCACCGCCAAGCCCTCCTCTCTGATGAAAGAGCTGAGACAGTGGCGATGGAACGGCTGTCCCCAACAGCCCGCCGGTGCTGCTCCATCCCCCTGCGAGGCTGCGGGACGAACTGCAGCCAGGCCCTGG
>VWZW01005743.1:81418-142610 GCA_013397115.1 Edolisoma coerulescens
TGAGGGGTGGGTGAGCCGAGGTTTTCTCGCCGGTGCCGGGAGTGGAGGGCAGCGGGGTCCCAAGGGGTGCGAGTGGGTGGGGTTGAGGAGGGTCTGCGTGGCTTTTGTTTGTATATTTGTTTATTCATCGTCGCCGTTAAATGGGTGAAGGTTTCGCGCATCGCGGCGCTCCCGCGGGGCCCGACCTGTGGCTTCTGGGCCGGGCTGGGCCAGCGCCCGCCGGCTCCGTGTGCCCCCGCGGCGCGATGGGGCTCCTTCTTCTGCTGCCTCCGACGGCGCGTTGAGTATCATGGAATCACAGAATGGTTTGGGTTGGAAGCGCCCTAACGCGTATCTCATTCCACTCCCTGCCATGGGCAGGGACACCTTGCACTGTCCCAGGTTGCTCCAAGCCCTGTCCAACCTGGCCTTGGACACTTCCAGGGATGAGGCAGCCGCAGCTTCTCGGTGAGAGGGCCTCAGCACCCTCACAGAGAAGAATTTCTTCCTAGTATCCAATCTAAATCTATGATTTTTCAGCTTAAAAATCAGCCCTCATTCAGCTTAAGATGCTGCTCGTGTTCATGGGGGGGTCGATTGGGTAACTGCAGTCGTGATCTTGGATAAACATCTGTGGGCTTTTGGTTCTTCACTGCCCGAAGTCCAGCTACAGGCCGATAACTGTTGATGGACAGCCCATCTCCTGGGTAAGGCCGGTTTCACAGTGGCTTCGCTGCCCAGGTACCTGCTGTAGGGCTGCCCTGCTCTCCTTTCACCAACTTGCTCAAGGAACTAAAACCTAAGTATTAAAAGGGAAATAAAACTGAAAGAGAAAAATATGAATGCAGTCGGATGTGGTTTCTGTGCTAGCCCACACCTCGGTTGGCTGGTCCCTTGCCCCTGAGCTCAGATGTGCTGCAGCACCTGGGGTGACTTGTGATTGCTGCCCAGTCTTTGCTTGAATTGCTGCCTTTCGTACTTGCCAGAAGGCTGGGGAGGTTTTGGGGAGGTCAGTGGGATGCACAGACACTTTTTTCCATGACCCAGTCTATGTATGATACCAGAGTTGTTTGTGGATTCTCAGAGTATTGCAGGTTCCCTTTTATCTTTAGTATCGTGCTGTAAGTACATGAACCTTCACACAGCGTGTGATTTCACTGATATTTCCAAATAAGGGAACTGCTTCTGCACTGATCTGAATTATTTCTTTGCCTCAGATGCTCAGTGATAGTAAAGATTATGTGAACAGTTACAAACCACAGCTAGATACTGTCAAATCCAGGAAGGAAGGTGGCTAGTACAGAGGAATATGGATCTACTTTTAATTGAATGAATTTGTAAAGAGGAAATGTCACCCAATTTGGTTAAAGCAAGCAAGCTTTTTATAAATCCTTCTCTTCAAAATCTAATCTAAATGGTCATCAGGAAAATGTAGTGCAGATCCGTTTTGACCTGCTTGTCATTTTTTTTGTTTTTCCTCTCGAAAACAAAGAGCCTACATAACATCCTAGATGCTGAAGCATATATTTAGATAATGAAGCAATTTTTAACCCCATTCGATGTATGCTACTGCCGATTTTGTGGAGTTACGCCCACCTTTTTGCAGTTTCTCATACGCTGTTATTTGTGGTTTATTAGGTCTAAACAGCTTCTCCTGCTGCTGGAAAGCACAAAGGAAGAAAGACACAAAAAGGGGGAATGTGCTTTTAAGCTGGTAAAAGGAAGTATGAGGTCTTTTGAGCTGAATAAAGGAAATATACTTCCTGAAAAGACAAAAAAAATCCAGATCTTTGAGGCCATTATCAATGCTTGCTGTTTTTACTGACATTTTGCTTCATGCTTAAAACAATAATTCATTCAGTAGATGGGAATCATCAATATGGCAAGATTTGATTTCCTTTCTGCAGTTTGGAGTCTAAGCTTGCTGTGATGCCAGACACATGCCATACAGATATGTGCAATAGATTTGGGATTTTGTAATTTATTTTTCTAAGCTGGCTTTGCATGCAAAGACAAAGCATTAAGAACCCTCGGATTTTCCTTCTGCTTTGTCTCCCAAATACTATCTTCTCTTAATTCTGGAATCTCTGGGAAGCATACAGCATCTGCTCCTTGGAAATGAATAGGAGCTTGAGATTAGGGTCTGTCACAAAGGATGGATCAGTCTGTATGCTTAATATTTAAAATATTTTAAGTATTTCAAGATCAAAGGTCAAGTAGTGTGAAAGGAGGGTATGAGTTTCTTCCCTCTTCTTTTAAATTGTCGTATGTCTCTCTCAATACCTCTTTTTTGCCTATATTGGGAATGTGTTCATCAAAAGTTGTTTGCTTGCTGTGAAATTCTGAATCTTGGACTTCCTTGGCCTTGAGTGGATCCTGAGCATTGAGAATTTAATTTGTGAAAAGGAACTCGCAGCTCAGTTCAGTGTGAAAGCATTCTGCTCTCCTGGCTGGCTGCAAGCAGTTCTTAGTCTCTTAATTTCAGAATTTTCATATTCTGATATCAAAGTCATTAATATTTCATCTTGGATATCTTGGATTGTCAGTATCTTAAATGGAGAAGTATTTATGCATCCTTGTGAGATGTGCTGCATATCCTCTGATCAAATGACTCTGGTTTCACCAGATCTGCTATTAAAGAATGCATTAGAGATTTGCTAGAGAATCAAAAGGCTTCAATTAAAGACATTTCCTGTAAACTGTAGTCCAGTTCAGTGGGACTTTATCAGACTGTCCTGCATTTGATAATAACCTTAATGGCTGTGTTATAGAGAGCCTTTGTTTAGGAGTAAACAGCATCTGAATGTTCTTTGTTGAGCTTCCACTTTTAGGAAGGTGAGATTATAATTCCCACAACTATCTTTTCCAGAAGAGGCAAATGTGACCTGTAGATAGGAGGAAGAACAATGTCCCTGTGTTGCAGTATTCATGAGGCAGGAAACAAGAAGCATCCATTGTTGGTGATGGCATGGGGTTTATTTGTTTATTTATTTATCTTTAAGAAAGAGCAGAGCTGTTTTTGCCTCTAGAATATGAATTAAGTCTGCAACCACATTCTTCTGCCTTTGTGTTGCAATGTCATATGTGTCTATAACTGCAGGAGTATATGACTGACTTTAACAGTATATGTCAAGTTTCCTGGTTTTGATGATTATGTCAGTAACACCACAGAGCAGCTGTTTTCAAAATTCACATCTGTTTCTTAAGACAATTAAACTTGAACTGTCAAGCTGGAGATGAAACCAACTCGAGAGAAGCACTGGCTCGAATTATTGCCCTTCCAACCACCTCATTAATGATCCTCCCTCTAAAGTTGTTCCTGATAACATTTATAAATAGTTAATTATCAAAAGGCACAGAGGAATAACTGAAACTTTGCTTTACTAAGAGCCTGTGAGTAGTGACCTGAGCAAATGTTCTCCAGTGTTTGGCATCAGGGTCTGCAGCCTGTTGTAGGTGATCCCTTCCAGAAGGGAGAGGTGCAGGTCCATCAAATGTACAGCAAAGTTGGTGTTGGGGTGTTTTGAAACCCATTTCTTCAAGGCAGAGATAAAGCTGAACTCTTCCCCTCCTGCCAAAACACACCAGTGGTGTTGGTGTTGTTGGTATAAACACAGAGGTGAAGGGGGTGGGTGAGGTGTTGCTAGTGCTGGAGTTTTGCTGGAGCTCTGGTGCAGAATATTTGAATCGTTCCTGTGCTGCCCCAAACAAAACAGGGGAAAAAACCCAACTCCCTATGTAGGTAACAGAGCAAGGATAGATTTGTTACTGTCTTTGTGTTCTGTTCTGCGGCTAATAACTGTCTTTAAATTAGTGAGAGGAAGAGGTCCGAATTGCTAAAGTGTTTATTAATAATTCTAAAATCTAACATTACCCCTAGAACCAATGTGATTGCTTTAAAAAGATGCAGTGTATTTTCTACTAAAAAAAAAGGAAAAAAATTAAAAGTAATCTAATATTGGATAATAGAAGATCCCATTAGGAGGCTTCAATTATTTATAGATTTTTATATGATAATAGTATTTTATATAGAAATTTGGAACAACAGGAATTATAAAGCTACTACAGAGTATAAGCTTATTCCTTTTGGTTCTTCAGGTTTGAGTGTGTTTGATTCTTTTTTTTTTTTTTTTTTTACTTCTTGTTTGACTTCCAAGGTACCACCACACAGAAACGTAATAGTATTCTAGACGTGATAAGTGCAAAGTTTCCCATGACTTTGAATTTATGGAGTTGGACAAGGGCAGTCCAAGCCTGGCCACTCGCTGAGCCAACAGATGCTTTTATTTTTAAACATTTTCCTGACTTGGAAGCAGAACTGAGCAAACTGAATGTTCCATCTTTAGAGGATGCAGAGATGGTGCTCAGCAGCTGTTGAAGACCTACAAGCACTGGGAAAAAAATAATTTTCCAGATATTCTGCGAGTCTTTGTGATGACAGTGTCATTGTCTTGGAGAGAAGAGCAAGGTGCAATTTGTCGCTGACAGAAGAATTCCCATTTTTAACCATATATTAACTCCTGCTGGGTTATTAATTTGCTAACAAATATTTATGCTCCATGTCTGTGAATTAAATCCACATTTTTCTTAGCCTTTGTTAGTAACAATTGAAACTGTTTCTTAAATTGCCACAGTTTGGGGAGGGATCATGGCACTGTGTTATTTTCCCAATGCTGCTACATTTTCATGTATCAGTTCAGAAAAAAATGGTTTACAAGTCACTTAATAAATCAGACAAGAAAACCACATGAAATGTCCCAGAAATCTGGAACTGCTTATGCCAACCATAAGATTTGGGTTGGATTTTTTTTAGTTGTTTGTTTGTTTTTCCCTGGTTTGAGGTTGGCCAATATTTTATGGATGTCATAAAAATAGGACTCGTTTTGACTTAAACCAGGAGGGACATGTGGAAGGACCAAAGTTTGTCTAACAAGCTTTTTGTATAAATCTAGGTGACAAAGCTGCTCTCAGTTCTGAGCATACAGACATGTTCTGTATTTCTTGTGAAGCTGTTCTTGGCTACCTGACTATTTGTCAGTGCAGTTTTAGAATAGTCTGGAGTAAACTGGAATTATTGGTGAAGGATAATCACTTTTATAGGACTGTCAGCAGTGCTGGGATAACAGACTGGAGCTGGAGAAGTTCACAGCTTTCATTTGACTGTTGCATATAGGTGTTTGCTGTCTTTCACAGGTATTCCTATACAGATTTAAATTGTTGAGTTTCACAAAAACAACTCAAGTGTTGGGGTTTTTTAATATACTTAAATGAAACATTTGCATTGGCAAGTTTTTCCAAAACTTTCTCAGGTTTCATCATGTTCTGTTCGGCTCGCACGGACTGAGTTTGATGTGATTGATGGTTTGAAAATTCTTAGAGAAAAATGTGGAATGTCTGTGGCAAACCTCTTGAAATGCTTCCTCTTTGGAATTGACCATTAGAGTCTCCTTTCATCATTCCTGTGTAGTTTAGATCTTAGTAACACATACAAGATTGGAAAAAATGAGCCACTTCATGCACCAAACACAAGTATTGCTTGCTATAGGAGTCAAAAAGTCAGTGTTCAAGTGTTCCAAACTGGAATATCGCTGCAGTTTCAAGAACTTCTTAAAAGAAGAGTAACCCATGACAGCTACAATGAACTCCTTATTTCAAGAATAATTTGAGTTCTTGCTAGATAATTTAAGTAGGAAATAGTTCATTCCGCATCTGACCAAGCTGTCAGAAAAGAGGGAATCTGACTGGTCTGTGTTTAAGATAACCATCCCCTGCACCAGGCAGTCACAGGAATTTATTTAACCCGTGCTTCTGGTAAGAGACTTTACTTGGGAGAACTTGCAATTTGAATCACAGTTACTTTGAACATGTCTGTACTTGGAACTCTTAACACTACTAGGTTGGAGGTATTACTTCATTTCCTTCATGACACTCAGAGATATGTTTTAGTAACTTTCCTAAAAGTACTTCTTAATTATTCAACAGGTTCATGAACCACCCAGCTCCAGCCAACAGCCGCTACAAACCCACTTGCTATGAGCATGCTGCTAACTGTTACACACATGCAGTAAGTACAATTCTGGCTTCTTTTCCCTTTTTTTTAACCAGATGTTTCAGTAAATTTTTGTGGGTTTGGACTGCTAAATGCTTACCTTTGCCTCACTGTGTTAATATCTACAAGCTCTCTGGTTTTGTGCATATAAGCTTTAGCTATAATGATGCCCTTTCCCTTAAAATTAAAATGCTCTTTCTCTTAAAATTAAGAGCCAGACACGGTTAAGCGAAAAAGGGGTTTTTACCTCAGTATTTAATAAGGATCTTTATGGTGCACCAGTTCGCCAAGGTGGAATGTGCCGAAATGCACACCCACGGCAGATCGTGTGTACGATTTATAGACCTTGCAGATTAGCATATCTACAAAGATTCCCCAATGAGAAGCTTGAAGGAGTAGCGTGCTATCTCCTCATCCTGAGAAATTCCCTCCTGCATGGGCCTAGTCTTAGTTTACAGGATGTGTTCTAGAGAGGACCTTGGTTTCCCAGGACAGCGTAGGGCTTTCTGGCCTCCAGCTGCGAGGCCTCCAGGATGTTTGGTCTCTTGGCTTAACAGAATACTAGGACTATTTATTGGACTTCAGGAATTACAAGTATGCATGCTAAAAGCACTGAGGATACGTAAAAGCTATATGAAAGGTATATTAAAAAAGGCAAAAAATCATCATGGCGTCAATAACAGTCCAGAAAAATAGATGTTTGGTGATGTTCTGGATCTCTTGGAGCTCCAGATACTTCATAAGATTCCTTTTCACCAATGTTATAGGTCTTAAACTTGATATTTTCCCTCTGTTCCAGTGAAAGGGTGCCTGCAGTAAAGGGGGTATAGGCCACTACTAGTTAGCCTGCAAGGTGGATTTCCCAGGTCTGTGCTGACATAATATTGTGCAAATTGTATACTGGAAGTACAAGAAAGATTTATCCATGTGAGAAATGGGAAGGCTGCATCAGACTGTCTGTGGGTATGAGCTCCAAGAGCTGTAATGGTTTAATTCTAATACTTACTGACTCTTCAAGAAATGCTATTTTGCAAGAGGCCCCAATGATGCTGACAGCCCTGCTGAAATTTCAAGTCTGTCCTTATTTTCGTAATGTAAGGATTTATTCTAGATTTGAGTATATGGTGTTCACATAAAGAATAACAAAAGCAGTCCCCTTTGATTTGTTTTTTCTTTTAGTAATTAGGAAGTTTAATTTGCTGTCTGGCACTTTGAAAGGACTTAAAAATGTGTTTGTTTGCTTTTTAAGATAGCATTTGCCCTTTTATAAAAGCAGCTTGTGCTTCTCCTCAATCTCTCAACTCCAAACATCTGAAGTATGTTTGACTTTGTCCTCAGTCTCTTATTTCCAGTGTGTCTGAGTGAGCTGCAGATATGAAAGCTCAGAGTAGTGCCCAGGACTCTTCAGTTCTAGAAGGAGCTCTGTTCTTAAGGATCCCTTGTGTGTATTTCATAAATAACCAACATACAGCTTCGTGGTGCTGGTAAAAACAGAATCACCTTGGTTTTGCATATAGAAAACTTGACTGAAGCTTCTGTGTTCTTAAGCCAAGGGTCTCATGTACAGCATTATGTAAATATATGCTTATTTGCCTAGGGAATGAGGCAACATTCTGTTAGCTAGCACAAATATATAGTTTATATTGTAATCCTTGTGCAAATCTTGTTTGCTCTGGCCAAAAAGTTAGATTTCAAAATATCTGGCAGAAGTTGCTGTGCTCCTTCGCAATTTCAGCTTTCACCTAGTTGAAAAACAGGCATGTTTTACTCCTGTCTGTTAGCAGGAGGTGACACCCAAGATGGATCAGTGTTTTCTGGTAGGCTGCAGTTTGTGGTGGAGCTGTCTAATTACTTTCTGAGTAATACTTTTGAGCAGTCAAACTACCTGCTAAAACCTACCATGAACTGGTAAAATAAATCTGCAGTAACTTTTGATCAATATTCAAAGTCTTGAAATGGGAGTCTAGGCTGGGAAAGCACAGAAGAAGCTGGGGGGGATGTTTTCATCTCCTTTGTGTTGCAGACTTACTAAATGTTAGATGGTCAAATGGCTGAGTCTTTGCTGCTAGATTACAGTGCGAGTTTGCAATTAGACATTGATGATTCTACAAAGCAGAGTTCAACAATGGTTTTCCAATATATTTTTATTCCAATATAGTTTTATTCCAAACCTTTATTCGTAATTCAGGAAGCAGTCAACTTCTACTTTATGAGTGTGGCTGTACTTCTCAGTAGTGTGGCTGTACTTCTTAGCAGGTATCCCATCTGGTTTTGGACTTAAAAATACACAGGAATCAATTTAGCAAGCTGCTTAATAAAAAAAACAAACAAGCAACAAAAAAACAAGGATAAAGGAGGGTGTAGAATCCCAGGCACAACTTTTTGGTACAATACTTAAAAGGTAACTTTGTGTGGCATAGTAAGGTATCTTCAAATTTCTAACTTGTGAGGCTATTTTAAATGTCTTGCTTTTTTTTTTTTAGCTTTAAATGAAGCACTGACTTGCCTTCAGACACTGGGAGACAGGAATGGCAGCAAAGTAGTTGAAAACAGGCAGAAAAAACTGTTCTCTGTGTTTAGAGGAACAGGAAGGAAACAGTGCATGAGAAATGCAGGGGTTGTAAGAATTGGAGGGGAGAGATGGCTCTTTTATCATGAAACTTTCTGGTGTATGTAAGGTTTATCAGACAAAAGATAGACCCTGCTGTGTCAAAACCTCAGAATTTAGACATGGCTTGCTTTATAGTGCTCTACATGTTTCTTCCAACTGCCTTAAAAAGGAGTAACCATTCTTTAAATGAATTATAGTCTGTATTCCAGGCCGGGTTTGTGAAATGCGTGGAAAAACAGAAGTATTATAAGTATTTTAAAAATGAGACTTGGAGCATTTAGAAGGTCATTTGAGCATGGAAGAAGGGGTCATCAAAATTTCAGAAGGGCTCTCCTGATGAAAAATGTCTCCGTTCCCACTGACTGGTCTAAGCAGTTTCTCTGCTCTCTGTGTGTTGCACAGCCCAAGTTGCTTGTGGGCTTCCCACTCCATGTTACTGGTCTCCTAAAATTAGGGGAAAATTGAAAAGTATGGAGAGATGGTAACAGGAGTGCACTCCTGGAGCAGGCAGCTGGATGGGCACAGCCTTTCGTGGTTCCCTCTTAAGTGTCACAGTTTTTGTGGGGGGGAGGGGATGGTGTTTGGCAGCTTTATTGATCTTTCTGTTGTCTTCCTGGATGGAAGTGCCTGGACCATCTTTGTGCCCTTAGTGTTTCCCTCCCAGTGAGAGGCTGGGAGCAGTAACACCACGCTCTGCTGCAGTGGCTCGTGCATCAGAGGGCATTGTTGCTGCCGGCATGACGTGTAAGGAAAATAACTTCATTTTCCATGAATTTTATATACTAAAGCAAAACTTCCAACTTATTTTTAAAGCTCTCTGTGGCAGAGATTGTCTGGAGAAATATGGAAAGAATACAGGTAAAATACTGACCAGTGGAGCAGTATCCTGAGCAACCCCAGACAGGTGGAAGGTACTGGATATTTTGCTGTAAGCTGGTAACCAGAGAGTGTAATTTCCCTGAAGTGACCCTGATCAGGCTCACAGCTTATTGTGTCAGCCTCTTTCCTTGTGCTGTAAGGCTTTTTGCTCGTTGTGACAGCAGAGTTGGTGGTAGTTGGTTTCCCAAAATACATCACACGGGGGTTGTGCTGAAATCTATTCTGAAAGATTCCCACCTATAGCTGTAAATAAACATATTTAAATCCTATATCTTCCTCCTTATTGCAAAGAGCTTTTCACTTCATTCTCTCATTTTGTTCTGGCATTTCTCTAGAAAGCTTAGGAAACTGTTGCCTTCTCTCTTGTTCTGCAGATCTCTCTTCCAGCCCCACTTCTGATGCAGCCAGGATTAATCAAGGTGCTAAAATTAGTTAATTGGCACATCACAGTTCTGGGTTTGCTCACAGGACATTAAGTTACTGGGTTTGATGATACTCACTTGGAAGACTTGCACTGCATGATGAAATAAGCAAAGACTTTGTGACTTGTACCTGGAGTTTTTTTCAAGGAATATTGGCAACTAAAAAATGCTTTGTCATGCTGTAAAATGACACGGCACAATCCCACTCATTCTGTTAGTTCTGATTCTCTTACTGCTTTTTTTGGTAAATTCCCCTTCTTTTAAAGGGCTGGTTGATGGCTTTTCTGTTCTGAAAACTGGAGATTAAAATGCAATTCTTGTGCAAGTGATTTTTTCAAATGAATACGGGAAAATCTGCCTTTTTTTATGAACTAAAGTTTTGTATTTCTTTTGTAAGATGGGTAAAGCCCATTGTACCATGTGTTACCTGTTATGGCATGGACATCTAAAGAACTTTCATCCAGTTGGCTGGAACAGCAGGGTATAATTTCTGGATTTTGTATTTAATCTAGCTATATTTGGCAAAAAAAAAAAGAGTAATAAAACATCTCTTGTTTCATCTGACTGTTCCCATGATGCCTATCAGGCCAAGAGGGGAAAGTGTTTCCAAAAAGAACACTTAGAAAAAACAATCAGTCCTTCTCATGGAATACATTGCTGTTCCCTGTGAGAGGTAGAATTGTTCTTTAAAGCCAGGACAAGGCAAAAAAGGGATGAAGGTCTCCATTCATGTGCTGTACTCTTGATTCTGAAGGTACAAAGAGAGAGGTGATAAGAGAATTTTGTCTTTGTTTTAACTGTATTACTTTATGCAGAATAATTACTGGGAGAAGTGGTTGACACTGAACTTTGTGTTGGTCCGTTTGAGCATCCCATGTCACAGCTTACCTTGGGAAATATTTATTTGAGGAGATTAGTAAAAAGCTGGGGTCTCTGTGTAAGAAAGGCAGGTTATTCTGTGTAATATCTAAATCTTGTTTCCAGAGAGGGCTCCTTTCCTATAAAATGGTCTCTGTCAGAGTCCCCGGGCAGCTCATGCCTAGGCTGTTATAGAGAATTAGTAGGATTTTGGTATTTTACCTGGTATTTATGGGTACTTAATCTCTCTGAAACCTTCTAGTTCTCTGTCAAGTTTAGTCAAAACTGAAATTTGCACTGAAAATGGGGAAGGAAACTGAGAAATGTGGATACAGTGGGACTGCACAGCATAGAGCCATGGCTACAGCACCATTTCTGGAGCTGAGTATCCTCCTGTCCCCTGCAAAAACTAAATGAAACAGCTGTCACATCTCATCAGTTCCTGGCTGTCCCAGGGGCTTCAGCCACACTTCATTCACACTGTGTGTCATGTGTGGAAAACAGGAGTGACTGATCTCCTGAGGAGTGACACATTTCAACCTTCCCTGAATTTGGGGGTTATCCAGGATGTGCGCATGGAAACTTAGGGTTGGTGATAAATGAGAAGCCAGGCTGGCAGACTATTTCTGGCCCTAAAGTGCATGATGTCAACTTCCACAGTTTCATTACAAAGCTCAGGAAGTGTTTTCACCTCTAGTCCCAATGCTGTGAATGTACCAATGCCATACTTTTTATTTCTGCGGATCTGCAGCATTTGGCATAAATATACTAAATTTTGCACAACATTAGGAAATTTAATAGTAATGAAGCTACAGCTGATGTACTTCAAAGCCAGAAGGAAAAGCCACTTGTTTCTTGTTGTTATTCTCTGGCTCAACCAGCTTCTTCTCAGATCCATTAAGTCTGCTCTGCATCCTGTGCACTGAGCAGAACCTCAATTTCCTCTGGTCTGTAATTAGAAAAAGGACTGACAGGTCAGGCTAGACTAGAACTTTGCAGTCTGAGCTATCAAACCTGTAATGCAAAGTGGCCAGATTTGTTTAAACATTGCTTGTTCCTGGCTTTATTGTTTAACATATGAGACTTGGGTTAAATTACCAAGAATTTAACCTAAGAAGCTTATTTGCAATTCAAGGAAACAAATTAACATTTTAAGACACGCTGTAGAGTTTGGAAGGGAATTTGTGCAGTGTTTGTAACTTAGAAGGCTGACAAAGATTGGCCTTGATAGTGGAAGGAGATGGGTAGAAATGTCTGAGTCAGTGACCTCTCTTCTTTAAATACTTGTTGGACCTAGGGTGTTTCTTAGGGGTTTTTGGGTTATTTCCTCCTTCCCCCCCCCCCATTTTCATTTTGCCTTTTCCAGGAGGAGATAGAGGTACAGAATGTATTTTATTCTGGGAGGGAGTGTAGTTTTAAATATACGTGGAGCCTGCAGCCACTTCTTGGATGCTTCATGCGAGCGTGGTAATTCCATCGTGATGTGTGAACAGGGCCTGTTTAGGAAGAAGTGAATTAAATATGCTTGAGACAGAGGTGGAAAGGAAAACAGAGGTGGATACACTGCATTAGAAGAACATCTTTGTGCATTAAAAATCTATTAATGAGAAAAGTTTGCTGCTAATTTTTTAATGATGGCTTAAACCCAAGTTCTGCAAAACTATTGCTTAATTCTTGCAACAGCACTTTGTTAAATGCTTTTTTTCATTTGGGCTTCAAGTTTATTTTGGTCTGTCTTGTGCTCTGTGTCTTTGCACAAGAGGTGGCTCAAATCCAAGCCTAGAGTAAGATCAACATGATTTTAAAACATGAGGCAGAATGTGAAAATAAAACCACTGCTAATACTTACAAAATTAGACAAAAGAATTTGCTGTCATGGCTAGAGGAGTCAGTAACCTTCCCTGGTACCATGGGGGGGAGAAATTTAGCAAAACCAGATTTAACCTATGCCTGAGACGTTTTTGAATTTTTGGTGCTGATGTGCCAACTTAAAACTAAATGACAAAACTTTCTCTGGCTGGGGCCAAGCTCTCTCTGCCTGCTGGTGCTGCTCTGTGGGTGGCACCACTGCAGAGACCTGACAACGGCCTTTTGTTTTCCCAGTTCCTCATTGTTCCTGCCATCGTGGGCAGTGCCCTCCTCCATCGGCTCTCCGACGACCGCTGGGAGAAGATAACAGCATGGATGTACGGGGTGGGGCTCTGCGCCCTCTTCATTGTCTCCACCGTGTTCCACATCGTTTCCTGGAAAAAGAGTCACTTAAGGTTGCAGTAGAAAATGTTTCACTTTCTTGTGATGTTTCCCCATTGTGTTTCTCAGTCAAAACCAATTTTACGGGAGGTTGGGGTGGTACTTTCTACTGAATCATAATAAAAACACCCTTGATTTTTTTGGAAGAAATAGTGAGCCAAGCTCACGTACCAATGAACTTGAATGTCTGCTGCCGTGTCACAAAGAAAATGTGTTTTTGTAGGTCCTAGTGGCTCTTAATCCAGAAGGAGAATGGGAAAAACATAATGTAAGTGGTTGATGGATAATAGCCCATTGCAGAAATGAAGACACTCTCTGGGACTACGGCATGCTCAAATGCTTTGAGGAACACAGCTTTTGCCAAGAGAATTGTAATACAATGCCCAGCCAACGAGCAGGAAACCTTGAGAGCAAGGCAGCAATAGCAAAACTGACATTTGATTTTTTGATTTTTTAAAAAAAAATTTTTTAATTTTTTTTTTTTTTGTCCCATGTATGACCCCTAAATTAGGCAGAGTTGATGTGACAGGGATGCAAGGTGAGGTGGAGAAGGGGAGAGGACTGGAGAAGTGCTCAGCTCTTATGTGTCTCAGTTCCTCCACATGGTTTTAAGAGGGAAGGAGCTGATGGTATTTTCCCCAAAGTAATTCCAAAGCATATCAGGAAAATGAGATGATGCAAAAATCTTTCCAAAATGTGTCATGGTGACCTGTTCTGTCTCTCACCCTAGGACGATGGAGCATTGCTTTCACATGTGTGACAGAATGATGATCTACGTCTTCATTGCAGCATCTTATGCACCATGGTAAGAAATGGGAAGCACAATTGCAGAATGAAAGCTTTTCCAAAGTAAACAGTTCGTCGTTGCAGTGTTTCAAAATCTGTAGATGCCTTCTTGGATGCAATTGACCACGTTCTGTGTTGTGACAGACATTGTAATGTCATCTCCTGGGCCTTGCTGAATAGAAAGTGATGCTAGAAAACATCAGAAAGCCGTTTATTTATATTCCACATACCTCAGTTCATGCTTTCCACGCATCAATGCAAACACCGTCTGCTTCTCTGTGGATAGAATGTCCCAGTGTTTGTTCCCCCATCATTCTGCAGTTAAACCTCTGAGTAATCATTTGTTTTTATCAGTCCCTACTGCTCTTGTGTCAGTGTGGTCCGTTCACTCATCACTTCTGTCTCGTGGAATCTTTGTGCCTCCAGGTTAAACCTCCGTGAGCTGGGACCTCTGGCATCTCACATGCGATGGTTTATCTGGCTGATGGCTGCTGGAGGAACCCTTTATGTATTTCTCTACCATGAAAAGTAAGAATTATTCTTTGCATTTAACTTCAAACTGAAAATTATCCTTAGGGAACAAGACCAAAATTTCTTTGTTTTGGGGATGAGCTACCAAGGTTCTCGTCAAATAAGAAAATTTAAGTTGTCTCAAAGTTTTATTCTCACTGGTACTTACTGCAAGGGAAGGCGTCTAGGCAGTATTTAGAGAAGGTATTTCCTGCAACTCTGCAATGCAGACATAAACACTAGTTTTAATTTTGTCACAAAACACTGGTTATCTATCTGCATGAAAAGCTTTTTGAATAATGACCCCATACCAACACATAATTTAAAATATTCTTTTTTACTACTGAAGGAAATGTTCATCCTTTTGTACACCTCCTTAAGTGACTCAAATCATTCCTTTTTAGGTATAAGATCGTTGAACTCTTTTTCTATTTAGCGATGGGATTTTCTCCTGCTCTGGTAGTGACATCCATGGTAAGGAATGTGACTATTAACAGTGCAAACAAACAAAACTTGCCTTTTATAACCACCTTAAATTCCAGTGCAACTCTTTCTTCTGCAGAGATGTTCATTTTAGCACACTGTAATTGTAAATGTTCTCTGCAGAACAGCCAAATACAACCAGTTATAGTTTGGATTTATAGTTTACATTTCAGTGAAATGCTGCCTTGTTTTGTTCAATCTGGGCTGCATTGTGTAGATAAAGAGAACTTTGGTTTCTTGGTGCATCTGAAAAGTATCCTACTCCAAACTTTTTTATAGTTACACATTTTAAATAATGTTGATTAACCCTCTCTGCTGCTAATATAAACCTGACATATTTTCAAGTTAATGCCTGAACTGGCTGTATCAAAGTCTTGCTTGGGAGTTTCACTCAGCTGGAAGGAGCTGCATTAAACTCACACTTTCACAGAGTAATGTGGTTTTCTTTGTCTCTATGTTTGTCTGTTCTGCTGATGAAGCAAACCATCAAACTTGTTCTGGTTCTTGAGTTATCCCAGTATAACTTCTCTGGTGCTATGGGGCCATAGTATATAAACACATTATTGTGCATTTCACAAAGTGTAATATAAATACACTGCATTTCTCACTTGGTCATCTGTCCCACCCAAGATTTTTTGAGCTGTCACAGCCAGCTCCCTTTGCTTGGGGGAGAAAAGCACTTTGTATTTTGTCAATAAATACACTTTGCCCCCTTTACACCCCAGCCCTGACCTGTCCTTGTTCCCTGGCAGAGCAACACCGAGGGACTGCAGGAGGTGGCCTGGGGAGGTTTGATCTATTGCCTGGGCGTGGTGTTCTTCAAGAGTGATGGAGTGATCCCCTTTGCCCACGCCATCTGGCATGTCTTCGTGGCCACAGCAGCTGCTGTCCATTACTATGCCATTTGGAAGTATCTTTACAGAAGTCCTGCAGACATCATTCGTCACTTATGAGATTACATATATCTCTATATATCTGTATCTATAGATATATAGATATATATGCAAAAGTAATCTGCGCTTGGCCTCTGTAACAGTATTATTTGACTTAAGGAATTTGGGGCAATTGGAAAAACTGCACTGACTTTGGTAGTTCTGTGAACAAAATTACTGTGAACTGATGCTTGTGTCCTGCCATTGCCCATCACATGGCAAGGGCTGTAGCTAACCAAGATACTGTACTGCAGTAACCCAGAGTCCATTCCACGTTAGCAGAACTGGCTGCCTGATGTTTACAAACAAATTTTTTATCCTAGTTTAATTTTACAATTTTTAACTATGTGAATTTTTCTAAATTAGTGATTCAAATGGTGAAGTCAGTGCAATAGTGAAAACGTAATGCTCTTGACCTGAAATTGGTTTCTATCACCTTTCCACGAGTCATTTCTTAAACATGAATCAGAGACAACTAATCTACTTTTACCACCCATTATCTTGGTATAATGTGACTTTTATAGAAAATTTTTGTGTTTTTTGTAAACTTTAAAAGTACATTTATTGAACTGAAGATACACAACTGTCATCTATGCAGCTACTCATGTTGCAAAATCTTGCAAGAAATGGTTACATTCCACACCCTGTCTTGACGAGTGAACATTGTACCTCTTCCGAAGGTTGTGTTGCAGGTGTAATTGTAATAACCACTTTTACAAACTAAAACCTAAATGTGATTCTGCTGAGTTCTAACATGGCAGCATTCTGCTCATTTACAGTACCACTGAACCAGACCTTAAGCTGGCTTTATTCATGATGAAGAGCTGTAAAAGGAGTAGCTGAGGTGATCTTTCTCCGCCAGGTTCCCAGCTGTACCCGTGCTGCCCAGGGTGAGGGCTCGTGTGAGGAATATCCCCCATCCAAGCCAGGGTCACTAGTTTCCCCAGACCAACTACACACATGTGACATTGAGGTTTGGATTTCCAAAGGGACTTAAACTGACTGGTCCCACCAGCTTTTGGTGGGCTGGTTCTGCTGGGAAGTCCTGGAGGGAGCAGCAGGCAAGCATTGCTGAGCACCTGGAGCTCAGGGTTCTTCACAAGCACGGGCAGGGAGCAGAGCTTGGAGAACTTGATAGGGTGTCACTTGTCATCCTGGGACTTCACACAGAGTCCAACTGGTCTTTGTTGCTGTCTGTCTGTACAGGAAATCCAGCTGTGGTAGCAAGTCATGATTGTAAACATGTACTTTAATGACCAGTGTAGAAGAGTCATAGTAATCCTGTTTGTCCAATTGTATCCTGTCCCACTATGTAATGAATGTCTTATATTAAGATTGACGTTATCCTTTTTCTAATTTACTCAGTTTTTCATGTCAGTATTTAAAAAGCAAAACCAAAATGTGTTGCCTTTTTCAGATTTTGTTCTGGATATTGCCTGTCTGCAAACAAAAAATAGCAAGATAGGGATGTTTTAAAGGTCCCGTTTCACTCAGATTTGCCAGAGGGTCGTGAGTTTTAGAATATTTACATTTGTATAGAGAATTTACTAGAGGGACAAACTTTAAATTCCAGACATTGAAGAATTGCTGTGTGGTGGTAGCAGGTGATCAGAGAAGTGGCAGCACCACAGCAAACTCATGAACTGCCCCAAAAGAGTGAAGGGAACAGCTGGGCAGGTGATTCTGCTAGGACAGTCTTGCACATGTGGATGCCTCAGTTTTTTAACATTGTGTCTATTTTAATATTTTCCACTTTTTGTGAGTCCATATATTTTGTTGAAATGCAGTACTGTTAAAACCACTAAAATACATTTAAAGGTTTTCTGTAGTCAAAAGTGAAACTATTGCTTGAATATGTTTGTTTTAAGTTAATTTTTCATGGCATTTGCTTTTTGGAGTGCTTGAAATGGTTTTTAAAAAATTTCAATTCACCAAAAATATTTTGAATTACTGTATTCTAGTCAATATGATATTGAATGTACTAGACTAACAATAAACATTTGGTGCAATTTGGAAACTCTTGTATTCTTGGTGGTTGGTTTTTTCCCCCTCTGTCACTTGGGCAGGGCCGTCAGGGACTGACAATGTGGCCACTCCTGGCAAAAAGGAACCTGAGTTGAAGCTGAAGACCCTCATGCCTGCTCAGCCAATGCTTTAAAAATAGTAGGAAAGAGTGCAATCCAAATTACTCCGTTTTTAATATGGAAAAAAATATATTTCTGTCTAAATTTTGGTCTATTTAGAACTTGCTTTTCCCTTTTGCTGTTCTGGATCAATTTTCTTATACCATTATATACTGGGATTTTTTTTTTTCAGCTTAGAACATTGAAATACATGATTTTGCTCCTATCCCTGGAGGAGTATCATTGCATAAAATCTAGACAAGCTGAACTAAAAATGTGTTTCTGTCTGAAAAGAAAGCATATCAATTAGTCTTTTCTTTTTTCCCCTCCATCTAATTACAGCTCTTGAGGCTGATTCGTCTCAGGAGTAAGGATAGTGCTTTTTCCAGTAATGTTTGCTGCAGTACAGAGATGGGATTTGTCTTCCTGAGGCAAATGTTTTTAAAAGCACTTGCTTCTGTATTTTCTATGCCTCTAGGTTTTAGAAGTTCAACAAGTAGGCTGAGTCTAAATGAAGCAGTGATAGCAAACATTTCAGTTTTACAGATGGACCTTTCCAGAAGATGTCTGGGATGCAGCAGGTACTTTGAATACTGGATATACTCTTAGGTCATGTTTTTATAACACAATATCCTGTGTATCAGAGAGTAATTCTATTAAATGAAGGGCTTCATTTAAGGATTCATCTTAGAGTACTCTTGTTTGAATTGTATTTGTTTAAATTAAACAGTGACACAAAGTGGCACAAAGACAGTATTCATTTTTCTTCCAGTTAACAAAAAAAGGTCTAAAAGCAGGCTGCTGTTCCAATCCTGTCTGCTCCACATCCCTCTTAATTATTTGTGATTATGGTAAGAAATCCTGTTGCCATCTCCCAGTTCTAGGTAAGTAAGGAAGTCCTTTCCAAGAGGCTTGAGTGGCCTTGTGGGTCCCTTCCAACTCAGGATATTCTATAAAATGCACATTGTTGGGGCTGGAATGAGCAAGTTAAAGAGAAGATATTAAAATTTTTCATAGTTTTTTTTCTTGCTTAAATACCCCTCCTGCTCAGAACCTCTACACAATTCTTTACTTGGGTCTGGTGTGTTTAGCCACAAGATGTCCCTGAAGGCCAAGCCTATCATGGTCACATCATGTGCTTGGCTAAATCCTTTCTCCGTGCTTTGCTATTTTTAAAAAGTGCAGGATGTTGCTGCTGATTGCTTTCACCCATCAATAGGTGCCATAAGGTTAAAGCTAAAAATAGTTGACAAGAGTGATCAGGATGGCACAGCAGAGCTGGCTCCAGGGTGTGGGTGCTTTCTGCCTTCCCTTTCTCAGCCTGTGCCATGGACCACTGTGCTCCAACAGCCAGAGGCTGCTCCTCCATCCTGCTGCTTGGGAGTGTTTCAGTCATCATTTGTCTGAATAAATTCACCAAGCATTGTCATAGGGAAGGGAATGGACATAAGGCACCTGAGATGTTCTCTAGTGGCAATTTGGAAGTGTTTGGATGCCTTTAACTTGGCATTCCCAGCACTGCTCAAGTGGCACAAGCAGCAGTGGTGTGGTAACACTGTCCCTGGGGCTAAACACCCCCGGGCTGCTCAGCCTTGGCGTTGGCATGAGCTTTGCAACCTGCCTGGAGAATTCAGCTCAGAGCACCTGTCCCAGGTGCCAGCTGAACACACAGAGAATTTCCACTCACTGGTCCAAGCCCCAAGGGAAAGCAAAGCTCTCCTGATAGGAGTTTTCAGATTCCTGTTTGGGTAGTGTTTGGTGGATGGTGTTTTGTTGCTGAGCTGGGTGTCTGTCACTGGATTGTTTCCACCCCAGGCACTCCTCCTGCTGCCTGTGGTGAGCAGTGAGGGTGGCAGTGCTTGTTCCCTTGGCAGAACCAGGGTGCTTGCTCCTAAGGATAAGCTAGGGAACCAAAATCCTGTTGCAAAAGGCTGGCAGAGAGGCCAGTTTTGTAACAGAAGTTACATCATTGGGTAATGAAGCTCGTGTGCTCTCAGAGGGATCTGTTCAGATGTCTCTGTTGCTTAGCAGCCCCAGCCCTGCTGGCATGGATTTGAGTGCCCAAATCCTTTAGGTGCCTTCGCAAATCTCCCTTAAATTTTCACAGAGGTGAAAAGTTGTGGGTAGAGACTGCCTGAACGAGTGGCTTTAGCTGCAGCAGGCACCTCCTCACTGTCTGGTGGGTGGGGATGGCTTCCAGGAGAGGCGCAGAGCTGTGACCAGTTGTGGCATGTGGCTCCTGTGACACAGCCAGCCAGCAACTGAGCCATTCTCCAACAGGACATTCAGAGCAGCCCACAGGATGTTTGCATGGAGAGCTGTAGTTATTCTGGATGTTGAAACACTGAAACCCAACCCACACCACCTACTGAACATGGGGAACTTGTGGCACTTTTGGCTTCAACCAGCAAGGATTTAGTAGCATCTTAAATGCTGAAGGATTGAACATTGTTGCTGTTGGAACTCGACTGTCTTCTCTATTCAAAACCCATGAACATGAGAAGCTTAGGGTTGGTCTAGGAGGAGAATATGGATTTTATTTTTTTAATATGTGTCTTAATATATGAATATGTTTGAACAGAAATGGCTTTTGTCTTGAAGCTGATGGTGGTGCTGAGCAGTTTAATCAGCCTTCTGCTAAAACACTGAAAATAAAGATTGAAGGGACTGTGAGATATTTTTAGCCCTTCCTCTCCCTGCAGGCAGGATGGACTCTGCCTGTCAGTCCTGACAGACTTGTTCTAAAAAGCCTCTAATAATGGGGATTTCACAATCCTCCCAGGCAGTTTATTTCAATGTTTCACCCTCTGCCCTCTTGATTTTTATTTTTTTCCTGCTGCCCAAGCACTGTTTTCTTTGCTGTACTGCAAGCCTGTTACTCCTTGTCCTGTCTGCAGCAGCTCAGAGAAGAGTCCGTCCAGGGAGTTTTTCTGTAGCTGCAGACTGTCACTTCTTCCCTTGCTTTCTTCTCCCCTAGATTTAAATAAACTCAGTCCCTTCAATCTTGCTTCCCTGCCACCTTGTTTGACAGAGCCAGCAGGGTGTTCCAGACTCCAGACAGTTTTCCCAGCTGATGTTGTGACACAGGGACATGAGAAATTAGTGACAGTGCAGAAGGAGGGAGAGGTGGAAGCAGGAGCTGTAATCCTGTGTTTCAGGAGGACATCAAGTGAGAAAATTAACTCTACCCCAAAACCAGTACACACAGCATCCCAGAAGGGCAGCTTTTCCTTCTTCTTGGCACTCTTTGTTCTGGTTATTGGTTTGTTTTATTGTTGATGCATGAGTGGCACTTTTTTTTGGTTGGATGATGGTGGGCTTTCTTGTTTGTTTGGTGGGTTTGGGGGGTTTTTAAATTAACTTTCTTTTTCTTTACTTTCCGGACTTTTTAAAATTACTATTATTTTTTAGTATTTTGATGCATCCTTCCACCTGTCTCCAGCGCTGCTTTTGCTTCATAGCATCTTCAGGACAGTCCCTTCCATCCCAGCCGGGGTGTGCTGTGCATCCCACCAGACACACATTTGCTTCCCTCCAGCCCCAAAGCATTCCACAGACAGTAAAGAACCTCCCATTGTCCTGACCTGCTGGGAGACTTTTCCTCACTGAACCTTCTCCTCTCCAGCAGCATCCTCTGACTCAGCCCTGGAGGGCTTTGCCTTTGTGATTCCGTTTTGCTGCTGGTTCCTCCAGCCCCATCCAACAGGGCAGGGCAGGGCAGGGGGGGAATGGCAGGGGAAGGTCCAAGGGGCTGCAAAACTGGGGCAGGGAAATAGGTCCCTTCCTTTCGTGGGCTCTCCTGCTCAAGCCATGCTTCCTCCAAGGCCACTGGGACCTTGGTACTGGGCAACCAGTTCATCTGCAAGGTGGACCCAGGGCTGAGACACAGCTGAGCAGGGGGCTGTGTCCTTTCCCAGGGGTGATGTTTCTGTCTGGAGGCTGCAGAGGTGGAGAGGGAAAACAGGGAACGAAATACAGGTTAGAGGAATTAGGTTGCCGGGCCAAAGTCCTGGTTACAATAAATCACCTCTGGCTGGTTTCATCCATCCCAGGTAAAACCTGGCTGTTGGGTGCTGTCTGCAGGTGGGGCTAATTCTCACATTTCAGTTAAAATTGGGTCTGCCAATGTGAAAAATGATTGAGCATCATCCTTTTAAGTCCCAGTGCGTTTCACACTTCCAGAGAGCAGCTGGAGCACCTTGGGCACCCCGGCACTCCCAGCCCCCTGATGTCTCACCCGGGGCTCGGGCAGAGCCGTGGCACTGCTGGGGTGACAATGCCTTTGTCCCCTGGCCGCCGGTGACCTGGCTCTTCACGGGGTCTCACCCGCAGCGGCTGCACCGAGGGAGAAGCACCCAAGAGAGGATAAAGGGGATATTAAAGAGGAAAAGCTGGCGGTGCTTTGGAGCAAATCCCAGCGCTCGGGAGCCGCTCACGGCTCTTGCGTGACCTCTTGTGTCAGCTGGGAAGGGCTCTCGGCATCCCCACCACGGATCTCTCCCACTTCCCCACCCACATTTTACATTTAGGGAATGATTACATGTTAAAAAAACCCCAAAAAACAATACGATGCGGAAATGCACCGGTCATAGTCACAGTGACAAATCCTATTTATTCCTCTTCAATGCAATATTAAGGATTCGTTTTTTCGCCCTCCAGACTTGCCGTGGGTGCGGCTGTGTCTTTCTTTTGCTCCAGAATAATTTTTTTTTAAGCAGCTGGGCAAGAGTGATAGAGGATTTAAAGCATCTCAAAGGTTCTTATATTCTCAGAGATTTCATAAAAATTGGGTCTTGGGTAAAAGAAGTTAAAAAGAAACAGCAAACCCAGCCCTAAGGCGACCTCGAAGGCTCCAGAGCTGCCGGAGCCGGGGCTGTGCCCGGCCAAGGGAACACCTCGGGACTGGACTTTTCCACTCTTTTTTTTTTTAAAATCATGGATTTTCTGGGATCGTTTCATCCATGAATGATCCCAGGAATGTTAAATCCATCAAATTTATCCTGAAGTCAAAGAGGGTGGGTTAATAGAGGAGCGCTAGGACCCCAAAGCGGCAAAAGCTCCGGAAAACTGCTCCAGGGGTGCTCTTGGCTCCTCATGAAGAAGTGTTTGGGGTGTGGCTCCTGCCTTGGGGTGGAGAGGAGATGGTTTATTTTAAATACATATTAAAGTACACTTATGCTACTACCTATGCTATGTTAATAATACTTCTTAAATTTTCTCTGGACATGTGTGTGTTAATAAATACCTCATCATATGTGAAAATCCTGTCATATAGTGCATATAACATATATAGCAAATATAATCTTGGTAGCCATAAAATATGTATACAAAAAGCTCTAAATCCACATTAATGAAGAAAATGATGTTGAGTTGGCAGTGTGAAATATAATTATTAAATGTCTCTAGTTGTGTACATGTAAAGATAAATGTGCACAAACACCTAAATGGGGGTGAATGTGTGTATTAGAAGAAACACATGTTGTGTCCCATGCATTTATTAATCTTCATAAGAATAAAATGTACTTTATATATTTTTTTAAAAATACACAAATATAAATCTAGCCTTTAAAATAATATGAAAATACAAATTTTTAACCTTTAAACCATATTGTTTTATACATGTGTCTCTGTGTAAAAATATATCAATTTTTTTTAAACCTATTTTTCTGTCCTGTGTACATGGAAACCTCTGTGACAGAGATGTGTGTACAGAGGGGCTGAGCATAAGAGCCACAGGGAGTATTTCTGGGTTACTAAAACACATTTTTGGTGCACAATATATGCTATATATTTATACTCAGATCTTTACATGGCAGTGATGACAATTTTTAGATGCATCTTCATATAAAAATATTAGAAATCTTATTAATTCTGTTCCATATGCTATATGGAAATAAAATTATTAAATTTCTGTCTGACTAGACAGTGAGAGGAAGGGGAGTGCACAGGTGTGTGCATGTACATACACATCCGTGCATAATATAGAATGTGTAGTAAAAACAGACCCTTATAGCAATAAAAACCATACTTAGAAATATAAAAATATTAGCCTAGACTATTAAATTCTCCTAAGTATGCTGTATGAAAATATAATTGAATTTATATCAGTGTATACTTATATCACTATATACACTATACACTATACATACATATGTGTATATATATATGTAGTGTGTCATATACATGATATATTTATATCATGTATATGACACACTACATATATATATACACATATGTATGTATAGTGTATATATACATATCTATATAAATGTATATAGAAACACTCTGTGTATAGATAGATAGATAGATAGATAGATAGATAGATAGATAGATAGGTAGATACACAGTTTATAGACACCCAGAGCTATATAGGCACACAGGTGAGTGTAGAAATGTACATATACATGGGTATATTATGACAACTCTTGTGCATAATTCAGAGCATGTATCATAAAGTCACCTTTCTAACAATAAAATATTTTTTGTCTGTATTAAAAAGGTTTATTTAAGTAGTAAATTCTGGTAGCCTATATGAAATACAATTATTAAACTTGTACATATGTAAAACATATATAGAGAGAGAACTACAAGGATGTGTGTGCCCACACTGTGTTTGTGTATTATAGCAATTATAGTTTGAGCATAACATACATGGCAAAACCAGACCTTTATAGCAATAAAATATGTATGTATTTTAAGAAAGGATATAAAGGTTTATTAATAAAATAAATGCTGTTAAATATGCTCTATGAAAGTATAAGTAGCCAATGTATAGCTCTATGGATGCACAGAGATATATGTGCTTGTGCAGATGCACGTGTGTGTGGTTATTAGACCAAATACACTTTCTCTCTCATTAAAAACCTTTGTACGCATAAAGTTATTTATATATTTATAAAGGTGTATAAAAATAGGAAGCTAAAAGCAATTATGATAAACATGGTATATGAAAATGCAATTTTAATTTATGTATTTATAGATTTATCTACACATGTATTTTTAATATGTCTATTAAAATATATGAATTTATATTATAGCTATACTTTTAAAACTAATGAAAGCATGCACACACAGAGGGAAGAGTGAGTCAATGTGTTCTTAAAACATACATTTTGTGCATAATATATACTATATATATTAAAATGCAGACTTTGATAGATATGTGTGCCTGTATATCATGCTCTGTACCCAGCTACATACATAGGTACATATGTACATATATTTAGTAACTTGTATACAGGAAGAGTTAGTGCTGAGTTACAATTTTTCTCTCCCAGGCTGTATCTATTTATACAAACTAGATATCTAAAAGCCTGTAGTATGTATTATCTGTCATGTGGTCTATATAAAATATTACCTATAATGGAGAGTAAAATTAATGAGTTATGTTGTATACTCCAATAAAAAGTACTCCTTGATATACAGCATTTTTATGAATTTATTGTATGAATTAACAGCAAATTAATACATGATCACATCTCATGATATATAAAGTGTATAATGTATATATGTAAATGATGCTTCCACTGTACCACTTTATTACTTAAATATATATTTTTTTTTAATAAAATATTTTTGTTAAAATAGTAAATAGCACTGATTATAGTATAATTTGAATTATTTCATCTCATGTAAATGCACATTTGCTGTGGTTATACCCAACCCTGGTGGCAGCTGGGAAGGTTGGGGGACATTTGCCCCCCCAAATTAGCTGGGATCCATCCCCTGGTGGGACAGACCAGAGGATGGGGGAGAAAAATTCCCTCCCAAAAGCCCCATGCCCTGATACACTAAAACAAGCACACAGCTGAGAGAAGAAAAATTTAAAAGTTTATTAAACATTAAGAATAACAGACAAAAAAAAAAGATTTGGGCTGAACAGCATACAGGATGCAAACCATTTCTTGTCATACAGATAATTTGATCTATTTGTTAAACTTGTATTTAATGCTGTCTTGTGGTGTTGCCAGAAATACGATGGTTGATCACATGTAAGTTTTAATATAATTTTTTTCGCATAAAAAAAAAGTCAACAAAATAAAAATAAACTGCACATCTCTATTGTAAAATTACATGCAAAAATAATTTTAAAGCAATAATTGGGGGTATTACAAACCCACAGAGGCAAGATATTCAAACGGGAGGGGTCTGAGCCTATCCCATCCCTGTGCTCGCTCCAGCTCCTTCCCTGCATTCTGAATTTCTTGCTTTTGTGGATTCAAGTCAGAACTTATTTCCATGGTGATTGCTTTAGTGACTTCAGCACCACTTAAAACAGAAACACTCCCTCTGCCTCCTCTGCCACAGGCTTTCCCACGGAGAGCCCCAAGGTGCTCAGATGCACAAATCCATCTCCAGTCCCACTAATTTCTAGAGGGCATTCTTTTGTAAAAAGAAGAAATCCACTTCTAAGTTTCAGCAAAAAACCAAAGAGAAGACAAGCATTTTATCAATGCTTATAGTGTAATAGAGGTCGGTGAATTATTTAGATAAGCTATTAATTATTCTGCAAATATATATATTTCTATTTTTATAAAATTACAATTTCTTATACCAACAATCTCCTTCATGAGCAACAAAGCCATCAGAGGTGTGATGAGCCCAGCTGAGCTGTCCTTGGAAACTGAAAATGAGCTGAACTTCCATTTATTTATTTTCATTATTGTTATTTTGGGGAGACAACCTGGAGAGCAAACCTGGGGATTTTCCAAGTTTTAAGCTCACGTATTTTGCCTTCGTTTTTTCCTGTTGTTTTTTTTATTCCAGGTGAGCTTTTCAGAGCGGCCAGAGTACCTAAGTCCCACAGGCTCCTCAGAAAGTCCTCAACCCAAAAGAGAAGCTGCAGCCTGTGACATTCCCAGTCCCAGGATGGGACGAGGAGGCACCGGAGCAGCTCTGGGACTGCTGGATGAGGTAGAGCCTGGAAACCTCTGTGCTCCTTTGTGGCCATGCCTCAATAAATCTGTGATATCCAGTCTACAACCAGTTCCCACCCCCTCCCTGCCCCAAGAAACAAAATAATTCTTTTTTTTCCAAGCTGCCTTTTGCATGTTACATGAAGTTTTGTGGTCACAACCCCCCTAGCACTGGCACCACTGACCTCACCCTGCTCTTGGGTCACCCCAAAAATCCCCCTCGTGGAGAAAATCCCCTTCGTTGGGGTGATCAGAGACTGCTGCCATTTGCTGTGCTCCTGTTAAAGGTGTGTCCGCAGCGGCTTCGAGCCCTGCCACAGCTTCTCCCAGAGGGAAAGCCCGGGGGGCTCCCAGGCGGCTGCCGCAGAGACCCCGACTCTGCCACACCCTCCCCTCTCCTCCAGTGCCTTCTGCTGACCTGTAGGGAACAACTCACTGCACTTTAAACCTTGCTGTAGCACATGGAAACTCAATCTGCTGAACAAATGGTCCACGGGCAAGTACTGCACGTTACGGGGCACCGACAAGCCAGGTATGTTTGTGGAAAAATACTGGAGAAATGCCATCCATGCAGGGGTGTTTTTAATGCTGACCAAAATGCTGAGTTCTTTGCAGCCGTCTCCTGAAGCATGAATAATGATTTAACGGAACGAACTACCTTTTTATTTGAAAATAATGTCAGAACACTTAGAAAACTGTGAGCACGACATGTAGCACCGTATTTTCCTCACATTACTAACTGTATGCAGTACACACAGCTGTGTACAGGAGCTGAGCTGTTTATAAAAAAAAAAATTCAGCTGGAAACAGATTCTAGCAGCAGCAGCAGATTGGAAATGACTATGAGTGGTTTTGTGTTATATATTGTTTTTCTGCCATTACAAAATATTGTATTGTCCAATCAATAGTTGACTAAAGTCCATGTTGTGCTTTGTCCCTGTTAAACAGTTTATTTGTTTCTGATGGAAAATAATAAAGTCTCTCTTTTTCAGTAATATGGAACACACTGGAAAGCCATATTACTTCCATAAAAATTTAATTTAAAGCACAGAACATGCCGGTGTGCCAGGCTTAAAATATTAAGGATTTAAAAACTGAGAAGAAAACAACAACCAACAAACCCCTAAGCATTTCCTTTCTATACAATAATGGAGAATATATATCTTTTCTATATATTTTAAACATGGAATAGCTTTTTCTTTTTGCTATATATATGTCTTTCAAAATACATTGTCAGTATTTGTACTTGAAAAATACTGTACAAAACGAACATACTATAATTATTCTGTATAAACTTTATACATTTTATAATATCTATCCTTTTGGTCTAGAGTAAACACTTAGATTGATTGGATTAACCACAGTATATGACAACACCATCCCCTTCTGAAATACACCAGTGTCTCTTACATTCATTTTTCAGAAGTCCACTTTATATTAGAACATACATGTTCAAAAGCAGAGAGTTTAAAACAATAAAGTTCAGAACCATCAGTTCATGTCACACTCAAAACAACAATCACTAGGAAAAAATGGGCTTTGCAAACCAGTGACTTCTTCTAACTGAATAAAAGGGATTTTTTAAAACAGCAAGATATAATCCACAGAAAATATATTACAAAACATGGAGAAAAACCAACTGAATTTGGGTATTTATTCAACTTTTAATCACAAAATGGAGTAGCTAACTGAAAACAGAAAAGCCCCTCTGATTTTGACATTGGATCTGATTTGACGCTATTTAATTTTGTTCTCGTTTTCAATAATGATCCTGCTCCTTACACACGCGCTCCCCTATGGCAGGGACACGGTCAGCATGCTCACGGGAACATGTCTGGGACTTTGCTAAGGTCCCAGAACTCTGGGAACTCCTTGTTAAAGACATTGAGACTCCTTTTGGGTAGGGAACCATCCCACGTCCACTGGGAACATCCGGGCAGCATGCACGCAGGATTATTGCTTCAGGTACAGGCAGTGCAAGGTACACACTCTGTGCTCTACCAACAATTCCTACCTACCTACCTGGGGTCCGTGGAGAGAAAAGGAACCTTAGTAGCTACAGAGAAGCCATTATGGGATCTATCATGAGTATAGCTAAACTCAGTCTAACAGCACTTTTAAATCTGACGACAATTATCACCAAAACTTAAAAATACAATGAAAGCAATCTATAAATTAATATTTCTGCAGTGTAGTACTAAATTATTATTTGTGCACTTTATTAGCATGTTAACTTTTCTGATTAGACAGACTTAAAACGATAGCTTGTTACTCTCGAAAAAAACTGAAATCTACTTTTTTTTTCTTTTTTCTTTTTTTTTTTTTCCTTTTTTTTGTAATTTATGCTGGGATCTTTCCAAGTAAATCAGAAAGATGGAACTGATTACAAGAACATAAAACCCCTACTCTGAAGCAGCACTGAAGAAAAAAAAAAGATAATAAAAAGCTTACTATGGCGGTTCTCAACAGTCCAGGTAAAAATGTGGCACCCTTTGAAGAGGGCTAATAAAAATGGGAAGTGCTGAGATGCACGCGCACACCCACGCACATGCACACCCACGGACACAGACCTGGGCACACACGTCTGCACACACACGCAGGAACACGTACACGCAAACAAAAAGAAAAAAAGACAACAAAAAACCAACATTAAGTCAGTTTTGTTTCTGCTTCTAGTAAAGTGCTGAAGACAGAAAGGTTGGTTTGGGTGTGGTGCTATCAAACAGGAAACACATTGTCCATCTAGTCAAATGCCAACCTGCGACAAAGAAAAAAAAAAAAAGAAAAAAAAGAAGAAAAAAGAAAAAAAACCCCAAAACACCCCACTTCCCCCACCTCGGATTTACAGGGGGCCGTGCCGAGCTTCGTACTTGGCCAGGACGTTCTTGCACTTGCCCAGCTCTTTCCGCAGGTCGGCCACCTCCTGGCGCAGGGCCGAGTTCTCCTTCTCCAGGAAGGAGGCGCGGATGGCGATCTGGTTCTCCTTCAGCCGCCGCGCGTCCCGCGAGCGCTTTGCTGCCATGTTGTTCTTTCTGCGCCTGGCCCAGTATTTGTCATCCTGCTCGTGAGACACAGAGAGAGGCAAACAAAGGTGTTAGATTTTGGTAAAAGCAGAGCTGCCCACCGGGAGCTGCTCCCAGCAGCCGCCTCCGGACTGCAGGTGGCTCCAGTGCCACCCCACGGCACAGCGGGACTGGAGTTACAGCTCTGCACGGCACAATCCACCCTGGGAGCGCAGATGCCCTCACATGTTCCTGTCAAAATGTTTACACTAACCCCCTCATCACCCTCCTGACAGGGAATTCCTCCATGGAAAAGTGAAGCAATGTTCCAGAGGTACAATACATCTCCCATCTAGGCTGACCTAGTTAGCACATCCACCTTCATGTGCCATGACTCACCCTGCACAGTGGCTGGAACAGCACTAATTACCTCTGGCCCTGCTAAGTGCTGCCAGCCAACACCTGGTTTACTCTCTGTGTTGCTATCACCCATTTCATCTACTGCTCTGCTCTTTTCTAACGTCCAAAGCACTCTACAGAGCCCCAGAATGTTCCTGTCTGCATCACTAAGTCACTGCAAGAGGATTCCTTGGCACAGCAACGATGGCTGCTCTGGGACCAACCACAGAGATTACTGCAACAGGCTTTGACTGTGGAAAAAAAAAATCATTGGTCAGAAATAGGTCCACTACCCCCTGAGGTTTCATAAGCTAACACATTCCCAAAGTGTTATCCCTGAAGACTTGCCTCTAGATCACCTTACTGCATTAGTGTATCAAAGACTCAAAGTAACTACTGAATTTCACCTGATTTTTCCACTCTTCCAATGAAGTGGCCTTCAGCAAAACGGCAGCTTTGATGTTGCATCACAACTGAATTAAGTTCTAGAACTTTGGAACAACTCAGGAAACACAAAGCGGGCAGAATCTCTCGTGAAAAGCGAAATTCAGTCCCCTGTGGAGTAAGAGTGATGCAGCCATTCAACCCTCAAACTGCCTTGCCAAGTCACAGAGCTCAAACTTCCTCTTTCTTCATTTTAACGTGCTTCCATTCCCATGTGCAGCTCCCAAGGACCAGCACGGGGCAGGAGACCCAGCTGCTCCTATGCTGCACTGAGCAAACACCCACCACTCCTGGGTCCTTCAGCCCGGCCTAATCCTGCTGCTCTGCACTTTCTGCTGCTGCACAAGGCAAAGCAGGAGCAAAACAACTTCTGGCAGGAGGGCTCTTGAACTGCTTTCTATCAGTTCAGCTCAATAAAGTGTGCAGGAATGCTGATCTGGAGCCAGCATTATCTCTAAATGGCTCTTCACCGGTACTTTGATGGGACCCTGCAAAATCCTCAAAAAAAACAAGCATGCAGCAAAAAGCTATGACCCAAATCTTGTTTATAATTTCCCATCTCATTCCACTCCATAAAAATCAGCTTTAAGCAATTTATTAGTGTGCCACCTAGGCTTCATCCCTCTTTATTTTAACAAATTGCTATGGCAAATCCCTTAATCCAGGCCTGAAAGAGGTAAGGCTGGCATTTCCAAATCACATGCAGCCCAGAGACGATTGACTGGTCTAATCTGCTTACCCTCCCCCAGGAACCCAGAGGCTGCTCCACATGCCAGGGCAGAAGCAGCACTTGGGTCAAGTGCTCTGAAACAAGTCAAGGGCAAGCAATGGGATGATCCCCAGGGCATGAGAGACCCTGAACTCCTGCTTCACTCCTGTGCTGCACTGCTGGTTTCCACCTCTGACCAACAGGACCTTTGCCAGAAGCCTGCTTTGATGAATAAGGGTACCTGGGAGATGTGACAAAGGGAGAAATGGCACCAAGGAGCAAACTCCAGCCATCCCTGTAGCAAATACCTCTCCCTTGGGCACTGCAATCCAACAGGGCATCACAGGCAGTAGAATTTGCCCATGTAAGCAACAAAGTGCAGGCAAACCTTTGCAAAGGAAAGCTGAGTGACAGCAACCTGAACACTACTGGAAGTGTGACTTCTGTGCTTTTAACTTGCACCACAGCATGCTTAGGGATAAAAATAGCTTCTTTCTCTAATGCTATCAATCTGGTGCAAACACATGGTATCCCAGGCTCCCTGCACGTGCAGCCAGGGATTCCCACTGATTCCAACAGGCTCTCAGGCTGTGTCTTGGGGGCAGTAGCAACAGCAGAATGAAATTCTGCCCTGACTGCCTCTGATAAAAGAGATCCTCTTGTAAAGCACATACCAGGAAAACAACTTTGCAAATAACGTTCAGAGTGTTTGATAACCCGGATCAGTTGATCAATTTTCCTGCTATCTTCATCTTCATGCACTTTGTTCTTCACATCTCAGAAGCAGTGAGCGACACAGACTCTTTCTTTTAAAATATCAATGTAGTATTGTACTTTACATATTGTATTAAAACACTTCTCAGCAGAAAAAATCTGTTTTCTTCTGTTTTCCTACCACTTGTCTAGATTCCTTAACCTGGATTAGTGAACATATATTAGTGAAATAAAGTCTTTACTATAGTGTTCTCATTCATTATTAAACACAGAGCTACAGCAACTTCCAAACAAGACACAATACACTTCAGTCTGTCATCATCAGGGTCCTCCATTCTCCTTGAAGGATTCATAGCCTGTGCTGAACAGATAGAGGATGAAGAAAAAGGAAACATGATCAGGCTGTTTCATAAGTGGGAAATATGGGACAAAGCAAGCTTGTCCAAGGTCAAGCAGGAAGTTTCTGGCATACAAAGGAAATGAATATTGAGCTCATGAATTTCAACTGCTGCATAACTAATAAGGGACATCCTTCCTTCAGTCTCATTCAGAACCCTGAACAGTTTTAGTCTATGGCCAAGTCAGATTTATATTGAAAGATTTATCTTACATGACAAAACAGATTAATGGTCCGAACCTGTACCTCAGTGAGCAACTGTCAGAGACCCTGTAGGAATCACCTCATCACCAGTTCCAAATTACCTTCAGGTCATCTGGAATGAAGACTTTGCGAGCTTTCTTAATCATGGGCTGGGGTTTCAGCTCTTCTTCGGAGAACTTGCGCTTGCGAGGATCGAACATCTCCTGGCCAGGAATGCTGGACAGAGCAAGATCTGCAGGGTCAGGTTCGTAGCCAACAGGAACTTGGATAGTCTCAGGATCAATGGGGCTAGGTGTGTTCCGGTTCGCTGGCAAGATCTGACCTACAGAAACACAGGATAAATACAGCTGGGTTAGAAAAAAGATGTTAATTGTATCAAAGGACATGGATTTTAGAAGATCCCTACATACTTTACAAGCAATAATTCTTTCAGCTTTCCCTTCAGATTTGGTATCTACTCTTGCTAAATATTAGGTTGTTCATTCTGCAAGGCACATATTCTGATCCACATACGCTCGTGGCCTTTATATTCAGAATCTGTTCCTTACTCTGGTTGCTAATGCTGGATTCCCATGTAACATCACTGAATCCAACACTGAGTTGCACTGGACTGCAGGCAGAAGATATATTGCTCCAACCTGTGCCACTTCATTAGGATCCCATCCTCAGGAACAGATCATAAGTACTGTCATTCAGTTCAGATTTATCAGCACACTGTAATCTCTCACAGTTCTACATTTGAGGGTGTGTTTATTTTACAACCAAACAATGTACAGTACTTGCCATGGATAGCATCTCATGAAAGTGTACTTTCAGCTATGCCGAAGCACTCTAAGGAGACTGCTATTTATTCTCTATGAAATCCCACCAGGGTTATTCTAAAAGACAGTGAAGGAAACCAGTAACATGAAAGGCTACAACGATTCCTTAAAGATGCTCTGCGAAAATGAAGAAGAAACTTATTGATGCTGCATTTCTCTTTTATGGTATATAAAATCTAATAAAAAGGAGCATATCCCCAGAAAATGAGTGATATCACTCCCATTTTTCTTTTTTTTATTTTAGATACAGCCTTCAAGATCCTACAGCACCAATTCGGGCACCATTCCCACTAAAAATCCAATTTAAAATCTCAACCAAAGGTTCCAAAAATAGGATCCTGAAGTCAGCTGCCTAAACATGGACTATCCCTGGGGGCAGAATTTTCAGAAGTTTTCACATGTCTCAGAAGTAGAAGCCTCACAGACTTCAGAGGGAGGACTTCTGATTGAAGCAGATATTCTTTTATAATTTTGGCTATTTGCTAATTTGACTTTAGTGATCTGATGGCTTTCATGATAACTACAAAAACATCCTGTGGCTGCGTAATATTTCCTTACTTGTGCCCACATCTGCAATATTTAGGGTGCAAAACAGTAAACATTACATGTCGTTTCTAATTCCAGGCCAGCATTACCAATGTAGGTTTTATTTTAATAATATGGGACCACACGGAAAATGCACCGGGGGAATTGCACTGTGCAGGGCTTCCTAAGGGAGAGCTTTTGTAACTCCTATTTTAGAGCTGATAAAATCAGCTTCCAGGAAAGGCTGGTGAGGGCCGGGGAGAGGAGAAAAGGAGGATCAAAGTTATCAAAATATAGATGTGGGTGCAGGAGAGGGAGCGAGAGGAAAGGATGCTGCTGCACGCATTGTGCCACTGCGGAGCGCTGCCGCCCCTGGCTCGGGACGCGCTGCTGGAAACGTGGCGCTTCCCGCTGTCCCCCGGTAATCCAGTCGGGAACCGGCGGTGCCAGCGGCTTCTCCCCGCTCTCGGGGCTAGGAACGTGGCGTTTCCAGCTGTACCCCGTTAATACAACCGGGAAGCGGCGGCGGCAGCGGCATTTCCCGTGCCCGCCCGCGGCGCCGCGCCGGCCGGGGGTGATGGGTGCGCGCTCCCAGAGCAGCGCTCCGGGATAACCGGGACAGCTGCGGGGAGGCTCGGCCCGCACGGCTGGGGCTGCGGGGCGGCTTCCCGCAAGCTTCACCCCTCCTGGGGACGGCGGCGTGCGGGTCTGAGACACCTCCCTGCCCTGGTGTCGCCACCCGTCAAGGGACGCGCACCCCGGCAGCCCTGCCGTCCGCGGGGGCCGATCCATCGCTGATGGAGGGATGGGCCCCCACGGACTCGTTTAAACGCAGGAAAAGCTCCTTGGGTGAGTGCCTGTTTGGAGCAGCCAGGTACTCCTTACTGCAGACAAATACACAGATGTACGCACCTACAAATGGTGCACATTCTGTAATATAGACAAAAATGAAGCAAGACACGAGCTCTGAGTACTTTTACAATATTTCTGGTGAGCCTGCAGAGTGTTTCTAAAAGTCAAATGGATTGTGAAATCTGGTCCAGCTTGCTAATTGCCCCACCTGAGAGAGCCTGTATTTAAATATTGCTGAAGTTCTCGATATACAGTATCAGTTTGCATATTATCATTTATCTATACTGTGCCATATTACACAATTACATGAGCTCTGTAGTCACTGGCCTCAAGAAATTTTACAATATAACCCTGAAAAAAGGGCAAACCCACTCATTTTAAACATGGGAAATTGAAGCATTGCATCTTAGCAATGCAACAGCAAAATAAAGAGTGATGCACCTCCACAGTGATCTGGGAGAAGACACGGCAGGCAAGGTACTGCCTTACTCCCTCCTTGCACACATTTCCTCTCCCTTGCTCTAGAAGTTCTCCCTACTACAGACCTGGCCCTTCAGTGAGCACAAGATGTTCCAGTGCCAGTGAGATGCTTGTTCAAGGGGAATGCTGTTCACTAAAGCCTCAACAAACCATGTGCCTAAACACCATCACTAGGAGCCCCAAGAGTGCTGCCCTGTGAGATATCCTACACCCACGCGGCACAGACACCTCTGCCAGTCTCTGTTCTGTCATGCTTCTGCAAATGATCAGCAACTCCATCAAGAACAACAGAGTTAACAAGGTTATCTCAAGCCCCAGGCAGAAAAAACAGTAATGCTTTGGTCCAGCATTTTACGTTGGGCAACTTCTGGCACCCGGAATCTTTTTATTTATTCTATCAAGTTTTGCCAATAGTGCAAGCCAGGAACCTGTCTTCGTTAGTTTGCTGGCCACCGGCCATGCCATCTCCGTGGTGCTGGAACTTGTCGTAATCCAAGACGACAGCGTGGGCTGCACTGGCCTTGGCACTGCTGTCACTGCGGGAGCACGGAGCATGGCCTGGCGTTACATCGCTCCCCGGGCTCCTCTCCCCAGGTGTGCACGGCACTTTCGCTCTGCATCCTCCTGCCAAATTTGTTCGAGGTGTTATTTTTACGCACGAAATTCCTCGCAATCAGAGGTAGGTCAAATAACCACAGCAATCTGAATGTCATGCGCCCAGCAGCCGACTAATCCTCGCATCAGCAAGCTTCCCAGCTGTCACAACAGCCACAGAAAGGACTGCTCGGAGGCTCTGATGTACAAGCAATCGGCCAAGGAGGAAGCCCACTCTGCAAGGTAAAGCCCCTCAGTGCCCAGCATCGGGAGCCAGATGCCTTTGCCAGGCTCTGCATTATTTAAACTCTGCACTCACAACGGCGGCCAAATTTTCACAATACACAAGTGGCTGGACTGTTTAATGTGCTTAAGCTTTGTTCTCAATGGGGGCTGATGACTGCCAAGTGTTTTGGAAAGAACTTAGCCCCTCTATTTAAGTTGCTGAAATGAGAACTCTTGAGCATTAAGCTCTTTTGGAAATCCAGCTGCAGAGCTCCACAGTGGTGGTGGTGGTGGTGGAAGCAAGCCGGGAACAATTGTTAATGGAAACTTCCCCTCATACCACCCTAGTGATGTGTCTCAACCATGGCCTGGAGAGACCACAACTATGTCAACACTGGCCTTTTGTCTGGAGCCTTTCCCACTTGTAGAGCTCCACTCAAGCAAGAAGGAGTATGCCAGGACAGACACAGCTCCAGGTGTCTCCTGGCAAAGGGACCAGCAGGTTTTGACAACCCCAGCAGTTCTGCTGCCCTAACATCTTATCTTGCCTTTGCTAATGCTTTTGGTGTTGCTCTGGCAGATATCAGCATAGTGGAAAATTTTCCAGAAAAAAGGACTTGAAAGAAAATTGGCTGTTCTAATCCTTTCAGTTGTCCTCCTCCTCCTGCCAGAGACTGCCAGTAAGGAAGACCAATGCAATGGTAATATTTTCAGTATGGTTCCTTTTTCAGTGAGAAATGCACTGAGGCCATCCACTTGTGTCATCTAGGTCACCAAATGGCTGGTAAAAAAAAAATAGCAGTTTTTAATTGCCTGAAATAATTAAAATTCACAATTAGAAAGTATAGCAGCATTTTTGTACACCTACAAAACCCCAAATGCTGATCTGGTATCGTGGGGAGTTCAATCACCATATCCTGACTCCTAATTTCCCCTTTTTGAAACATCCCACCTACCAGCTGTGCCCAGGAGAGTGAAGACGGAAATAACCTCTTCAGCTGCACCACTGCTTGGCAGACTTCTTATCTGTACTGCGAGAGATCCCTGGTAAATTATGTGGAACACAATTCTGAATCATTCAACTCCCATAGAACTGTGTCCAATTTTCAGAAAATCTCCCTTCTCACAGCCCTTCTACACTCCTCACCAGCTCAACAGCTGGCTGGAGAACAGCACCGAGAGGAAGAAAAGGGGGTGAAAATGTTCTAATCAAAATATTTTTCCCTATTTTTTACACACATTGGAAGGAAATAAAAGAGGAGTTTCTTACTCAATTTATTAGCAGCCCAGAGATAAAATATGTTTGCTAATCATTTTTTTTTTATACAAACTGAAGGCACTTTGTGTGCAGCAGTCAGGCTCTGCAGCACAGTGGTTAAACTTGACAGATAATCCTCACCCAGAGCTGCTCCAGAGCTCTCCCTGTATGTTTTCCAAGCTGTCTATCTCCTTGGCAGCTGGCCAGCTATTTGGGATAGTTCCCTTACTCCAAATCACAGCCTGTTCTGGACTAATCTGTCATCCAGCTCTGCATTAACTCCTTCAGCCTCCAGGAAAAGTTCTCTCTGCAAAACACACGGCAAGAGCGCAGGGATCGAGACGGGTGAAAATCCCCACAGGCAGCAAAGTAAAAGGGGTATTCTGGAGGTCAAGATTTATCTAAGGACAGCATCTTGTCAGGTTATCATTCCTCACTTACAATATTCTAAGCAACTTCTTATCTATCCTATCTTACTCTATGTAATTTCCCTGCTATTAGGATTGTAGTGTCTTCCAGAAACCATTTAGGCGGACAGGACTAAAGCCACACGCGGGGATCCTCCTGCCCTCAACTGGAAGGACAAACCCAACCACTATCTGCCTTGGAGCAAAAAAGACACTTCACCTCTGAGTGTGTTTATGCAAGCAGTTGTTATAGGAGCTTTATTTTCTTCCCATGCAACAGGAGATCAGTGTGTTTCGACCAGGGATCCAACCTGGCATGGACATTCCTCTATTCCTTATCTTACACAAACTCGATTCTGCTGAACATGGGGTGACTGCAAACACTTCCTGCAGAAAGAAGGATCTCAACCCAATGTAACTACAACATAATTCGCTGCTTTTAACACACACTAAAAGACTGGCACATGAAAGTGTTTTTAAAATGTGTACTTTTTAAAGATATCAGCATTGTTTACAAATCTTGTGCATTTAATTATGAAAGAATTGTCATTTCCCCTCTCAGCACTGTGTGCCTCCTGCTCCAGGCCTCTACAGTATTATTTCAGGCAGGACTGGTAGTCTTATTAAGATTATCTGACACTTCCCGTTAGAGGATGCTGTCTTCAGTTCCTTCAGCCTTTGCCAGATTTCAACCATTCTGTTTGGATTTCTTGTGCGCCAACTGTGTTTCTGCCAAAATGGTTCTACAGCTTCCCAAAAAAGGTTCTGCAAAAAATACTTCGTTTTGAACTTGTTAAAAATTTCTGGCAGACTTTTCACTGCAATGTGCTAGTGGCCTGTGCACTGGAAGAGAGGGCAGCTTCTGGGTCAGTGTTACTTCAGAGAATGACAGAATAGTTTAGATTGGAAAAGCCCTCTAAGATCATCGAATCCAAGCATTAACCCAGCACTGCCAACTCCACCACGAAACCATGTCTTCAGTGCCACATCTACATGTTTCTTAAAGACCTCCAGAGCTGTGATGCAACCACTTCCCTGGGCAGCGTGTTCTAACTGTGGGCATGCTCAGGCTGGAGGAGAAGGGGACAATTTCATTAAGTGATTAGGACTCAAAGCTGAGAAGGTGGTAAGGAGATGAGGAAGGCGAGGATGACAGAGACTGGCAGCCAAAGATGAGAGGGAGAGAGCCTGCAAGGGGAAGGCTGTTCCAGCAAAGGCTGTGATGAATGCATTAGGTTGAAGAGCACTGTTGAAGGGAACAGGGCAGGAGAGTACCCATGCTGATGGTACAAACACAGCTCCAGATTCTCGAGTGCCACAGATTCTTTTCAACAAACAAAACACTGGCAAAGCTCCCGGTCCTCCTTCAGCTCCTTACAGTGAGGATAAGTTATCATCCTCCACTCAGTCCCAGCAGCAGGACACTGTGGGGCGCTGTCAGGTCCATTTCTGCTCATTTCCAACGTGCCTGTTGTAAGAGTGGCACATGACAAAGTCTAGGTTGTCTTTTCAATTTGTTTTTAAAATTAAATGCAAAAGAGCTGTGTAAGAAGCACAGTCATGGTTACAACAATCTCCAAAGTTTCAATCACATACTATCTTACTCTGATTCTTTCCTCCTTAAGGAGACACTGTTTCACCCATTTTGATTTATCCAAATAAACCCATATAATATTTGCCATAAATTATTCCAGCCTCCTGTAGAGAAACGATTTCAGGAGTTCCCTCCAGCACTGACAACTACTGTATCTGTGTGCTTCAGAAACAAGACTCCCATGAAAGAAGGGGCAACACTTCTCTTTGCAGATGAAGAAGTACAGACATTTTAAATCAAAGCACCATTCTCTCAGGTTAGCAAATGCTGTAGGCATTGGCTGCATTTCAAATTGACTCTCATGGGCTTCTGCAGGTGTGGGACACAGGTGAGAGCCACCCAAGGTGTCACACTGGGCTTCTCACAGAAAGGGAAGCAAACACGTGGTGTGACATGTCCACAAAATCAAATTAATTGTTCAGAATTCTGCTGAAACTTCATGCAAAGTCCAGTCTCTCCAGACAAAATCATTTGGTCCTTCCTGCCAGATTTTCCCTTCTCCTCCCACTGTTCCCTGCATCCTCTCACATCTGCAGTAAATGAGGTCAAGATCCAAGATCCTACAGACAATCACTTCCTTCCTGAAACAGCCCGGATTCAGCCCAGAGCTGGTCTGAGCTCCGCAGGCAAAATGGGGAAAAGGGAAAGAGAGGATATAATGTAATTAAAGCCTGTGTTTCCAAGGGACAGGCTGCACACGTGGCCTTTGGTTCTGTGTTTGCAGATCTTTGAGAGCTTCACAGGCAACTCCTGCCTGTGGTTAACGTGGAGTGCATGGAACACCCTTTGCCTGCTGGCCCAGTAACATTCTGCCCTTCAAAAGCAATAAACAAACAAATAGGAGGCACCAGCAGGTAAAATCTTCCACTACATTTCCTGGACTTAAGACTCATCTCTTCTATAAGATCCATACTCGGAAAGCCCTTCCTTGACTTCAGCCTGTGTGACGGCAGCACTCGCGAGCATTAACGAGGCCTCATCTCTGAAAAAAACCAGGAAATCCAATTTTTATTCCCTTCCAAACTATCCCTGCAAGATGCCTGATGGTAGTTGCTCCTGCTCTGAACAATTCCCTTGCAGAAGGGCTACATGGAGGAACACAGGGTTTGATTCTGCTCCCAGGACACTGAACAGGGATTTTAAAATTCTTGAAAAGTATGAAATCCACAGCATTCCTAAATGCCTTTCTGATTTTTCTGTAGGATGCTGCTTTCCTTACAAAGATCAGCCAAGATGGAATTCAGTGGGGACAGGGCCTGAAGAAGAGCTGCAGGGAAGAACGTTCACACTGGTATTTAATTTTAATTTACACTTGGCTTAGACGTAGGTTTCAGTTCAAGATGCTTATATTCTCTGGTACACTGGAGCTTTTTGACATCCTTTGGCATATTTTCATTACCTGACAATTCACATATAGCAAGATTCCTCAAAAAGTACAGTAATTCTTTTCTTAAAGGGAAGGTTCCAGAGAAGCATCAGAATTGTCAACCTGCTCTGAACATCCATTTTCCTTTCCTTGGACAATTACGTACCAAGCTTTAATAAACCAGTAGATTTTAGATAGATCCCCTGGTTTAGGTAACAGCCACACATAGCACAGAGTCACAGAACCACTGAGGTTGGAAAAGGCCTCCAGGATCATTGAGTCCAACCTGTGCTCGATCCCTACCTCATCACTAGCCCAGAGCACTGAGTGCCACGTCCAGGCCCTCCTTGGACACCTCCAGGGGTGGGGACTCCAAACCTCCCTGGGCAGCCCCTTCCAATGCTAAACCACCCCTTCAGTGAAGAAATTCTTCTGGCATCCAACATGAACCTCCCCTGGTACAGTCTGAGGCTGTTTCTTCTTGCCCTGTCCCTTGTTCCCTGGGAGACCCTCACCTTGCTACAACCTCACCATCCATAAATGTGCCCTCGTGTGGAATTCTGCTCAAAACAAAGACAACACTTGTCCTCAAGATGTGTCTGTGCCACTGCCAATGTGCTTTTCAACGCTCCAGACCAATTCAGTCCCTCTCCCATTGTTCTGTTTATTTGTCTATCTAGGACAGCACGCTCTCAGTAAACAGGTCTTGCAAAGAGCCCTCCTATAATCCTGACAGCATATGCCACCCATGACTCATGGATCTATTACCCAGTTCTGGTACCCAAGCCCTACTTGCCTGGGTGTGTTATCAAAACACAGCCAAGGGAGATTTCAACGGGCATGGAAGAGCCACGTGAAACAGGTACATTTCCTCTGCCTCCCAATCAGCAGCTAATGGGGAGTCCGAGAGACAGACAACAGATGCTATCAGCAGCACTGGAATACATCCCTGAAGGAAAAGAGGTCACTGGGCAGAGTTACAGGAACTTGCAAATCTCCTCTTTTCATCTGCTCTGTGCACACAAATATGAACTCTCTGTTGCAGTCACTTTTTACTTTTTTTACATTTTTTTCCATTTTACATTTCACTAAAACAAAGCACATTTTTAATGCGACAATTTATAGAGGGTGATTTGTATAAAATAATCACGTTTTAGGAATTAAGAGCTGCCAGAATGGGAACATACTGTTCCCATAACCTAAGTAAGGCTGAGTACATTTTATTTTCTCTCTGCCTTAAATTAGGATCCTCTAATATGTTTTGGAAAAAAAAAAAACCAAACAAACAGCAAAACCTGAAAAATTATACTTGGGTTGTTACAGCCCAATAACTGCGGAGGTCTAACTTGCTTTTATATATTAACTTTATTACCAAAGAGCACACAAAAAGTGTGTGTGGTTGTAGCTTTTTCTCTGTTGATGCATTTATCTCCATTTATAAATCATACAGATGCATTAGGCCTGGGTAGCCTGAAAAAGGGGGCCAGAGGAAGGAACACGTCACCACTTAGGGAAAATTCCAGGAGAACAGGCTGTTGAATATGGACGTTACCCCTGTGTCTGTAACCACTTCTTTACAGCTGCTGCATAAAACAGGTTTTAGTGGCATGTCAGATGCAAGCAAAATCAGGTAGCTTCAAAAAGCAAGCCTAATTAAAAGATATTACAACACGGAACACTGGGCACTGATAAATTCACTTCTAAATGTGAGGGAGCCACTGAGTACCAGAAAATGGCAAGAAACTGCTTTGCTGAGGAGCCTCCAAACCCAAACTAATGCCTGCAGAGACTTCTGTGCCCCACAACAGCACTCACATGGACCACACAGAGCAACATGTACAAAAACCTTCAGGTTTATCTTTTAAAAACAGAGGCAGTGAAAAAGGTTGGTGATGGAATATCTCCTGAAGAAATCCTGGAATTCTAATACTTATATTCCTTCTTGTGACCTCCTCTGCAAACTGCCCACAGCCCTGAAGTCTCTGAACACACTACTAGGCATGTTCTCAATGCAACAGGCATGCTGAACCTCTGAAGATAGTGAACAATGTCAAAAATGGTATTAAAATGCCCCAAGACACAGAAATCAAACCTCCCTCCATTTATTGAGCAGTGCATTTACTGTGATGCCTTCAGGAGGCATGTCAGCAAAAGGGATCAGAAAAACTTGACTCCATATGAGACTGCCCTTTCTTCTAAACACTCTTCCCCCAATCCACAAGTAATAAAGATTTTTAAATATTTACTCTTGCTATCACACACAGCATGGCTCTCCACTGCCAATTAATGACAAAAATCATTAATATATTAAGTCAATATATATTTAAAATATCAATATATTAAAAATAATATATTTTAATGTAACCTTGAGGCCAACATGCACTGGCAAATCATTGATCAATTCACTGCATATGGGAGCTTTTAAACATGGGAGTCAGCATTTTATAAATGCAGAGGTATGGAGCACCACTATTTTGGGTTTATTTGGGAGGGGGGAAAGTGCCCTTATCCCTGAGACCTTCTATGTCTAAAACACTTAACAATTCATATTAAACACACCAGTGCTTTACAAGCTGAGTCCCACAGAAGTAAATTGACTGCTTGGCTTCCTTTTTACACTGGTGGTCATCCCATTCTCTGTAGAGACAGCACAGGCCTTATGGTATTCTGTTGTCCGGGGCTTTTGAGAGGATTTGGGGGAAAGACAGGACAGGACAGGACAAAATCCTTCATTTCCCTCTTATTCCCAGGGAATAAGACCCTGCAGAATTCCCACCGTGTGCCCCTGCTCAGTGCAGGACAGGGTCTGCAGGAGTTAGCCATGTGAAAAAAGGTGATTATTCTGTGCCCACATGGAAGGAGAAGCACCGGAGAGCTGGAAAGCACTGCAGGCTGAGGGCAGCAGCAATTCCTAGGCTTGGAAAATTATGTGGGCTTTACCTTTTACACTCCTGTTAACTCTGATTTTCATGAAGTAGGTGGTGTTGCTACAGCAACTGTCGTATCACATCATTTCTGCTGTCTCTGTCATAGGGATCATCTTATTTTATCTTAAACTCAGATATGCAGCTTTTCTTCGTCTATTCTAAAGCCCTCTGTATTTGGGATATGAAAAAACTATACAAAATACAGCTGTGTCATACAAATCGTATTTTTTTTAAATGTAGCAAAGCTTACAGAACATTTTTACTTGTTCTCCCTTTACAAATGCAGAAGGAATAAAGAAAATGGCACTGGCAGATTTATGGTGCTCCAGATTTTCAGAAATAAATTAAGAGCTGATCTCACGATAAAGATGCTTCATGCCACTTTTAATGTGTTCTCTCTACAGAAGCTAACCCTGTGTTCCCGTGCTCCTCGGCAGAAGTAACTCATCTATTCACAGGTGAAAACATTTTGCTTCCTCATGCCTAGGCTATTTATGCACCTGCATTCCACACAACTGGCACCCAGCTCAGATGCTGTTGCCCACAACCCCAGCCCTCACCTGTTTCACCTGCAGCCTGGAAGAAGCATCTACTGAAGCAGAAGTCCCAACCCACCCTCACCTGGTTCAGAGGGTCTGTCCAAGCTGCCAGGGACGAGGTGGTCACCCAGCTTTGCAGCTGCCTTCCTCAGTAACCCCAGGATTTGGCTCTACCTCTTTGGCCTCCATTTTGCTGCCTGGAAAAGGTCTTTGAGGGTTCAATGCACAAGCAAAACTCAATAAAATCCTCATGATGGAAAGGCTCTGTTCAATTTTTGTTATTAACATGCATTCCAATGCGTGCACTCACAGATCTTCCTTTTAAAAATATAAAAAGCAATGTTGAACAGTAGTAAATATTCAGTTACACCCTTGGGCTACTCAGGAAACGAAAGAAAATCCCTACCTATAGTCAAAGGTTATTCCACAGACCACTCAGCCAGCACAGCTCAGACATCCAGATCAAGCTCTGCCACAGCCTAAGCTGACGAGTATTTTGATCTGCTTCTTCCTGAGCATTTCCAGCCACTTCCAAAACAATCAGTGCAGTCACCAAATTACACTTCAGTGCTCCAGACAGGTCCTGCGCAGATGGAAATCTGCCAGTGTGGATCCAACCTGTGGGCAAGGACTGTATCTCGTGCACCTGGTTAATGGACACGTACAGAATGAAGATCTCAAACAGCCCTTCGGTTCCTTCAATTGCTTTGCAAACTTCATTTCAGTGCCCCCAGTACCTGACAGTTGTTCTTTAGCTAATTTCCCAGAAAAATGAGCTTTGTGAAGTCCTGCTGTGCACATCTGCCCAGCCCTCACCCAAAAGCCTGGGAAATAGTTGGCCAATTTCCAACAAATTTGGCAGCAAGGCATCCACATGTGCTACCAACAAGCTTTGTGAAAACAATGTAAATGAAAGAAGCTCTCCCCTCTCCGGCTGCAGGAGCCTTGTTACACATCAGAGAACCCACGGGGTTGTGCTGTTCGTGGAGCCAATTCCTTGGGCAGGAGGTAGGAAGGAAAAAAATATTCACCAAGTCACTGTTTGTTAATGGCAGTCAGGAAAGCCATTTAATCCTCTTGTTCTCTACTGGAATTGAGAATATCTCTTCACTTTATCCTACCCACTCATTAACTATTTTCAGTAATCATGATCAAAATGATTTGTTTCACGACTGCACTGTCACTTGACAATCCCTCTGAATTCCAAGCAGACACATCTGGTATTGATAGCAAGCAAGCAGTCACGCACATGGGCTGTCTTAAAAATCAATGTAGAAGACAGTCAGATGTGGACAACCCAGCTGTCTGCTATCATCTGAGCACTTATTTATTCTTATAATATGTACTGAAAACCAGAACTCTACTAGAAAGAGCTTTTTTTTTATATTATCCCCAGCACTTATTATGCAAGCAATTTAAGTCTTCCAACCAAGACACAGTAGGAGTGTTTGCGAATCAACAAATTTGCTTTGGCAGCGATGAAACATTCATTACTGGCTTTGAAGTAGGGAGGGGTTTGGTTGGAGGGGGGAATTTCTTTTATTTTCTTAAGATTTTGTTAAAATGCGGACAAAAAGCTGGTTGAGGGACACTGAGTAGGACTCAGCTAAGAATCAGAATGCTGTAGATTTATGCTGGAAGCTGCCTGTCCTGTCTGTCCCACCTGAGGGATGCAATCCTGGTGTGTTTTCAGTGTGCAAGGTCAGAGATCCCCTCTGCCCCTCTCCCCCCCGACTCTCCCTGCTGCTGTTGCCACGTTACACACCCACAAGTACTCAGGCTTGGGGAAGAGCTGATTAAACTTCGCAAAGGAAAAAACACAAGCAAGAGAAACACCTTTCCTCTTTCGGCTTAACTGGATAATCGGTGAGCAGGAACCTGCTTGATGAGTTTCAGCAGCTCCTTGAGATCAGCCACAGCTGTTTCTGAGAGCAGCTCAAGCTGCCAACTGGATAAACACCAACAGGGCACCCCTCACTAAGGCTTTTGATAACTAAAAATTTCCAGAAGGCAGTGAAGCAGCTTGTATTCCAAAGATCCATCCAAACCCAGTAAGAGCAGGGAGCTGAAAAGGCAGAGTATTTTACAGATGTTATATACATAAAGCTGTCTTACAGTCTGAAAAAATAGATGAGTTCAAAAGAAAAAAGAAAGACTAAATAATTTTTACTGCAGTGGAGAGAGTGCAACAGTAAAAATCAAATGAATAAATTAGCAGGTTCTGTCCTAAGAATTTAAGAGGCCAAGAAAATTCTAGTCCTGCTCTGTACAATCCTCTGGGCTTATTACTTGATACCATTTATCTATAATGCAAAGATTTTATTCAAGTACTTAGTGATTTTGAGTCCAGCTGGCTGAAATAAAAGTACACAAGGATTGATTTTCACATAAGGATTATCTTGTCCTACCTGTATCAGATGTGTGTGCAAGCACGTGAGTTAAAAAAAGCAAAACCAAACAGAACCAAACCCTGGTAAAATCCTCCTGTAATTTCAAACCAGTCCCAGCTGTACAATCACCAAAGCAGCCTCTATGGCATTCACTGTCCATATTATCATCTTCATTTCTATTTCCCGACATCAGTGTTTCGATTAACTCAACACTACAACTGGAAAATAGGCATTTAGACATGCTGGGCTTTAAGATCAAGACCCAAAGCTCTCCCTTGCTGAAGGTCTTGCTGAAGCAGTTGACTCCAGATGAGAGCCTGGGCTTTCTCCCAGGTTCCCTCCTCTCTGAGGATGCAGGAAAGACTAAGAGGAAACAAAAATATATTCATATCCTAAACAACAACATATAGATTTGGGGAAAAGTATTTCAGCTTTGCCAGTGTTGATCTGTTCAGATACAGCTCAAAGTTTTTGATAAAGTAACCAAAACCCCACAATTCAAGGCTCAATACCATCCACCTAAACCAAACCAACCAAACCCTTCCACATACACCAGAAGAGTGATGTCCCTTTGGAAGATGACAGGAACTGCCACTCAAACGCTGCCCCTTGCCCTCATATTTTGTACCCCTTCCCCAAGCATTATGTCTTTTTGTACTGCTTTTTCATACAAGGGTGCCCTTGGAGATGTTGGGGTTTCAAACCGAGAGCCAGCTTTCCAAAACACGCTGCATTTTGAAAAGCCCATTTTTGTTTCATGGAGAAATAAAGGAGTTTGCATCATAAAGCCTTTATCCCCCCCAAACTCAAAGCCTCCCATACAGTTAAAAATCAAATCCAGCTTTATTTTCCTGCATGAGTCAGGATGCATGCAAACAGCTTCTGAGGAAGGCAACTTGGGGTGGAGAACAGAACTGGAGGAAGAAATCCAGAGAAAAGAAATTCTTCTAACAGCACACTCCTATTTTCCCAAGACATTTGCGAGTATTTTCATTTTAAAGCTAGAGGAAAGCCACCCCCTTCCACCCCAAAAGAAGTTTTAAATATTATAAAGACACACAAGGACACACTTTATTATTTTAACAATTACTGCTATTTTCAGGGCTCCAGCACAGTTACTTCCTTCCACAATTGGACTTCAATCAAACCCTAGTGAAGCTTTTGATCTTGGAAAGAGTAACAACACAGCTCTGTTATCAGCACAGAGGGGGCAAAGAGTAGGACATACAGCATTTTTCAGTAAAAGAAAGTTAATTGCTTTGACTTACATTTATCAAAGGTCACAGCTACAAGTTCTGAGTGCACACACTTAACGGTGTACACTGAGAAATCTCATACAGACTGGACAAAGTGTTGGGATTTTACTATCTGTGTGCATTAAAAAAAAAAGAAAAAGAAAAAGAAAAAAAGGAGAAGAAAATGCAGCAAAACAATGCTAGATTACTATCCAAATATACCCCAGTGGATGTCCTGCCAAAAAGCAAATATGTGGCTGTAAGCTCCAAACTGAAATAAAAGCTTGGCCAGCAGCCCAGAGCTTCACTGTATTTTGCTCAGCCAGCCATAATCTGGCAGAACAGAGTGAACACATTTGCAGCCACGTGATGGAGAAGCCCGTCGGGCCAAGCTGATTTCCTTGTGTTGGTTAAATGTGATCTTCAGACTGTACACACCAGCGGCTTGGGAAAACGTGAGAAAGTGGGAAACAACCAGCCATGGGCTGGAAACTGAAGGGCAGCAGAAAAAATTACTTGAGGAGTTTGCTTAAAGGTTTGGGTTGCCAGTGGTGGATTTTAATGAGGTGTTAACTGGGCTCCCAGGGCTGAGCAACTGGCATTCAGCTGGATCTCCACTGGAGTTACACACCACCAGCTCCTGCAAGGACACAGATCCTGACAGAACCCGGTTTGGAAAAGGCACTGGAAATTCATCATTGGATAGGAGTGAGAGCTACCCATCAGTGTTTCAAAATTGCAAAATGCTGAGTGATTTTGAAGTCCACACTGAGGAAACTCAGAGGCGCTCAGGCCTGTCAGGATGTGGCCCAGGATGGATGGTGCACATCCCCCAGGATGTGCAGAGATCCCTTGAACAGCCACTGCTGAACCCGGAGAAACATCTATGAAGTGAGACAGAATCTGGCCAAAGGATTCAACCTGAAAATCATGAGGGATAACAGCTGCCCCCATGCCAGGTATTGTATTCTGACAGTAGTGATAACAATGATTTTAAATAACTGACTTAGGAAGAGACAAAGAGCATCCCTGGCCAGCGTCAGAGCTGCACATGATCCCTGAGAGCAGGTTACATGTGGATGCTGAAAGAAAAGCCCTCAAACACAAGACCTCAGAAGTACATCCCTGTTGCAGATAAGAGCATCTTGGCTGAAGCAGTCACCAGAGTACATAAGAAAAGTGAGATTTGTTTACTTTCAAACAGAAATAAATTGATAAACCAAACACGTGCGGCACCTGGTGAAATCAGAGACGCACACGAGTTGACAATTACACCTCCAGCTCTTTCCTTCTCCTTGGCTAGTGACTCCTTTTCACGTGTTCAGAACAGCTTTCAGACAGAGACTACCACAATTTTCAACGACATCAACCGTGTCGCACTGAGAAAATTGAGCAGATAAGAGACTCTGGAAAAGTGCTTCTTAAACCTGGTGATGATCACGGTCCAGCTGAAAGATCAGCCTTTCTGAGGGCAGCCACATGATTATGGATGCATCAACATCAGGCCTTGGAGCCTGGAGCACCCACGCCCTGATTTTTTAAGTGCCAAGGCACCAACAGGCAAGGTGTTTCAAGCAGACATCCAAACCACAGCTGTCCAACATGTGTTACTGAAGGCTTGTGGTTTAACCTCCTCAGAAGGCAGATATGCAGGTTAACTTTAAATATGCTGCACTCTTCCCTAATTCTCTTATGTAAGTATAGAGTTGAGTGATACAGGTGCTCACAAGGTCAGCTTCTATTTTACTCAATTGGTGTTGCTCTCAAAAAATGTTCTATCACTCCAGAAACAATTCAAAAAATGTTCTACCACTCCAGAAACACCTTCAGCTGGTGAGCAAGCCCTGTGGCTTTTTGCCTTTTTGAGTTGGTAAAGTAAGACACTGTAACAACGCATGGCTGAGGAGCATGACAGAATCTAGATATGTGATTTATTAACCTGATCTGTTATTTACGCTCTTCTCTTCCAAGAGAAACAATCTTCACTACAAGGAGGGACATAACTCCTCAGTTTTCAGTGTACAGCTCTTGATATAGAGGGCAGGCCCTTAGACAGCTGGTGACAAAGGCCATGCTATGGTCAGTCCCTCATGACTAACCTGCTTGGGTAGCTCACGTCCCTGGAAAAGTTTGGAAAACCAGAGCAGGAATTAAACAACAGTGCCCCAAGGTATTTGTAGTTTCACTCCACAGTCTTCACACTCTTTATTAATCAGAGCAGTGATCACCCAGCTGGACAGGGCTGTGATTCTGGCCACCATTCTTTAGTACTCCACCCTCACCCAGCAATAAGCAGAGAGAATCGGGCTGTTTCACAGGGCAAGCCCAGTGTATAAAAAGGATACACCAAACCAAATTATCTCAGGATGAATGAAGCACCAAAACCAAACCAAAACCAAAAAACCAAAACCATTGAGCAAACATATACTACTGTGTAAATTTTACTTTGATATGCTGCTGTGGTATACTTCAAACAACAGTGAGCCCAGCACTTGCAGTTATTTCAGATCTGTATCTGCTTTTTCACTCTTCCAACTAAGCTGAAGGCAATGTTTTAGACACATTAGGAAAAAAAAAAGGCAGACAAAAAGAATTGCAGCATTTCCCAATAAACTTTCTCCAACTTAATCCTGAGGAAGCAGGAAGAGACTCTTCAGTGTCTTTTCAAACAGTTTTTTTGTTTTTTAGAGACATTTAATATTGCATACGCCACGGCCAGACCAAACAAGTTCTTGGACCTCAGTTAAGTGTTACCTTACCAGAAACGGTACTAAAATGTCTTCATGCTGTGCTGGAAACAGAATGTAGGGACACAGAGAGGTTCTCTCAGGTCTGTAAATGCCCTACAAGTATGCGCTGGGGAGAGGGAGCAGGGGAGTCCACCCGGCAGCACTGCATTACACCGAGAGAGGGTTGTGTCACTACAGCTCTGTCCCGACACACCCATATTTTACAGCACACAATGTACTGTACAATTCACAATGCCAAGAAACTCAACATATCTAATCTGGCAGAAAAACAAAGTCATATCAGGTTAATTCAATTCTTAAATTGCACAACTTTGAAAAGCCAATAGGAAAACAAATCTTCCCCGTCACTTGTGCTCCCCCATCCCTCCTCCCAGAACATGTACCCTGCCACGACCTACTTTTCCTCTTTGATCCCTCAACATTTTTAGCCCACTCTCACTCTCCCCTGTTCCCCTCTGACTCCTGACCTCGCTGCAGCCCAGACCCCGGTGGCAGGGCGGAAAATTTCCCAGATTAGAGCGAACCAGCTCCATGTGCAGGGCGGGATGAGCGGTGGGATGCATGCACAAGGTCACTTGGACACCTGCCCGCATGTGACAGTGCAATAATTGTGATAAGAGCCATCAAATCTGAAGTTAGATCACTGCAAGGTAGATTCAAATGAGGCAGCAGAGCTGGGTTGACTCTGCTGCATTAGAGGAAAAGGATACAGCAAGGATACATAAAAGTTGAGAAAATTTTTCAGTAAAATAACTGTGCTTGGCTTTGGAGAGGACCAAGACCATTCCATTGAGTGGGATAAGAACTTTCAAGATCTTGCTTACAAACCTTTCAGCTTGTTTTCTAAATTCTCTTTTTAAATGAAACCCCAGAGTCTCACCTAATCACAGAACCTGAGAAACTGAGGAGTTCCAAGGAAGAAGAATGGTGGAAAAAGTTTGTGACTCCCCTCCCTCCAACACACACTAAACCAATTAAATTTGGTTTCTTGCAGATTCTTTTCTCAAAGTGAATTGGCATCTCATGGTGTCTAAAAGGGTGTCAGCTTTTCTAGAAGCATTTCACACAGATCAGGCATTTTAAAGGTCTTACGCACATTTTCTGATGTAGAAAATGCACATTCACGTTGCTTTTCCTGCTCAGCAACACATTCCCATCCTATATGCACTCATACATCCACTTACTTCATTTCCATGAAATTTTAGGACTGTAATAAATTCTTCAAAATCACAACTTTCTTGCTACATTTGGTTAAAATCAGCTGATATAATCAGAAACCAGCAAGCAGGAACAGGCAAGAGGCCATACACACCTAGCATGAGCAGATTTGGTTTGTTTTCATAGAAAAACGGGAACAAAAAAATATCCCAATGCTCATCTCTCACAGCAAGCAAGAGCTGCAGGAGTTAACGTGCCCAGAAGGGCCAGTGCCCCACCGAGGGGCTGCAGCTGCACGGACTGCAGACGTCACCAATATCCATATTTCCAGCATGCAGCACAAAGAGAGGCAGTGGCTGAGGTCTGATTGCTGCAGGGCCCTTCAAATTCAGTTTAACCCGCTCTGTTTTGATGAGGAACAGAATTTGGGTTTGAGTGCTTAGTTCCTACTTCCTAAGCATTACTAAGCCAAGAACACAGCTGGTTTTTTTAAGCAGACTTCTTGCTGGAACAAGACTCATTTCAAAATGTTGCAATGGTGAGTTTGTAAAAATGACTGAATTGTTTTAAGTCATCTCCTCTGCTTCAGCACAAGCCTTGAGCCTGTGCTTTATGTTCTGTAGCCTTGTGCAATGTGCTCTTCTACAAGAAGGTTTAGTGCTGTTATTTCAATAATCTTGCTGTCCTATAAATATTGATTGCTCCATTAAATGCATTTCTGCAGTATTTTGTGCTTTTAAGTTTCACATTATTGTTCCTTCATATTTTTCCAAATGCAATTTACAGTTTCCTTCCTCTCCATATTTAACTTCTGTTGGAGTGCCTTCATCTGTCCCATGATTGCTGAGTGACCAGGTCACCTCAAAGACACCAATGTCCACACAGATATTAAGTGTGCAGGGAGGCCTTGCAAGTGTTTTAAATAAAACTTAAGATCCAATCACTGCCACACAAATTAATTGATCTTGCTGCGGACAGAGAACCCTGTTCATTCATTTGTTTATTAAATTCAGGAGAACCAACCAGTTCTGTAATGAATCACTTAATCTTTGACCTATTGTCCATAGCCATGTTCCAGAACAAAGAATTTACAGCAAGCTGAGCTCCCTAAGGCTAATTCGAAAAGAATACTTTTTTTTTTTCAAACCGTTCTCCATCTTCAACAAATCTTTGCCAAACTCTGTATTTTTGCCCCTCTGCTTATACACCTACATATTTAAGGATGACATTTGGTTACAGGTGAGTTATTGCTCCAGTTCACTGTAGCTTCTGCTTGTAGGAAACACATACTAATGCACCCATCCGTGGTTCCTATTTTGAGCAGTCATCTACGTTTGTGTTCCAGTTAACAAGGAGCTGAGTTTTCTAGAACCCTAATGCAATTTGGATTTTTTTACTTCCTCCTACAACAGCCATACACCAAAACCAAGAGCTCCAAGACACACAGTGCCTACTTTCATTAAATTGCAAGTAAGATGAACAAGAGAGTAATGCCAGTGGGATGAAGAACTAGAGCTGTTTCTCTCAAAGTTGAGCAGAGAACCCTGAAGCAAGAGCTTGCCACATCAGAGGAGCTAAGCAATGGTGTTGCGAGGGTGCACAACAAAAATCTGGACCAAATTTAGCCCTGGCATAACTTAGTTGGGAGCATGAGACAGGGGAAGCAGAACTGTACAACAGCTTTAAGCGTGTCAGAAATGTGAGTGGTTGAACAATATTTTGCATTTGTTTAAAACTTGATGGATAGCACCTCAGTCATGCAAAGCTCAAGTGCTGTGAAGAGCACCAGAATAAAAGGAAAAAAAAAAAAAATAGAAATGTTGCGACACATGCTGCCTTAACCCACCTGTGTTAGCTCTCCACAATGCAGCTCTCAAGCTCTCAGGACCAAATTCAGCTTTGTGATAAACAGAGAGCTTCTTTATCGCCATTTGTTCGTTTAAAAAATAAAAAAGATTATACAAGCTTCAAAAAACCTGTTTGTCATACATTTATTTTGAGACAGTTGTGCATTTTACACTCATTTTAAATACCAAGTGATTATGTATAACTTAGTCCATTAAGTGGAATAGATTTGAGGTTTAAGTAAATGGTTTTTTTCAGAGATTTCATTATCTACTTAAGGTAGAAGAGATCAACCCAGTTTTTCTTGAAAATAACTTTGCTGAAATATTTTTTTCTGATTGCCAGTCTTCTGTGAAATTCAGACAAAATATTGAAAATACATTTTATTTGTTATGAAAGGAAGACTTTACAAAAGAAAAAAAAAAGGAAACCTATGCTCACAATTTCTATGATATAAACTAAGCAGCTCCATAGTGTACTACCAGGCAACCAAACTTCTGATTTCATAACGCACTGAAGTCCTAATGGTGACCTGATGGTGACTAGGTCCTTTCATCCTGTAAAAACTCCACTGGCCACTGAGAGCTGCTACCCCCCTTAAAAAAAAAATTCCAGAAAGATGAATGACAAGAGAGTGAATGGTGACATTTTGCTGCTCCACCTGGGAGGTGACAGAGAGCAGTCAACAAGCTGCCTACCTGCTGAGCAATACAGAAATCAGGGAGACCACATGAGGAGCAAAGTACTTATTGCTAAGATTAATTGGCAGAATCTGGCCACTGCAGCTTCCACAATTGCCAATTTGCTGTCATAAAAATATGTAGAGATTGAACAATTTAATGTAGCTTCATCTACTCAGATAATATCAGTGTCTTTGTATACATCTCCTGATGAGGTCTTCTCTCTTCACTATAATGTATTGTTTTATGAAAGACTCCAGGGTGTACTCGCTCCTTAAATCAAATCACTGCACTGAGAACCATTCAATCACTCTGCAGTGCACTTTGAGATGGGAGGCAAAGCTCTGAAAAATACACTGTACTTTTCTAAGTAATTCTAACAAGCTTGACACTCAAGACATCCTTGAAATATCTTTAAGGGGACAAAAAAAAAAACAAACCAACAAATCCTAGGTGTTCCCTGTATGTGTCCTCTTCCTAAGTCTGGACAGCCCTTCCTTACACAAGGAGCTCTCCCTATATGGAACGCACTACGAGACCTGGGAAGTCAGGCCAGGGATATTTAAAAATACAGCTTAACACCCGAGATCATTGCATGCTGCTTACTGTTTGAACTCCCAACTAACTTCAAGTTCTTTCACGCAGTCAAGCAATTATTCAACCAATAATCAACATTTAACTGTGAATATTAAAATTAGCTCTCTTGAAGGAGACACAGTGTTCTTGCTTCCAGCATTAACAAGCCTGTGCGTTCAGCACTTTTCCCCCCCCATTATCATGTGACAGGCTATTTTTAATATTTGCCTGAATATATTTTGCATCTTCCTTTGATCCAGAAAGCAGTTTTGTGAGGCTTGCCTGCAGATTGCACTTCCTTGGCAGTGGCAGTGCAGGGCGCAGCTTTTCCATCTCGGTGCAATTTGGGCTGGCGCTGGCGGTGGCAGGAGCGGAGCTGGGCTGAGCTTGGCTGCACAGGGCAGGGACACGTGCCTGGAGCACATGGTCCTGCAGGCACCCGGAGCCTCACGTGAGGCTCAATGTGAAGAGCAGCTCCTGGTACCAGCCTGGGCATGGTGGAGCTGGTCATTCCCATCGTCACGCGGGAGACCAAAGGTCAGGAAATTCCCAGCTCCCTCCTGGGTGCCGCAGGTAGAGCGCCCTCGGCCTCTGAGAGAGAAGACGCTCGTGCAACACCCAGGACTGCTTGTAAACAATGATTAAAGCTTAGGAGAGGATTCCACACACAAGCTGGTAGCTGGGAATGCTGCCCTTCACTCTGCCAAGCTGTGCTGGAGGAGGAGGAGGAGGTCACGTTAAGAAATGCAGGGGAAGGAAGGCTGCAATACAGGGAGTGCTGCACACACACCCTTTGGGGGCTTGCCCCGGCACCAAGTCATCCCGGGAGGAGGCTGCATGGAGCAAGAACAAGCCTCTCCCAGCTGGCTGCTGTGCCTATCACAAACAAGAGCTCCAAAAAACACTGAAACCCACCCAAAGGTGCCTGGTGTCAGTCACTGCAGCTCAGTGCCTGTGTAGGAAGCCAGAGATAATGGATACTGCACTCTAGACGGAATATCTGGACTAATTAAATAAACCCCAGCATTTCATAAAATCTTTGTGTTCTTTGGGGGGGTGGGAGGTATAAGTTCACATGGAAACAATTTTCAGCTTTTTGATTAATGTGCCTCTAATTTTATTTTTTTTAAGTGAAGACTTGCAGATACTACACGCAAGGTATATTTCTGCAGTGGATTACAAAGCTTGTTCTTTTTTCTTCTTTCCTTAAATAATCTTTGGCAAGTAGTCTAAGGCACCCAGCCATGCAGGCAACACACAGAAAACCATAATCAGAGAACACAAAGGAGGGAGTTCTCTCAGAGCCCCCAACAGCCCCGCCCTCCTTTGGAGCAAAGCAGAAGCAACACCTGGTTATCACCGTGCCAGAAGCATCCCTGTGACACAGGTCCACATCCAAGGCTTTGGTGGCAAACAGAAAATTCAGATCTAAACCACAAAATCCCAAAACCCTTCTAGTTAGGATTCTCCACCAGGCCTAGGTGATGATTCTCTAATTCACGCCTTTCAAATCCTTTACAGTACCTGCTTCAACCACCTCCATCAGGACTACACAGGGAAAAGAACCACGTAAAAAGCAACAACCAACTAGTTACCTGCAAAATATGAACCCTCCCTTTACATACAAACAGCTAAAAGTACTCCAAATTTCCTTAAGGACTCCACATTTAAATGGAGATTTACATTCCACCAAAAGACTACATGAGGTGTGCAACAGATGAAGAACCACAAAATTGAGTTCGCAGTAATGGGTTACTTTAAAAGCTTCAAAAAAATCTGAAAACCTTTTTCTGAGGAGACCACAGATTTCAATCAACCTACCAGCATCCAATATCAAGACAAAACAGAAGTTTTAAATGCATCTACACACGACATTGAATGCTGGTCTGCAATGCTAATAAATCAAAATACTATTTTTTATTCACAAAATCAGCACTGTGAAAGATAAATACATGGTTCCACTCTTGCAAGTTATTACCCTGTGTCCCTCACCAAAACAAAACCAGAAATTGCTGTAACTACATTCCCTGAACAGAAATGTATGAGAAGTAGGTGCTTGCTTTGTTCTTTGCAGATGACTAGCTGGTGAGCCTAAACATCTTTTCATTGACCAGACAATCTAAGCTGGAAATACAGAATAAGTTATATTCATATAGATCGTAAATCCTTTTTGTTGCCATTACACTTTTTAGAGGGAGAAAGAAAATCAGTGAGGATTTTGGTAATGTCATGTTCACAGTTAGGGTCAGCACAGCTTTGCTGAGCCTGATGACACTCAGGGAATGCCAGTGCAGATCTCCTGATTCTTGCAGACACGGCACAAAACACGTTTGGGCAACACCACTTGCTCCTACAGACAGATAAGGCTTGTGCTGGAACACATGCACAAAATTCAATCTCCTCATGCCGCTCTCCCACGGACATGCTCAGCCCCGGCACCCCGGGCGCGTTCCTGAGTCACAGCCGGGGCTCCACGTGCAGGGGGAATGTCCCCCCCACCAGCCAGGGCACAGCCAGGGTGGGCACTGAGACCACCTGCACGTGAGCCCCGGTGCCAGAGCTGCACAGCCATTTAAAGAGGGACAGGAGCAGCACAGGACTGAACCCTTCCTTCAGCCCCATGTGCTCAAACAGGCTCCCATTGCAAGGCAAGATTCAGAGAACACACCAATGAAATATTTTTAGAATTACTATCACCTAAAACATTCAGTATTCCTGAAAGTAGTAAGATCACATTCATTTGTATTGAAATGGTATACTTCCTACTACTTGTTCTTTGCTTTATTACAGTAACACAAATCACAACACTATGCATACTGGAATGACACCTCACACCAATTAAAAAGCTTCCTTTATGTGACAATAAAAAAAAAATCTATTTTAAATGTCTTAAGATATGTTAACCAACAGGCTCCATTACAATGATTTAACATTTACTTCCCTATTTCAAAGCAGCACATTTGCCTTGGCACTTTTATGACAACTCTTAAATGCCCATTTTTACTTTTACTAAATTCTAAAAAAATATATATACTATTATATTCTCAAACTTGCTCAAATGCTAAGCTGTGAGATGGTCTACTCTTCAGTACTGATTGTCAAAGAAAGATTTTCACATGGCAACACGTAAAAATTTAAATGACCTGATGATAAACCAGACTACTGTTAATTAAATCACAGTTACAATCTGTAATGGGGGACAAGAAATTATTATTAAAGAAGTGAAATGAACTCCCTTTAAAAAAAACCAAAAACCACATTTAACAAGAAAACTCTGTTCTTGTTAAGGCAAGATGGTGTTGGGAAAAATACCTGCAAATTTAGATGTTTTATCCTACCTCAAGAGACACAACATCCTTTACAACAGTAAAAAAGTGCACAGTGAGGTAAGTTTGTAACCCTGAGCTGCAAAGGGCTCAGGAAAAACTGAAAAAAAATCGATGAGTTGAAAAGTCACACAGATAGTTGATTACAAATAAATTCTGAGAGGTGATCATTAAAAGCCTGGCTCACTACCAGGCTCCTCTGAAAAAAAATGAGAATGAGGGCAGATTATCTGCTTTTAATTTTGTGTGTGCACAAGCGACAGAAAACGGTGTAGCACATATGCACTATTTTTAAAGCTGGCTCAGAAAGAGCAAGGAGTCATGTTCTGCTCTTGCCTACTCCAAATATATTTTAACTTTGGACACCCTTATAAGTTATTAGTTAACCATGAAAAGCTTTGAAACTGAAACACAAAGCAAAGTCAAATCCATACAAAGTCAAAGTAAGTAAATGAAATCCATGACTAAACACACACTTCTGTTGGGGGGCCAAGGAGTCTGTCGACAGGTTTGGGGAGCTTTGGGGGATGTTTTATTTCTTTTTAACAAGACAGGAATGCTGCAGACTTGCAAGACATTTCTATTTCATCCTGCTCCACAACTTTTGCCCCTCTATTTATTTATTTTGCCTCCTTATCAGATGATTCTGACAATGACTTCACACGCTGAGCATGGCAAATGATCAAGCAGAAGCAAGAGGAGTGGTTTCCTGCTGCCAAGAGCACACTTTGCTCTAGCACACCTCGTGTGAGCAGAAGAGCACAATAAATAAGTCACTCTCTGTATTTTTTTTAAAGGAAAAAGGCAAAGCTCCATGTTTCCCAAACTTCAGTGTTGACACTTTTCCACTGCCTATGATCTCAGCCATGCTGGTGTCAAGCCAGAGTGGTTACTCTGAATTCAGACTGGTGACTCTAAAGGGATGATCTCAAGTGCTAATAAACTAATAGAAGACTTCCACTGACATCAGATGGGCTAGAACTGTGCATTACAACCAGGCCTTGGACTCCATGGTGTTTTCTTAAGCTTAAGGTGACTGCAGATGCAAGTTATAAACTCAGGTCAGAGTTACACTCGGTTTATGCCAATTTAAGCAAGATTATAATGTCGTTCCAAAACTCAGTTCCTGTGGCAAATTTTACTTTGCTCAGTAGAGAGTAAGATTATGGCCAAAATTTCAAGTAAGAAGCATTAACCTTTAACTCCAGAATAACTGCCCACTCCTGTGTTCTCACATCAAATATTGGCTGAAGGAATATTCTCTTCCACAGTCCTTCTCCCTGCTCATTTAACATTGTGGCATCTCTGCCATTTTGTCTGTGGTCTTTTTACTTGCTAACAGCTAAGATACCAACTAAGATAGCCAAGTTTCCTTGGAATTCCCAGAGCTTTCCTTAGATAATTTAAACAAGAATCCTGGTGGAGCAGCTTAGCGATAACTGGAGCTATTGTTTTTATTTGCTGGAGTGTGAGTGACAGGAATCCTCTGGGCTCTATCTAAGCTGCCTGTCAGCTGCACAGGGAGAAGCAGCGATTTACAGTGGGGAGGAGGGGCTCATGCCAAATTCCACACAGAAGTTCTAAGGGCTGATTTACCTGGTCTGACCGGGCTCTGCATGCAGTTCTGCGACACCATGCCTGGATGGACTGAAGTAGAAGCCCTGCTGCTGAGGTCCATGACAGAAGGTGATGCTGAGGTAGCTTGCTGGAGACCTGACTGGTGCGGGCTAGGCTCATGCTGGTTTGGGCTGGGTGGAATGCCATTTTCTGAGAGGAATTCTTCCAGGTCCATGTATTCCAACTGGAAAGTGTCTCCATCGTATGGCAGCGTCTTGTCCCATAATGTTGGACCCAAGAAAGCTGACTGAGGGACTGTGGTACCGGTGCTGTCATCATCTAGCTTCTTCTCTTTGTCTTTTTCTTTACCGAATGCTTGAACAAAAACACATAATAAACATTTAAGAGCTCAGTAATTAAAATATCAGCTACTACTATTTCCATTATTTCTGCTGTACTCTCAGGTGTAAGAAAGGAATATTCCCTTCAAAAAAGTAACTCCTTTGACTCACTCTACCTGGAAGAGAATCAAGGGGTCACGTCACTGAGCACCTCTGCTGGATCCAACCACATTTTTGAGATTGCCCTCTGTTTTTAGTTAACAATTCCACTCCACGCACAGCTTTGAATGTCAGCTTCAATAAGTACTCAACAGATTTAAAAGTGAACGTTCAAGTATTCCAGCAAACTGAAAGCTATTGATATATTCTGTTGAAAAGGAACCTAAAATCCCTGGGATCTGTTATCCTGTCATTCTTCTAAAATAAGGTCCCGATCTTGCTAGTCCTTGCATAAGCAAAGTAGTCCTCAAATTCTGCACTTCTAAACGTTACTAACGTACAGTGGCAAAGGCTGACAGAACACGGTTTTGATGTGCACAAGGGGCAACAAAATATTCAAAGGTAGACGCAAAGAAAAAGTTAGACTGAGGCTTCCTCATTTCTACAGCCTCGAGTGATTTCAATGCACGTTTTATAAGGGAAACGCCTGATTTCTCTGCAAGATCTGCAAGAATCTGAACTCATAAAGCTTCCTGTCAGCTACCAAGCCTTTGCAGCATTTTATTTTTAACCTCATACAACAGCCCCGGTGAAATCCTGCGAGTCGCTTGGCAGTGGAACTCGGAAAGACGAGGAGACAGGAACTGCCCGACCTTCCCTCGGTTTCTGCTTTTCGTGCGCGCTCGATCCGTTCGCCATACCCGGTGCGGGTATTCCCGGGCTGCCGCCGCCTCCCGGAGAAGCTGCAACTTTCTCCCGTTGAACCGGAGGACGCGGGGCCGGGAGCGGTTTGTTGGGGGGCCTGGGATGGGGATCCCGGCCCCCTTTACCCGAGGCACAGAGCGCCCTTGGCGTCCATTCCCCGGGACCGGCGATGAGAGCACCGAGCACGTCCCGTTACATCGGGCCGGGGCAGCCGCC
>VWZW01005743.1:142850-349959 GCA_013397115.1 Edolisoma coerulescens
CTCCCGCCGCCCGCTCTGCGCCGCTCTACGCCCGCCCGCCCCGCGCCCACGTGCAGCCGCCGCCGCCGCTGACGTCACGCCCGGTAACGGCCCCGCCATTGGCGCGACGGCCACGCCCCACCCCGGGAACGGCCACGCCCCAGCAGTGTACCCCGCCCCGGCACGCGCGCGGCCGGTACCGGGGGGGAACCCCGGGACACCCCCGAACCCCCCCGCGGGGGCCGGAGCGTCTCCCCGGTAACTGGGAGGAATGTGTTAATGAGATGTTAATGAGCCTGAACGTTTGACCCCGCTCGGGGCGTTCGAGCGTGGCGGCTCTCCCGGGGCAGCGGGACTCGGCGCTGCCGCGGTGTGAGGGGTCCGGGCTGCGGGGGGTCCCACCCGTGTCTAAGGGAACCGGCCGTGGGCTCTGCGAGCGTTTCCCACGGAGCTCCCCCTGCCTCTCTGCCGGGTGTCACCCCGGGGTGACAGCACTGTCACCACCACGAATATGGTTCTCACCATTTCACAGAATCCTTCTGGCTGGAAGGGACCTCTGGAGAACACTCAGTCCAACTCCCCTGCCCAGGCAGGGCCACCCGGAGCAGGTGGCACAGGAACGTGTCCAGGTGAGTTTGGAATGTCTCCAGAGAGGGAAACTCCACAGCCTCCCTGGGCAGCTGTTCCAGGGCTCTGCCACCCTCCATGGAAAGAGGTTTTTCTTCACGTTGAGGTGGAACTTTTTGTGTTTTAGTTTATGGCCATTTTTCCTTGTGCTGTCACTGGGCACCACCAAAGAGTCTGGACCCATCCTCTTGGCACCCGCCTTGGAGATACTCGTATGCATTGATGAGATCCCCTCTCAGTCTTCTCCAGACCAAACAGACCCAGCTCTCTTCAGACTCTCCTTGTAAGAGATGCTCCAGACCCCAAATCATCTTTGAGGCCTTTGCTGGACCCTCTCCAGCAGCTCCTTGTCTCTCTTGTCCCGAGCAGCCCAGAATGGGACACAGCACTCCAGATGTGCCTCATCAGGGTTGAGTAGAGGGAGAGGTCACTCTCTTCCCAATGCACCCCAGGATCCCACTGCCCTCCTGGCCCGCAGGGCACCTTGCCAGCTCATGGTCAACTTGTCATCCACTAGGACTCCCAGGCCCCGTTTTTGCTTCGATGGGACTTTCCTCCCCACTCACTGAGATCCTTGTTCAAGTACAGTTGACTTTTCACCTGCTCAGGCCTTCAGCCCATGCAGGCTGTGCAAGAACTGCATTCTTCCCAGAGTAACTTCACCCTTCAGGTGCCTGTGGGCACCTGTATCTCCCTTCTTCTCATTTGGGTTTTCTTTTGGATCGCATTTTGCAAAGTTTTACCATCTGTGTTTATTTGTGACTCTTTCTTCAAAAGTCAGCTTTTAACCATCAACAAATATAAATAATCATACATATTTACTAGAAGCAAATAAAGATAAATTATGTGCATAAACTGCCCAGTATTTAGAATTAAAAGCTGCCTCAGGAACAGTTATGTTCTCCCCTTATGTATCTACTGTATCTATTAGTGTGTGACCAGGAACAGGACTCAGGAACAGCTGGAGCTGTGTCAGGGGAGGCTTAGGTTGGATATCAGGAAAAAGTTCTTCTCCAGAGGGCAGTGGGGCTCTGAACAGGCTCCCCAGGGAATGGGTATGGCCCCAAGGCTGCCAGAGCTCCAGGAGCATTTGGACAACACTCTCAGGTTGTTGGGGTGTCTGTGCAGAGCCAGGGGTTGGACTCACTGATCCTTGTGGTCTCTTCCAACTCAAGATATTCTATAATTCTATGATCTATTATTAGGTGCACTGACCAGTGTCTTGTTAAACGATCTGCCTACAGCAAGCAACTGATGAAAGTCCAAAGTACATTCAAATAAATAAAACTGCACTGGCACAACCAAAAACATGAAGACTGGGGATTGTGACCATCAGGCCCCACAGAACCAGAGACAAGTGACAGGAACAGGCTCAGGGCATGGCTGAGCAAGGCTTGGGGGAACCTTGGGATGCCATAGATGCCACATGGTTCACGACTGGAGCAGGGGTGTGATAGCAGCAGCACAGAAGTTTTTAAGTGTCACCTAAGCAAGGAAAAAAGCTGTGGATTATTAAATGACTGTACATGTACCAACATTGCCTCAGATGGCCAAATTGCTGGTTAGTGGAAACCTTTAATTACAGAGGTACAGATGAGTGACACAAAGATTAGGGTGATTGCCAATCCATATGCAGCTGTGGTACAGAATGTTTCTTCTGTGCTGCATAAAGAAAAATAGATACATTTAGGAGATATGATAAGCAGCAAAGAAGAGGAAGTAGAACAGAAGATGTAAAAGTAATGGGGATACTGGGAAACACCAGTAACAAGATTAGTTTCGGGTGGAAGCTCAACTTGAGCACAATTACTTGTGTTTTTATCATTATTGACCCAACTCGACAGAAAGAAACAGCATTTTCAACACCACAGAAGGACAGGAAACCTGCACTGCTTCACTGCTTGGCACTGAATGGGGTAAACTGTGGGAAGATCAGTGCAAGTGTGGAACAAAAGGAAGGTTCTCTGTGTGTAGTTACAGACCCTGCATTCCCAACATGCAGGAGCTGGGAATTTCCTGGATGAGAAAGCCAAAATAACTCTTCCCAATTTATAGACCAGCCAGCAAAGCTGAGCAGAGTACCTTAGCAGGGTGCTGGAGCTGTTATTTTCGGTCTCACACAACAGTAGCAGTAATTTAACTCCAGCCATGCTACACAGGCAGGTTTAATCCCAAAAAAGCCTAAATTCGAGGCTGTCAAGACATCATGTTGTTGTCTGTACCTACAAATTACGGATTTTTACTTGCTACATGTTTCCAAAGGTGGCCCCCAATTCCTTCGTGCTGTTTTGACCACTGGCTGACCCCACATGGTGCACTCCAGGTAAAGCCAACCAAGACAAAACAGAGCTAATGATACACTACCTGAATTTCTCAATTTTCCAATTACAATTTTTGGCATGTGTTCTTAGCTTAGCATTCACCCATAAAATGTTTATTTTATGGCTTATGAAGGACTATGCAGCTGCTTAGTTTTCGTATTGAAAATACCTTGATGGGTGCCTTATTGAAAAAAAAAATTATCTCAACCCATGTTTGTATTTCTGCTCCTGGTTATTTCCATCACTGGGATCAGTTATATGGCCTAAAAATCCCATTCTTTTCAAACCAAGTACCCAGTAGTTAATGTACCGCTAAGATTTTTTCTTTTTTAGTGTGATTATTTTCTTTAGCAAAGACAATCTGCAAGGCGATTTTAGAGTCGAAAAATCTTAATATCTTTCAGGGGTCCTTCTACCAAGGTGCACTGAGGACATGGTGACCACCGCCCTGGGCCATTCCACCGGGGCGGCTGTTGGCTCGGGGGTCCCCGAGCAACCACGGACACCGATGGCTGCTGCGATCGGGGGATGCTCAGCCGGAGCCCCGCGGGCAGGGGCCGGTTTGGACCGCAGCGGGTCCCAGGCACCGCGGGGCGGCCACCGGGGCGGGGGACCGGCCACCCCGACACCTGCAGAGCGCTGGCCGCGGTCCCGGAAGCTCGGCGGGGGAGGCACCGGCGGGTCCGTGAGGGGAGGACATGGAGAGGGAGAGTGACACGGACACGGACGCAACCCCGGCCCCCTCACNGGCAGCGCGCGCGGGGCCGTCACGTGAGCGCGCGCGCGCGGACAGTGACCTACTTTGGGCCAATGGCGGGGCGCGCGGGCGAGCGCGTGCACGGCCCCCTCAGCGCCCCCAGCGCCGCCCCCGCCACAGAGAAACGGCGGTGTCCTGGTGGGAAAAGGGGTGTCCTGCCGAAATGGGGGGTGTCCTGCTGGCAGGGGTCCTGCCGAGGGATGGGTGGTCCGGCCGGGGAGGGGGTGTCAGAGGTGTCCTGCCGGAGGAAGGGGGTGTCCAGGCTGGGCGGGTTGCCCTGCCGTGGGGTGTTGTCCTGCCGTGCGACGTGTTCCTGACGCCGAAGCGAGCGGCGGCTCCGGCACTGATCCCATCATCGCCCCCCGTGCCCCTCCATCTCCCGCCCGCCGCCGTGTCCCGTGTTCCCGTGTCCGGCCCCGAGGGGACCGTGCGGGACGTGCCCTCGCTGGGGCAGGAGCTTCCCCGGCCCCTCGGGAGCTCCGGCGGCCGCTGCCGGCCGGAGCCGCTCCCGCTGGAGCTGCGCACAGAGCGCTGCGGGTCAGAGACCTGCCTCGGGTCGTGACCTCCCACCACGGGGACCGCGGGTGACGCGTTTGGGTAACCCTTGGCCTGGCCTGCGCTCGGTCCTGCCCTTAGGTCTGAATCTGTTCGTGCCCCTTGGCTGAAAACTCAGGAAAGCTCCCCGCCCCCCCTCACCCAGTTATTTTGAATGCGTTTGACAAAGGAGGGACTGCAGGTTTTAGGTAAAAACCTCCAGCACGGTTCATGAGATGCATTTTCTCTACTGTTTTGCAGCAGTTCCGGTTCTCCTACCCATTTCCTTGGCGTAGCCTGTAATGGAAATTGGGAATTCTGTTCTGAAATATCTCATGGAAACATGACTGCAGGTTTTTTTCCTCATACAGAAAGCTGGAGTGAAAGTGGTTTTCTTAGGGATCCAACTGACTAGTACGTTCCAAGGGTACATGGATAAAAGTGGGGCAGGAAGATGATGCAGTAATCATGGCTCAGCAGAAATAAGGTTACTGATAAATGGAGAGACACCCACTCCTGTGCTGGGAGACAGGTATTGTACAGTCAGCTTGTGATCTAGAACTCTGTGTGTATTTAAATATAGACTGGTCTGAAGAATTCAGGCTTTTCTCTTTCTGTCTCGGGGTTAAATGGGAGCCAGTACTGTATGTGCAGTGTGAGAAATCTCTCAAACCTGAGCAAAGCTTCTAGTCAGGTATCTGTATGGTCACAGCTGAACTGCTACTGTCACTGTTAAATATGTTCTGTCTGGAAAAAAGAGTTGCAAAAGTAGGTGGGCAGGGAACAAGATGCAAGATGGAGAGGATAAATAATGCAGAACAAGTGTTCGGGTCAAGGCACAGGACACACTGAAAAAGCAAATGGTTTACAGTACCTTAAATACCCACTGGTTCATCCACTGAGTGGATCTCCACCTCAGCCCTTTGGGAGCCAAAACAATGGATGAAAGGATTGAGTGAGATGCACAAAAAAAAAAAACCCGCCCAAACAAACAGAGGAGAGAATTTGAAGAGGCTCATGATTCAGCCTTTGTTTTAGTTCTAATTTTTCCCAAAGCAGTGCAAGGTTCCCAGGCTGGCCTTGCAGGGCAGTGCATTTCCAGCTACGTGATACGGAACATGGAGGGCCGTGAAAAGCCACATGAGAACGCTCAGATGCCTACACGCAACTGAGCTGAAAAGCAGCAGCTTTTGAAGAGAAGGTCAAGAGACACTGAGGAGCAATGCCTGCCCCCACTTCTGTCCCCTCCACAGAGGTTCTGGCTGGAGCCCTCACTTGGCTTTTCCAAGTGAAAGCTGCTTCCCACAGCACTGAATTATGAAAAATTGATCTTTATTGTCCCTGTGGGGTGCAGTCGAGCGGGCTGCTGTGGCTCCTCACAGGAGGAAAAATGCCTGTTGAATGAACCATGAGCTGGCCCTGCCTTTTTTTTTTTTTCATTATTTTTTAATTTTTTTTTTTAATAAGTTTAATGGAATGTGGGAGAGACAGGTTTGGAACTGCTTTTGGGTGATGGCAGAGGAACTTCTCTTAAGTAATCTGGGGTGGTTACAAAAGGCATTCCAGTTCTTAGAAAAATAGGTATTACTAGTCATTGCTTATATGCTGTGAGTTGAAAGATTAATAATTTTCTCTGCCAAAGTTTACAGGCAGCCTTTACCATGACAGGGTAGATCAAATACATGTTCTTGCCTGGGCAGCTGACCTCGTTTGAACTCAGTAAGTGTGGCTCTCACTGATGACTACAGTTTTGGAACAAATACTCTGCTCTGCTTTTTAAAGCAACCTTCCCCTTGTAGAGCATTAACCACTCTCAAGGCCATTTCCAGGCACCTTGTGCCTTTGGTGCCTTGGCAAATTATTTAGACCCAGTAGGTGTAAGCAGCCAGATGACAGAACTGGAATGAGATGAGAGATAAGGGAGTAACTGGCCCGTTTTGCAGTCAGACCTTCCCCTGAATAAGGACAACTCCCAGCTGGTGCCAATGGGAAAAACAACGTGATCCTTCCATTTTTTCCCTTGCACTCCATTCCTCTTCCTTTTTCACTCTTGGCTTGCATGCTGCAAAAAGGCAGTTTAGAAATAGCTGTTCTTACATGCTCAGGCTGTTTGATTTTGGAATTTGGCATTGGTTTTACTGGAGACAGAAGAGCACCCACGAGCACAGAATAAAATAGCCCATCCCCAGGCAGAGCTGCAGCAGAAGGGAAGAGTGAAAGGTGCAGGAGCTGAGCATCATCCCCTCCTTAATCAGTTTCTATTGAAGTCAATGCCCCAGATTTCTCTGACTTCAAATGGCTGCTTTCAAAGAGCTTGCTGTAGGCACAGTGCTGGGGAAGGTCAGGCAGAATTTAGCCTGAAGAATTCCGCATGCATAGGCTTATCAGCTCGGGATCTGTACAGCTTGATACTGCAAACCCCTGCTCTCCAACGAGCTCTCTCAAAGTTCCTGAACTGACTGCTGCCCTGGGCTTCAGGCTTGCTAGGCTGGGATTGGGATTTCTTTCTGTGATCAGTTCTGCGACACCCACCTTGCTCCCGGGTTTCCCTCTTAAAAAAACAAAATGCAGAAAGCACAGATCAGTTTTTAATCCCATGGGTTTAAATTATTAAGAACCCAGAAATGTGATAAACCTTTCTTATCTTTGGCAGGAAAGCCTGACCTTCTGTGGGAGACTGGGAAAATTCCTAGAGACAAAAATCAGGCTTCTAAACATAAAGGCATTAAAGTCATGCTATGTCTCCTTATGAAATAATTATTTTAACAGCAGCAAGTAATGCAGAAATGCACATTATTAACCATATGCAGTTTGTCCTGCAGGTTTAGATTCATTAAATCTTGTTGATGAGACTGGGGGAGTTCTTTCCCCCCTCTTTTTTAATGTACTCCCCCTCTCAGTTCCATGCAGTACCTGAGCAGATTGCTGACACTGCTGCCAGCCCACAGTACCCTTCCTGGGTACACCAGCTATCCCCAGCCAGGGCATTCTGCTAAATTACCACCTCTCTCATGGCCCATTTTATTCTGTTTAAATCTCTCATCAGGAATTTCAGTTGGAAACTAGTTGCCATCTCATATCAGAATATGTTAAATACCAGCCTACCACGCTTCCCAGGTTTTTGGAAACCTACTTATGCAAATATCAATGCAACACAGAGACTGAACACTGTTTTAAGAGGCAAATGCTCCTTGGATTCTGTGTGTGTGTATCTCCCTACATTATTTGATACAGAAAGTCTGATTAGACCTTTAAAGATTACAGTTTAAAAGGGCTTGGAAAAATAGAGTATTAGTAAGTTGGATTTTTTAAAAATGTATACTCCAACCCAGAATCAGCTTTACTTATAGAGAGTATCCTAAAGCTGGATTTCAGTGGCATGGCTGGGTGTTTATCAGAAGGAAAAGGAGGTATTTTCCCATAATCATATATTGGCTTTGTCTTACCAGTGTCCAGGGTGACGCAAGACAGAGTAGCTGCACACTGGGGACTGTGCTCCGAGGGACAGGGACAGATCAGAGCCCTCCTGCCTCTCCTCTGCTGGAGTCAACAGCTCTGCAGAGTCCTGGTGGCTCCTCTGAAGCCCAGGCTCATTGCTTGTGTCTCCTGTGAGGACAGATGTGCACAGAGACAACGTACACTGAAAGAGACACCGCGTGTTTGCCATTTCAAGCAGCACTCAGCTTTGTAAAGATTTTCTACATTAAAGTGAAATGTTGAAGTTAATTGAGATAAATACAATGATAGCTGGCAGCTGTATCATAAAAACCCCTCAACATACACAGGCACAAGGAAGCAGAGCAGCCCTGCTATTGTTTGTTGCTTTATTCTGCCTTTAGCTTTTTTTTTTTTAATGCCATGATTTCTCTTAAAGTTATCTTCTCTGATCTGCAGCAATGTGGGTGCATAATTGACTGTATTTGGACTAAAGATATTCTTGTCTGTATGTTTTCCTGGTCAGGCATTTAGACTACAAGCTGTATGGAAAGCATCAGGCAGAAAGTTATGCAGAAAACATCAGACAGAACTGGTTTAATATTAAACCAACTTTGTAATATTTTTATTCTCATTAACTTTTAAAGCCTTAAAAAAACCCCTTTATTTAACTGGCTTGCAGAGTTTTTTAACTTTGAAGGCTTACAACTGGCAGTTTCATAACAAGTTTCTTGGGTCTGGGGTTTTTTCTTTGTTTTTTTTTTTTTTTTAACTGCCAAAGGGCATAAACATATAATTTTCTATAGCCACCTGACAGCATCCATGCAGGGAAATAAAGATGTCCTCCTCCTGTATTTTTCCTTAAATGACATTGACCTGGAGAATACATTATGTTGATTGGCATGAGAAAGAAGGCTGTGATCTTATTTTTACTGTTTGTTATAGCGGCTTCAAACTTATCAAAGAAAGAAATAGAGGCTTTTTAGATGGCTGCTTGCCAACAGCACTAATCAGAATTTTAATGAGATTTTTCAAGGCCTAAATTAGGTCTAATTAACAATATATAAAGCTAATGTATAATGCCATAGAAGGATGTAGCCTATTGCATATAGAATGGGTTCCGATCTCTTTAAAAATAGAAAGGTTGAACAAAATGCACATTTTTATGCAGATTTACGTATCTGCAGCTCCCTGGTATTTTTACTGTTATGCCTTAATTAACAAATCGCCTTTAGAAAACGTGGCCCTCAACTTCATAACAACTTTGGCATCCCTGCAGGGGAATAATGCAGGTTCTTATGGCTGAACCCCCTGTGTGGTTTCCACTGACTGACACAGACTCCTCGGTCTGACAGTGCTCCCTTTGCCGTCCTCCTGTCTCCCTATGGCCCATGTGTTCCCATTGTTTGTGGGAGAGAACTGGCCTGGGACTCCCATTTCCCAACCAGCACTAAAGGCAGGGTTATATTTAGTCCACACACACTATTTTTCTCCAAGCATTTAAGACAGAAAACAACAACTCCAAAACGTCATCCTCGAAGCACAGCGTTGTTTCTGCCCCCAAAGGGTATTTTGTGCAAGGAGGGATGAACCAAAGGATTCTTCTCTATACAGGAGTTTGTAGTTATTTATGGTACGACAATTCAGTTCTCTCCTTGTCTGTCTGAGCTGTTACATATAAACTAAAAAAAAAAAATCTTGAATCCCAGTTGCTCATTTGAAGCTTAATGCAATTAAACACCTCAAAGTACAGAACTGCTGCTTCTGCCTAAGTAAACATTTTTATTCACATACTCAGACCATTAACTGGGAACCATCTTGCAAAGCCTCTTTCCAAATTTCATGTTTAGTAAACAAATCTAATTTCTTTATGCGAGATAAATCAATACCTCTTCTGATTCACTTAGCTCATGAAAGATGACCAGCAGCAAAGAGCCCACTGAAACAGAACCAGAACAGAATGAATATAAACCGCAAAATAAACTCTGCCCCTCTGACAAACTCGGGGTCATCAGTTCTGTGCTGTTGGGCTGAAGTGTTCAGAACACTTGAGTGGGACTTTTAAGTGCTGCTCCAGAACAGGTTCATCTGCAAAGCTGTAACCAGAGCTTACACTAATTAATAGAATCTGTAGTTAATGAGGCAGTCTGTCAACTGACCATAAACATTGAACCAGCATCAGACAGACTCCAAGGAAGCTTAAACAGCCATTTCAGATGTGTATTTCTTGAAGTGTTTAAATAAATATATTCACATCGAGTTTAAGAAAAGAGCCAAACCACAGGGCAGAGGGAGCCAGAATAATTTTGCATCTGTTACAACACTCAGGATAATGTTTGGGTTGATTTATAGGGGAAATATTTGTTTTTGAGCTGGAATTTTGGTAACTCAGAACAGATGTTCAAAATGTTGGAATACTGTCTGCCCATGCAGCTCTGTTAAATCAAGTGCTGTTACACATTAAAACTCATCTAGGAAAAAATTAATACACTGTGAAATTGCTAATTTTACGAAAGGTACATACTAATGTGATTCCAATTTGATTAACTTTCCATTTTATCAGAATCTCAAGCCATACAATAACACCTGCTAAAAATTACCAGAGCGGTGAGATTTCATCTGGTTTGTGACCCTGAATGGAGAGGAAGTGCTTGTCTATCACTACTTTTTTCAAAGCGTTCTTCAAATTGTTGAACCAAATCAGCTTTCTTACTTTTTTCCCACCTTCACTGAGCCAGGGAATATTTAAACATGCAGAGGGAAGAAGGTTCTTGTAATGAGAGAGTTATTTGTGCCTCCTAAAAATCATTAAGAATTCGGTATAATATTTTTTAAAAGTTCTATTTCTATCACTTAAAGACCTCTCTCTAACTGCAGAGCAGCCGTGACCGCAGCTCTTTCCTCCCTGATTGACTCCATCCATCCCCACTCAGCCGGAGGAGGAGCGGGAGGGCGACTCCACCCTCGTTCCCGTGGCCGGGGAAGCAGTGTGGTCTGAAACCCACAGACGGCTTTGTGTTCGCCCCAGGGGCACTGAGCTCCCAGCTCCGAAGCAAATGGCACTGCTCTCGGTTTGGAGAGGCTGCCTTTTTTCCTTTTTCCCTTTTTGACTAGGCAGGCAAGTTGCAGTCTCCACAAGCGCAAACATCCGAAACTATTTGCTGATGCGAATTCCAGGCTGCCAGCAGACCTCTGCCTGGTGACTTTACGAGGGCTGCGATTTCTTCTAGGAACTTTCAGATGGTCTAGTGCCGTGTTCTTCCTTCCCAGGAGAGAGCCAAATGAGGTGGCGTGCAGCTGTTTAATGGCTATCCCATTTGCAGCCACCTTCTCCTCCTGTGCCATCACTCTGTTCTTAGTGGCCGATGGCACTGCCCGTGCCAGTGGCTTGTTCCTGAGTGAAGCAAACATTTTGAATTACTGTAAATTGAGCTCTTGCAGTTGTACTCAGCCATGTTCTCTCCCTGCTTTGGTGCCCTCATGGCATGGCATGATCCCTCCCTCCGCCTGGGATGTGCTGCCGCTGCCCGGGTGCGATGCCCCTGAGTGCCACCAGCTGGGACAAGGGGAGGCAGAGCAGGGGGACTGTGGGGTCTCTCCTGTTCCACACCAGTATCCCATCCTGAGGGATGCACTGGTAACGCCGGGAGAAGTGGAGTCTCAAGCTTGTTGTGCAAGCGCAGTACAAATGCAGATTTTACTCAAGTGTGCTCTTTGCAGGCAAGTTTGTATTTATAGTGGTGCCATGAGTCACCTCCTCAGGTACCATGGATACAGAGTCCCATCCGCTGGCTCCATTCAGCACAATGAGCCTCTCACAATACTCCACATTTGTGCTTGTACCACTCGGGGATTGTTTTTCTCCTTGGGGAACTCCTTCCTCTTTGTCCTGGAGCCATCGGGCAGGCCAATGCCTCCATGGCCAAGAAGCTTCCATGCAACAGAAACAAAACGTCATCTGCTGCAGACTTTTAGACCAGATTTTTGGAACATTTCTCTGATGCTGTGCTCAAACATCCAGCATCATTATTTTATCTTGGTCATTATCTAACTGACTTGCCTACTATTCTGTTATGTAAATTCTTTCCTGGAAAACCTGTCCTTTCTGCAAGAAGCTCATATTGTCTTACTATTTTTATTTTCTTGAGCAGGAGATAAAAGAGTTAGAAACCATTTTTTTTTACTACTGTTTTTGAAGAATAAAATTTTCTTACAATTTGAACGTTTGCACTTGATCTGGAGCCTTCACTTATTGAGACAGTTCAGTGCAGGGGTGGAAGCACCAGGCTGGTGACCTCAGCTCTCCAGCCCCTGCCACCCCTCGCTGCATGACCTTGGACAAGTCAATGAGTTTTCATCAGTGTTGTCTCTCTCTCTCTTTGTCCCTGTTTCTTGTAGGATGAGATAGGGGGATCTTAAGAGGGTAATACCTGTATGCCAAGTGAGTATTTGCTGGAGTTAAATGTGTGATTTCTTGTATCTATAAGGTAACAAGGTCTGTTATGACACCGACAGGTTGCAAACCTCTTGTAGAGAGCAGCCAGGTACTTGTTTCCAGTAAGAAGTCTTACAGCAGTACATTAAATTTCTCTGCACCTCACAGTAACATCCTCTTGTCTCTCAAGCCCTGTCACTGAGCTGCTCAGAGGCTGCTCGGCAGTGTCTGCTCAGTAACAGCGTCAGCATCGACCTCAGTTACTGCAGATTTCTGCACAAACCCTCTCACAATTGCTCCTCATAGGAAAACTGAACTGCTTAGATCCCAGTTGGATTTGGGGGTTTGATCCTGACAGGTGCAGGTGGTTGTTGAGAGCTGAGCCACCCTCAGCCCCTCGAAGCAGGTGATGAACACAGCTGCTGCAGGTCCAGCCTGGGACAGGGAGACTGGGAGATGCTGTCCTGCAAGAAAACACCTTGATTGCTCTGTGTTGTGAGTAGGTGAGACTGATTTACTTAAGAGTTGCACTGAGGTCCTTTGGAAGTCAGTCAAAGGCTTTATTATGCTAAGATTATTAGCTCTTGAGTAATCTCTATTAGAACAACTCACTCTCACTGTTGAAACCTCCCAGCTGCTACAGTTCCCTGCCACAGAGTCTGGGTTTGAAATTCAAAGAAATCTGTGGAAATGCCATATTTCTGGCATAAGAGTCAGAAGAGGGTCCGTGGTGGTCCATACAACTGGCTTTTCTGGAAAGGGAACAATGGCTTTATTATAAACACAGGATTTGCTGTCATCTGAGTGTGCTGAGTAAATTTGAATAAAAAGTAAAACATGCATGAGTTCACAGCAGAGGATCCTGTAAGTCTAACACACACTGCAGTTGCAGACATAAAATGCTGTGCTTCTGCCTTGTTTAGAGAACAAACTTTTCATTAGAGACCCCTTTGTGATACAGCAGCAGCACCAACAGCACTGATGGGAGTTTGAAATCAACTAAAAAAAACCTTAGGCTTTCCAGTTTTATGATAGTTAACAGATGTGATTTCTTTTTAATATTTTTAACACTTCTCCTTAAAATTACAAAAATCAGACTGATTTTTATTCCAGGTTGCAGGTGCTCCAGGCAGAGGACTTTATCTACAAGAACTGAGCACCCTGGCAGCCGGTCCCTAGCTGTCCCTGCTCACGGAGTGAGGCTGTTGCAGAGGATGGCAGGAGCTATTCTGAGCTCAGAAGTCCTCCCTAATGTCACTTTCCATTCATTCAGGCATGGATTTCTTTTTTCTGTTCCACTAGCTGCTATTCTTTTTTACAAAGAAAGATCTCAGCTGGGTTTTCTGTAGCAGAACTTGCTCTGCTCGAGCCCTGTGTGCCAGCAGTCCCCTGCTTTTTAGGTGCTGTTTTACAGTGGCTCTGTAAAGACCAGAGGGACAGCCTGGCACCGGGCAAATCCATCAAAATATTGTGTTTTTCAAGAGCAGTTAAATCTCATTTCAGCTCTGGATCTCACCAAAGCAGATGAGGTTTAGTGACTTCTTGCGTCTCAGTGTTTGGACGATAATGTTTGCCTGCCTCGAGAGCTGCAGAGGAATGACGGCGTTCCCATGAGGATCAGCCTTGTGAGCGCAAGTGAGGCTTCCCTGGAAATGTGGTACCATTTCGAGTGGAGACTCCGGGGAGAAGTCTGCCAGCAGCCTTTTAATCTTCCCTGCACCCTGACTCATGAATAAACATAGGCAGAGAGGGAGGAGATGAAAAGCAGCCAGCACGATGTTGCTGCAGAGCTGTGGATCTTCCCGGGCAGTGCCTATAAATGGCTCCTCTCTTTCGGGGCTACCCAGGGTTTTAGCAGGTGTTTCGGTGTCTCCGTGAAGGGAAGCAGAGCAGCCCATGGCACCCACGTGCTAAAGCAGCTCCACTGATTTTAGGTCACATTAACAGTAAATCTGCGGATTTGCTCCGCTCCCTCTGCTCCCGCGGCTCCAGGCATCAGCCGCGTCTGATCTGCCTTCAAGGGAGGCTGGAATCTGTTTGAATCCCACTGTTATCTACAATTTTAACACATACTCCACCCCTCAAAATTGTGTGAACCGGCACAGGGCTATCATGTGCAATAGTCTTAAAAATCTTGGCAGGTTAACTTTGAAGAAAATCTCTGGTTAGGCAGTAGTCCCTGCTAGCAATTACCAGGCTTTTATCTGTAGCTGTCAGTGCACTGTAAAAAGTAGTTGTTACTCCCATTTTATAGAAGCAGCAGATGTTCTAGGGACATCTGAATAGATTTAATGCAGAAATTGTATGCCTAAAAGGTGTTCTAGAAAATCCCATCATTATCACATGACTGATTTTATTCAGTGCACCCAGGAATTCAGATCTGCTGGCTGTGCTTTGCTTCTCTTCTTATTTGTTTTAAAGCAATAGTTCTGAAGTTTTCATTTTGCTCCCCTGCTGAGGCAGAGGAGGAGCTGGAATGAGACTTTTTTGGGTTTTTTTGAGGCAAACTTTCAGGGATGGATTTATTCAAAACTTCTTGAGGTTTGATTTGGTTTTGTGATCAAGAGGCACAGAAGTCACATCTGCGAAATCCAATTAGGCTTCAGCCCTGGCAGACACATGACATGAGGCACGTACATCCATCCGAGTCCCTGTGCCTCCACGCTTTTAAAGCCCTCAGCCTCCATGGCAGAGCTGTGCTTCTTATCTCAGGTATTTGGGATTACTGCAAACTCAATTTACCCACTTGGGAGCTGTCAGAGCTGCAGTGCTTCCCTTGGAAATGTAGTGACAGGGAGAAGCAGCTGAGCACTGCTCTGCTCCAGGGGAGGGATCATGATCAGAACTGGGTAGGGCAGGAGAGCTGTAGATGGATGGAACCAAGAACAACTTCTGGATGCAGTGGGCATAGAGGGAGGAAGGCTGAGCTGTGGTCTTGGCTTTGGCCAGGAATTATAGCCTGCTCTGCACGTCTCTGCTCGTTCACCGTCCTGCCTGCAGCTGGAACTTGTTGGTGTCTTTGCAGAGCACACTGTTTTTTTGGACTGAGGGCTTTCCACTACAATGAGCTAAAAGTTGTCAGAGCAAGGAAGAGCTCCCCTGGTAACACCCCCTAGGATCCAGCTCCTGAGCTCTGGGAGGTGGTGATGCCCCTGGCAGGGTGCCCCTGTCCTCACTCCAGCCTCAGAGCCCTTGGCTTGCCTTTCCCTTCTGGCTATAGCAAAAAAAGGAACTCAATCCTTCTTACCTGGAGAGCTGTAATTTCCCTCAGCAACATCAGAAGCCGAATTGCTAATTCCCCCTGTGCTCCCGGTGAGTGTCCCTGGCCTGGAACAGCCCCCTGGGTGCTGTTCAAAACTTCAGTCATGATGGCTCCCGAGTTTTCTTATAAATGAGAACCTGCATTTTTATGAAAGTGGTGAAATTAGCAAGGCCTTTTCCTCCAGTTTCCTGTAAGTGAGTTAAATTGTGTATCCAAAACATCAAGACAAGCAACAATAACAAACCTGGTCTGAAACAGACTTCAGGGTTTTGTACCAAAGAACCTCTGACCACAGCAGTAAAACACTTTTCTGTTATCTTCAGCCAGCCACACGACTTTTCCTGTTAGTGAACATTTACTATTGATTTCATTTTTGGCTTTTGTATCATTCTCTGCAGGACTCTTAAGTGGTTATTGGAAACAGCAGAGCATGCAGGACTGTGCTGCTTCAGCATCAACAGCCAGAATGGGTTCAGCACTTCCATGGAGAGTTTAGGCTCAAGGGACTGGACTGCATTCCCAAAGATGAACAGAGGAATAAGTAATTAATTGCATTTACACATTTTTAGTTAATACGAGAATGATTCCTTTTGGTTGCATGTTCCAATTAGCCGAGTAACAAGACAGCCGTATTTCAACAGTTAGGTCCTATTTCCTGATCCTCTGTATCTTTATTACTTACAACACTTCTGCATTTAATTGAAGGAGTAATATGGTCTGAGTTTGCCAGGCAGGTTTTTACTGGGCCTCTCTGCTCCTGCTCATGCCATGCCATCAGTTATGAGCAGTTGTCTTTGTCTTGGAACATGTAACCCCCACAGTGACTAATTACAGTCCCTAACGATGGGTCCCCAGTGGCTCAGTCTGGAGATTAAAATGTGCAGCTCAGCCAGGGCCTGAGATCTCCCCTGTCCCCAGAGAGCCTCGTGCTCTGCTGTTCTCAGGAACAGTGGGCTTGGAAAGGAACAGGGATGCATTACCAGCCTTTGGAGTGAAAATGAAAACATCAGCAGGAACTCCAATGCTTTGCTTTCCTAGGATCCTTTCTCTTTCCCATGTAAGTGCTGTTATTGTTATATTTCTATTTCAGGCCAGAAACATAATTTTATTTCTTTTTCCATTTCAATCATGTTTTAATGACTTCTCTTCATGTACAAGAGCAAGGGATAGTTCTTGATGACAATAATAATAATTGGACCACAGGGAAATACTGACTGTGGGTCGCTGAGAGGCAGGGTACTTGAGAGAAGACATTTCTGATCAGAGTGTAGCTGTTGGGGGTCAGGGTGCAATAGTGACTTACCTGAAACAGCAGCAAAACTGATTTTTCATGGTTTGCTTTTAGGCAAGAAGTCTAACAATGAAACCAAAATTCCCGACAGTGACTGTCTGGAGAAACTGGATTCTTCCTCATCAGGATGAGGGATCATTTCAGCAACCTCTCCTGTTGGAGCCCTCAGTGAATAATAAGGATCATGTAGCTGCAGTTCAATGTCTCTATTTATCAACATCCTTCTTAAGGTGAAGGAAGAACACAGCTTACATATGCTTTGGAAAAATGCTGGACTAAATTCTCTGGAGTCTCAAGCACCGTTGTAAACACCAAACACACCACTGTCCTGGCTGGTGTGCTGAGAATTCCTGAGCTGCAAGATACAGGCAAGGAAATATCCTTATACAGCAGTTAACCCTGCACAGATTTAACCTCAGCTAATCCTGGAAGTTGTAAATAGAGATCCTGATCACGGACATCAGATCGAACATGGCCTTGTGGCTTCAGGGCCAGAATTTGCAGGGGACAAACCAACCTCCCAAAACATACCTGGGAGCAGGAGGGATAAAGATTTTTTACCCACTCTCTTTAAATGATAGTTTTAATTAACTTGGGTTTGACTGATACTGTACCATGGGGACAGAATCAGCATTGGTTATCAGATTTCAACTTCCCAGCTTCATATTGGGAAACATGAGGCTCTATTTGTAACAGATCTTTGGCCCATGCCTTTTTTTTCAACTCTATTGACTTAATAATGAACGGTACAATACTCATTTCATCTTTGTGGGAAGTGAATTCAATACTATTACCTTGTAATAAAATAACTTATCTTAAATGAGTGTTGTGGAAATACCAACCTACTCAGTCCATGCCGACATCAGCCACAGTTTGTGGAAAAAAATCTAGAATGAACAATAATCAAGCCACCAGAAAATATGAGCAGAGCCTGGATGGTACAACCTGTGAGCTGGCTGGTATTTTTAGTGTCACATGAAAACAATCCCCAGGGAAAGGCAAAGCTGGTTACAGAGGACAAAGGTGAGGCTTTAGTTACCAGTATTTGATTTTTGGTACACTATCACTGCAAGCAGCCAGGGAAAGATTTACTAAGGTATTTAGGTACCTAAACATGCCTAAGCATTTATAGCAGCATCTAAGTAGGTTAGGTGCCTAATTCCCATTAACTCCATGAACATGTTTAAGCTGCTAAACATCTTTGCAAAGCTGGCCCCAGTGCCTGGGCTGACAGGTGCCAGTCTGAACTGGTGTGACTGGGCTCACTCCCTGCAGGCTGGTGCTGCTTGGAGTGGGGAGTGTTGGTAACACATGAGGACCAGGAGCACAGAACTGAACAAAGGCTCCTGAGCCGACTTAAATTTTTGCTGCTGGCTTAAAATAGAGCCACACAAAAGTCCTTTAGAGCAGCACTTGCAAAAAGGCCACTGAATTTTGGAGCTTGGTTTGGCATGTGCATTAATGCTCCTGTGTATCTTGAGCTAAGGGTTAAGAACCCCACCAGATCCCAGAAAATGAAACATTTCACAGGTTAAGCCAGAAAAGCATTTCCCGAGCTCCTGGAGAGCCTTGCCCACAGTCAGTCCTGCACAGCCCAGCCTGTTCCACAACCACAAATATTTTTCTTAAGGGATTTTCCTTTCCTTACCTCAGTGGCACCAGGCACCTCCTGAGTGTCAAAAAAGAGACTTAAATAAATGAACCAAACCATTCCTAAAGCAGCCTGTTACAAGAGGCATTTCAACAGATGGAGAATGTTATATGGGACAGATTTGTTCCTATATAAAGGTTTAGTTTTATTAATTTAAAGGCTATAACATGCACTTTATTAACTTTTCCACCTAATTTTTTTAATTCAGGAATAAAAATGAAAATTTGCTGTTTACAGTGTTGCATATGTTGACAACTGCTCTTTACAAATTCTGTTCCAAGTTAACCTAGAACCATTTTCTCAATACACACAGTTCAGCTTAAGCAAAATAATATTAACAAAACTATTTCAAAGAAAGGAAGAGACAAGGGGAGATCAAGAGAAATAACCTAGGAAACAAGTACGCCAGTGTACAAAAATAGACTGGAACATTTGGAGATTGTAGGTAAGAAAATGTATTCTCAACCCCAGAGAATGTGAACTGGTGGATTATCTGAGGAAGGAAGCACTCACCAGAGCAGCTGAAGAGATGCAGAGATCTATTTCTAACATCTTTAATTTCTAGGCAACTTTAAAAGAGAGAGGGAGGAAGAGGCTCCAAGTCTGTGGGAGGTGACAGTGAGAGCAGCAGGCAGACTGTCCCCGTGCACAGCAGGCTGCGCGCCCAGCGCTGTCCCCAGCACCCTGGGAAGGGCAGCATGTGCAGAGCTGTCTTCCTGCAGCTGATCCAACAGAAGGACAACTTTAAACTGCTCTCCGTGGAGCCCCTGCTCATGCAGAGCCTGCCTGAGCCACAGTCTCCATCCCTAAATAGCTGCTCCCCTTTGGAGCACCCAGCTGGCTGACAAAGCCACAAGCAGAACACATCGAGGCTGCAAGAGACAAGTGGTGGCTCAAATCTCTCCTGAACAGAACTGGGAAGCTGGAATCTATGTGCAGGCTGGGTATCACTGAAGTATGAACAGAAAGTGCTGTCACAAAGCATCCAAATGACTACTATGGCTACAGCAAATACCATAACGAATTCAAAACATCACATATCCTCTGCGGGTCATGAGTCTGTGCCATTCTGAGAAAAGGGATTTAAATAAAAATGCTTCTGGAGTGTCCAAGCCTGAAACTGAAGCACACGCTCTGTCCCTTCGGCCTGAGCTCTCCGGGAGCACAAAGGAGGCTGTGGAGCACGCAGGAGCCACTGGAGCAAATATGGCTAAACCATTCATGTGTTATTGCTAGAATCTTTCTTAGAAATATAAGTTACTGTGGGTCTGCTGAGCAAGCTTTTTACCCTAATCCACACCACCTGTGTAGATTCACAAATAATTTGGGTCTGACCTAGTTAAAAGTACAAAACAAATTTTTCCTATTTGCTTATTCAGTATACCCTGACATCTACTTTCTGCAAAGGCCTCTTTTGTGAGCTTCAGGAAGAACATCTGAGGATGTGCTCTCCAGCTCTTGGGCCAAGTGCAGGGGATTAGTGGGCTGCTATTCAGAGGCCTGACTTGGATTTCAAAAAAAGGTGAATTATTTTGGTTCAAAAGGATCAACCCTTCCAGTGAGCCTGACCTGGTACAGCTCTGCACTGCTGAGGACAGAGAGCATGGTCGAGGCACCAGAACTGCGAGTGAGTCTGGTTTTGATATTCATTCCGCAGTGGACAAGAATTCTTAACTCCAATGCCACAACTGCTGAAGACAGACCTTAAAAAATGTGACTGCAGCCTGTGCCTTACTCACACTGCCACAATCCCCTTCTCCCTCCTGGACTGAAGCACAGAGATAAGAGTTTTCCTTTGGCATACCCATCAGTGCTTCTGCAGGTTCAGGTCTGTCTCATTCATTAGTAACACCCACCATTATACACAACACACACATAGAGTCTCCAGAAAAATGTAGCACAGAATCATACATTTGACAAAGCTGACATCAGACATTGTGCTGTGAATAATGAGATTTAAAATATCCTGTGCTATTTAGGTACACAGAAACCTGTTCATTAACTTGCACTAGCACCCGCCATCATTTTCTTTATCCTCTTTAAAACATCATTGATGTGTACAAAATTATTTTGCTCTACTTAAAAGACCAGTTCTGAAGAGGTGACTGATTTCTGCTGATCCTGGAGGTGGTTTCACAGGTTTCATTGTACTTGAAACTTCACAGCTTCCACTGAAGTATTTGATGTGTGTCTGTATCGGTTTAGCAGAGTACAAAAGTAGAATAATTTTCATCTTGCCTCATATTGTTGTCAGAGTATGGTGTCCTCTACAAAAACTTTCTTTCTACTTGACAACTTATCAAAGACACATTTTCCAAAAGCTCAACAACCAATCTTAGTAAGTATTTGTTTTAAAAGTCATCAGGGCTCCAATATTTGTAAAAAATCCCTAAATTTCTAAGTAATAAGTAGCAAAACTTATTTGCAGATTTCTCCCAGAGAAATAAGAATTTTCAGTTAAGTCATCTACATTATTCTCACTAGCACTGGTTCAAAAACCCCACCTCATTTTGCATCTCTCAGTCAACCATCAGCTGGAATCTACCACCAGTGGTCCCATCTTAAATCTCATGTTGCTCAAAGCTGTGAAAATTTCGGCTGACCTGAAAAATTCAGCTTCAGGTCAGGGAAATTATGGGTCAATGGGGAAATCATGGAAAGACTGGACTGGACCCTAAGGTGAGTCTGATCCCCGGCACACCAAAATGGGCAGATTAAGGACTCCTCTGGCACCTGCATCCTTCGTAGCACCCATCAAGAAACCCATCTCAAAAACAGCAGAACTTCCTCCAGCTTGATGGGGAGAAATGTCACCAGGTACTACTACATCACACGAGAAAGTAGGTAGATTAAAACCTGTGCATCTTCTTACTAAGGGACTAAAACCAGACAAACTACTCTCTGTCCACAGCTGTCCTCAGCTCTTGGGCCTGGGAAGGTCTCTGATCCCATCCTCCTCCTCCTCGGAGCAAAGCAAGCTCAGTGCGCTCGTGACGGGATGGATCCAGGACGTTGTCTGGGTCACGTGGCTAAAAACCAACAAGAAACGCTATCAGCAACCCAAAAGAGGCTTACCCATCCCAAAGCAAGGAATTCCAGGTGGAGTCTGGAGTTGTAACAATCATTATGACACCTTCAAACACAGAATTGTCTTTTTCTTGCTAACTGCGAGATTTTCAAAAACAAAATGTGGAGTCTTCAGACAGCCAGAAACTGGACTGGAGATTCCATTTCCCAATGCAATAAAGAGAATGCTTTTGTATGAGACTCCTGATACAGACTGGTGACATTTCTTGTTAATTCCTGGAGCTGTAGACAATTAACACAGCAGGGTTTTAACATGGCCATCATACCAGTTACAGCCTGAGGGTGCCAGGGTGGTCAAGAGGAAGGTGAGCAAGTGTGGAATCACATCATAGAAACACACTCAGCTCTTTAGAACGTGAACCCTGGAAGTGTCCAAGGCCAGGCTGGACAGGGCTTGGAGCAATCTGGGGTAGTGGAAGGTGCCCCTGCCCATGGCAGGGGGTTGGAATGAGGGGGTATTCAAGGTCATTTCAAACCCAAACCATTCTGTGATTACTATTCTAGCATCATTAAGTAATTCCTCTTCTTGCAGAAAGAATAAATTAAAAAATGATGGTTTTTACATGTCTTCTAGCCCAAATTCTGGATGTGCTCCCACAGCCTTTACACACGCAATATGATTTTTAAGGTTTAAACCCTACACTTGACATGCAGTCTAAGCTGCTTTATAGTTTCTGGAAAGCTTCTGTGTGAATGGAAAGAGCCCAAGCAGGGCTCAGTAAGGACAGACACACAGACAGGTTTGTTGTCTGTGGTGGGAACACTGCACACCTTATGAGTGGTGTGTGCATGTGAGCCATACTGTGTGTGGGCAACACACTGCCTCTTCTCCCTTCTGGAATAATGTATTCTTGGGAAAGGAAATAGCTTCTTTTCACTTGAAAAAAAAAACAACAAACTTGCTAATAAATTCACGGCTTTTATAGTCAAGTCAGTGCAAAGATTAATTTTGTAATATAAGTTCACTACAAGAACAAGGTGAAAAATATTTTAGGTATAATAAACACCACAAAGGACACACAACTCTTCTCACATGTCCTAACACAGTGTCCCTAATGCCCAGGTCTGTACTCACTTTCCAGGTGCATTGGTTTAATTAAATTTGAAGTGCCATCAAGGAACTACCCTGGATTTACCTTTTCAAGTGAGAACAGGTTTTGTCTTTCTCTCTGCAAGAATGGTCTCTTGAATAACTGATTATGGAAACAGATATATTGAAGTAAGAATTCGAGTCAATATTCCACTACAAGGAGTGATGGGTTTGGGATCACTATTCCCATCAATATGACCACACTATTCACACCTTTCAGCTGCGTGCACTGAGCTCAGAATCAGTTGGGTGTGATGAGGATGATACTGTTCACCAAGGGCTAAATATGATCCTAATGTAAATCCCAGCTGGAGCTGCTCTGAATAGGTAACCTGTGAATTCAGGCACTACTTCAACTGAGGCAATGCCTGAGCAAGGACCACACAAGGAAAACAAAGTGTGGAATATAATATAAATATATCCTCAGTTCTCATACATTAAAAAAACATCAAACCCCAAAGCTCCAGTTATGTGTAAAACCAATTTAGAAGTGCTCTTTTGGTGAGAGCAGGACTGGATGGACTCCATTCCTCCTTTTGTTACAAAAATGTGCATTACTGGGGTTGTAGGATCAGTTTTACAGGAGTTAAAACAAAAGGATAAATGAAAAACATGTTCCTACAGAAAATATGCTGCAGCAGACAGTGACCACTCTCAAGGATGGTAATTGTTTCATTCTAAGAAAGCAAATGTACTATTTTTACTAGGAATAAGAGCAACTTGCCAAACATTTCCAATGTTTACCTTTAGAAAGTCAGGTGACACCCAACATGAAGAACATGAAAAGAGTTGTTTTACAATGTTTTATGAGAGACTTGTGAATAAAGTCTGTCTAACCAAGAACATTGTTCCCATTATTCCACAACACAGGGAAATGTATGCATTCATATTTATATTATGAATATATTTACATTTGTGAATATACTCAGAAAAATATTTTTGCTGCATATTTCTGCAATGTTTTCTATAAAGTCAGGAAATGCCTTGTTTCCCAATTAAAATATTCAGTTAATAAGGCTTAGTACTGGAGATGTGCTCCAGATTGAAGTCTCAGCATGTGATTTATTGGTATAACAACACAGAACTCCTTCCAATACCTGCAGAATTATGGGAGCTGAATGAACTGGATTCCATCCATTCCACCTCTGCCAATGCAAGATTTATTGCCTCCAGCACTATTTTAAGTGTTTATTTGCCTACTTTTATCAAACCATTTCTGAGAAATCCACTGCTGAATTTAAATAAGAACAAAATGATTTTTAAATTTGTTTCTTTTTCTCATTTGACTTCCTTGTGTGACCTGCTGTATACCTGAAGCCTTGGTTCCGTTTTCTCCTGAGCATGCAGTATCAACTCTGTGAAGTGGGAGAAACTGCACAGGAGCAGAAGAGTTCCATGGAAAGGCATCCATAGCTCTTTGATGTATCCAACTAAAAAAATTTTTTTAAGTGTTTCTTCTTCGTCACATTTTTCTCCTACATGCTCCAGGGCCAGGAGGCAAATGACAGCATGCCCAACTTCCTGCTACTGCTGTAAGAACTTCAGTTTGCTCTCACACAAATTAAATGCACAAAATTCTCCAGATCTTTAACAGTGCAAAATTGTGGCACTGAAATCTGGGTTACAATTCTCTGTATTTGATGGCATAAGATTGTATCATCACTGGTAAGAAAGAAAAGAACCAGTTTTCATTCAGTTTTCAAAACACCATGGGGCCAAGTTTTTCTCTGTTGTCAATCTGCTGCTGCAAACGCTTCTGATTTGAACCCAGCTCCTTTCAACTTGCCCTAGACTTTATCCCATGGGCACTTCTCTTAAGACAGTTTGGTTTAAACCCTTCGCCAAAATCCTTCCTAGGAAAAGAGCTCTTATAAATAAACATTAAGTCCAGATACCATGTCTCACATTGTAGACAGACACACACAATACGCACAGATTATTTAGGTAGAGAATAAATGTATAAACCCTGCTGCTATTTATTTTTAGCTCTCCAAAAGTGCTGTGACTAAAGAGCTTTGACATAATCAGTCCGAAGAGATAATCCCAGATTTAGTGGCTTGCAGAACATTCTTGTATTAGAAATACATCCTCTCTGATTTGTGTGTTAGGGCCAACAATACAAAGTGAGAGGGAGTCCAAATCGACCTCTAGGTTTTGCTTAATTGATGCAACTGGTTTGAATATTAAAGGAATATTTGGAAAGCCAGCATTACAAAGTTTAAATGTACAACATTTTCCATTTGTAAATGTTCCTGTTCAAAAGTCTAATTTAACATCTTGAGAGCAATTAGCAACATTTAAAGATTTTTAGGTTTTCAAACAAATCACTGCTATCGGAGGGCAGCCAAATTTATTGCTCGAAAACAAACATTTGATCTGGAAATATGTCAGTAGATTAGTCTGTCTTTTTAACATTAGCAAACTGCAGGACAAATTTCAGAGCTTGGGAAAACAAAACATGAGAACAGAGGGATGTTTTGGCAAAGAAATAGTAGCGGACTATTTCAAATGCCATTATAATTACTCTCCTTATGGCTCTTCCTTCTTCACATGGAAGATTATTTCTTTTAAAACAACAACCTCAGACAATCTTTTAAGAAAAGAGTAACTCAAAAATTCAGAGAAAAGCTAATGGAAAAAAATATTTGCACCTTTTTTTTAGATTTTAAGCATTATCAAGACATCTTTTTCACTTTAAATTGTGCTCTCCAGCCAGAGCTAAACTCTGGAGCCTAACAGGGAATTGTGAAGTCTTGCAGACACTCCAAGTGCTGTGGGTCTCAGTGCAGGATGTTGAGCTACAAACCTGACATGCAGCATTCTTGGAAGTTGGCTTTTTTTCCCCTTTTGACATGGGATGACATTCACAACACCTGGCTCAATGTTTCAATTGCACCAGGGTTCCTGAGCTTTAAAAGGAGCAATCTTGTGCAAGACCCATTTGTTTGAGATCAGTTCAGGAGAGGAGATGCAGCCTTAAGCAATTAGTCAGCCAAACTCTCCTAATGAATATGGACCATTACTCATCAGGGGCCAAAAAGGATTTAGTTGTATCTGAACTTAAAAAGCCAAATTCTGGCCTCAGATGAGCCCTGTTCTTCTCTACCAAACTGAGCAGTGTGGAAGATGAAAGTGAAACTCTGCTTGTGTCAAACAACACAAACCCCATGTTTTCCTCCTTAATGAGCATACTCCATAAACTAAATCCATGTAATCCATAGCAGTAATTTTGCTAAACTTTTAATCTTCCCTTACTTTTTGATTTCCCAATCTTCACTAGCCCTTTAACATACAATAGTGCTCAGCTGAAGAATACTGATGCTTGATGAAGCTGTTCCTGATCTCTGCACAAAACCTCTGCAAAGCCCTGGTGGCCCCCAGTGCTGCTGAGAGCTTGAGCCACCGGCACTGCACACCCTGAGAGCTTCACCCTTTGGTGCTTTCACTGTTGCTATTGAAATAATCATTAAAAAATGCCACAAATAGAACTGCTAGATGTAGATGCAATGGGTTTGAAGGGGACATGCTCTACACTACCCAGAAATATATTCCACATTGTGCTTTGGTAGTTTTTAGACTTACACGCATCTCCCAGTGGGAAAGTCTGGAGTTCCTGTGAAAGGAGCATGTGCCATCTGCCAGAGGACCGGGAACACGAACTCCACATCCCCTCCTTACCCACTGGCATGCAGGCCCTGGGCACTGCTGGCTTGGAGGCTAATGAGGACCAGAACTATAGGAAAATAAAGAACAATGCCCCTGAATGAAGATCCTGAAACTTAATCCTTCATGCAGAGACTCTGCCATCCTCCCTGCTTGCTCTTGCACAGGCTCTGTGTCGCTCTGTGCTGGACTCCACACAGCTTCTCAAGATTTGCTTGAATTACTGCCTTTGTCTTTTGTTTCCAGGCCTTTCTGTTCCTGTTCCCCTTGTGCCTGGGACAGCTCTTTGCTTTGCAAGGATCCTTTTTCCCTTTAAAACCCACTGTCCCAAATTTCACACCTCAGAGAAGGTTCTCAGCTCTTCTCATGCTTCTCTAAAGCAACTCTCTTAAGCCATGATCAGAATTCCTTGGGCGTGTTTAGAAGTGTTGTATAATGAGAAAATATACAATCAAACATAGAACCTGCAGAGAAGTGGAGCAGTCCCAGCTTGCAGCAGCATCTCGAGGACCTTCACATCCTGGCCAGGACAGAGAACCACCCTTCCCTGTTAGAGCAGGTCGCAATGGAGCACCTAGAGGAGTTCCAGGGAGCTGCTGCTCCTGAAGGCAGTCCATGGGATCATGGCAATAGCTGGCCTTTAGTTACAGACAGGTTCCCTCACATGGCTGTGGAGTTTAGGTAAATACAGCAAGATTTGGTAGGCAGGATGATCAAAATGCTGCAAGTGGGCTAATTCTGTTGCCCTCAAATCTCTACCTGCTTCTAAATCACTCTATAATTCTATTAAATATAACGTGGAGCTGCTGGTGCTGCACCTCACACATTTTGGGAATGCACTCCTAACTTGAACTACTTTGCAACTTTCCAGAGCCAGTGCTTTTAACACTCTGCTGTTGTCCCTTATGAATTTAAACTTGGTACTCATTTTTTGTTTCTTCAGCTCTTGGAGCCAGCACACACCGGCAGAGCCAGCCAAGGTGTCTGTCATGGCTGGAATCCCCTTTGGAAAGGACAGTGGTTGGAAAGCAGGTATTAAATGCTGTCAAGCACTGAAAAACTCTTGCTATTTTGAAGAGCAAATGCTGGGAGGATCTGCAAGGAATAACTTATTCTGAGCTGTAACTAAAGCAGTTTAATTTAGCGGGTAAGCAATTAGAGCAAAATAAAACAACTGAGTGACATTGATGCAAGTATAATCTATCAATCAGTCAATCCTGAGAGCATCTAGGGATGACAGCTTCCAGACATGAATCCTAAAGGCAGTTTGGGAAGCGTTTCTGCACTGCATTTATCAAGATCTGATTATTTGAACTGAAGCATTCTTTTTTTTTTTCCTTTTTTTGTTAAAATTCATTTAAGCCTGTACCCTCTTTCAAGACATTTCAAAAGTAACATACAACCTCTAATAGTACCCCAGGAGATGCTGGGCAGGTCCTGGAAGATGTCAGTGACCTTAATTTTACTGGCTGTAATAAGATCAAGAGCACTTGTCACCTCATGGAGCTGCGTCTTGAGGCAACATAAATGTTTCTTGTATTTCCCTCAGGGATTGCAGATTTTGCTTGAGTATTAATTAAAGATTGAGGGATATAAAGTGAAGCCCCAGAAGACAGTCTTGCTATTTATTCCTTGATTAAACCGATTAAAACCTTGTCTACTTAGAAAAATCTATGAGCCATTTCAGCAGGCAGTAATCACTAGGAAGAAGATTTATCCAGCCAAATAGTGTGTGCTGCATCATTAAAAATTGTCAACAATAAACAAATGGCCCAAACTAAAATAAAATCAGTAAAAGCAAAAGGATCTGAGTCAAGGTTGAATCAGAACTAAGGTTTGAGTGACAGCACAGGCACTTCTCAGCTGGAACACACTACCTGAAATCTGTCTCCCCCAGTACCAGCCAAGTGCTGTTCCTCTGGAAGTGCTGGTTTAATGTGTTACTCACAGTCCTGTCTCTAAGTGAGCTGCATAAAAAAATCTGGTGCTGTGTTATTTGCAAATGCATCAGAGCATGTTCAAGGCTATTGTTTAAACTCCTCGTGTACTAAACTGACATGAACCTGGAGCAGTGACTTTGCTCCAGATGAAGCACATCCCAAAAAACCTTGCTGTGTGCTTTGATCTGCTTCTGATGGCCCTCCCAAAACCCAGGGAGCAAAATAAATTTCACTTTCATGTGTTTTCTCACAGAAGAAATTTAAACAGATGCCTTCTGTGACAGGCCAGAAGCTGGACAGAGTGTGCAGTATCTGTGGAAGCTGAAAGAATATTTCTCCGTTTTGGTTCTTGATATTAAAAAACAAACAACCTCTCAGGAAAAAAAAAGACTGCCCAACCAAAAGTAGCTTATGGTCTTAACATTCTTGTATTACAAGCTCATGTTATCATAAAATTCAATGCCAAGTTTCCTAGTTTTAGATCTGAGATTATTTTCCTTATAGTCATGCAAAATGATTTCAGTGAGAATCAGAGAAACTGAATTCCAAAAATTCAAGAGAAACATGTCAGAACTACCCAAATTCACATGGTTACATCTGAAGGTGTGTGAACTGACGCCAAGCTGATGGATGGAGACAGCTTTGGATCCCTGTACATTAAACAGCAGTAACAGCAGATAGCACTTGGTTACTGCTCAGCCAGTTCTGTTTAAATATTTGCCACTTCTTGTGACTATATAACTATTCTTTATTTTCATTCAGGAGAATTTGAGGATGACAGGTAAAAGGAAACATTTTCCAAAACAGCCTCCTTTTTTCATTTGTGAAATGTAAAAATACGAAAGGTCCAAATTTTAAGAGATGCAAAGTAACTGCAGCTTTCTTAGATCTCAGTGGAACCAGCACTGCGTGCCTCAAATTACCCATTCCTACCCACAAAACATCAGAGTTAAGATGGGGACACCTACAATGATAATTTGATAACTGCTAATTTTGGTGAAAGTAACTTGCCTACTGCTTTACAGGGAGCTGGGCGCAGAGCTGGCACTGGATTCAGTCCAGAGGAATTTCAATTCCATGCTGAAATCAGTATGGCAGATCACGGGTTTTCTTAGTTTGCTGCTCTGAACTGACTGAAAATTAAGTGGAACATACAGAAGTTTACTTCTATATCAGGTCTGCTATGATTTGAACTTCTAGCAAGGGCCACTCCAACTCATGCTGAGATAACCTGCAGGTAACCAGGATATTGTAACACACCAGAGTATTCAGGAATGAGCTGAACACACCTCAATGTGTTGGGGTTTGGATCCTTCATTTATAAAGCAGTAGAAATGTGCAGAGAACATTTATAAAAGCAACAAATTTATATTTTCAAGTTTCCATGCAGTTAAGTAAATCAACTGTGATTTATTTTCCTTTTATGATGATACCTTTAACTCTAGTGCTGTAAAACATCCATGTTTATACTAAAGAAGTTCTTCATCTATCACACATGCTCTGCTATTCTTAGCTCAGCTAAAATGATACACAGTTTCTATGAATGCCCAGTTTTCATCAAAATGGTCTCTTTCCCAAGCAAGACCAAACAAAATAGAATTTTAAAGAATTTCTAAGTACGATGTGTCTGCTTTCCACGTAGAAACCTGATTTCTTAGCCATGATTTAAAAATCCACTAGAACGCATCATGTGTGGTTTTTATTAATCTGTATTTTATAAGTATTGACTTTAGGCTTCTACTTAACCTGGAGCAAATTCTCCACCTTCCAATGGAAGCACCTGAAGTACACAATGCCTCCATGGGAAACTTGTGATTTTTACATAAATTGCTGAAAGATAACCCTAAATGAAACATTAGTTTTTCCCCTTTGGTGTAAGATAGAAAACATCACAGGCCCTAATACATCTAAAGGAAAAGATCCCAAAAGTTATAAAATATTTGAGAACTTCTACTTGTCTTTCATGAAAATTTAAGATAAGCATTCTTGAGGAAAATAGCTGTTAATGTGGAATATTTGGAATCTAGTTCTATTAAAATGCTAGAAAAACAGTGTTTACAGGGGCAAAATTCACAGCTGGTCCTTACAAACCACATACATATGCAAGGAGTGGGTGGGAGTGGGAGGGAGCATAGCAAGGCCCTACCTAATTTTAGGTGCCAGCCTCATGATACAGAGCTGCCATATGTTAAAGGTGAACACAGTGGGAGGATGGAAGAGATTAACTAGAATGGGTTTTCTGGGGAAAAATTAGTGTGTCCCAGCTATGGGGTTTTATGCTGTTCCTGTGTGATTCTAAACTAGCAGGACATAACCATTAATTAGCAGATATGGCACCTCCTTGGGAGGGCAGTTCTGCACAGAATCTTTCTCCTATTTGAAAATCAAACTCAAAGACTCCTAATTCACAAAATCAGTTCAGTGATAGAATGGACACTGTTTGCACTGCTGGATTTTAGTGCTGGAGCATACAGCAAAAGTGAGATTTTATTCTAGTGGTGGTTGGGTACAACACTTTGTTAACTCATTTAATGCCTGAAGTAAGCCTGGGCAAAACCAGCCACATGAAAACTTTAAAAGTGAACAAGATGGCCTTTCCCTTATTTAAAAAACTTTTCCCATCCTAATGGCTCCCAGTTGACTGTAAGTGCTCTCACACTCATCTAGGTGTAGGTGCACTTTATGAGGGCTCATTAGCCCCTTTGTGTTTCTGGGACTTACAGATGAATGCCTGTTTGGGACAGGAATTTCTATTAGAAAATTAGTAATTTAAAAAATGCCCTAATCAATCATCTCATAAGTAAAATTAATTAATGACCTTTTTACCTTATTATGTGGGGGGTCTCTTCAATGCACTGATCCTCCAAGTTCAAGACAGAGAATGGAAAAATGAGGGAGGAGGGTCACCAAGATGATGAGAGGGTTGGAGAACTTGGCACATGAAGAAATGTTGAAGGAATTGGGTTTGTTCAGCCCACTCTTCTCACAAAGATGTTGGGCACAGACAAGAAGAAATGGGCACAAGTTGCTTCAGGGGAAATTTTGACTAGATTAACAAAATATTCTTCACTGTGAGAACAACTAAACATTGGAATGGGATACCCAGGCAGTATAAAAAGGATTGAAATTCCAAATGTAAATTGGTGAGGACACAGGCACCAGTGCTTTGTTTCTCTGGATGGGGCATGAATCTGGTGCCATGTATGAATGGTGGTATTGCCACATAAAAATACAACAGTGCTTGTCCTCTCTGTTAAAGTATACCAAGTTATCTGAAAACATATCTGGGCCCAAATTCCACCTTTACTGCCCAGCAGGAAAAAAGTTACATTTGCAATGAAGCTGATCCCTATCTACTGTTGTAATTTTTGTCCTTCTGATAACTGTTAATTTATTTTATTTTAGTAAGATACTTGAACTTGCTTTTTTCCTAGTGCACACTGAGCTGTAACTCAGAGAGCCTTCCACTACAGTTTGCTATTCCATGGTAAACCTGTACAAATGAGCTTAATGCCCAGCCCAGACTCAAGTCAGTTTTAGCAGTCTAAAGGGTGGTTTCTCACACTTGCAGCACTGAGCAATCCTGACAACCTGGTTGATTGAAAGTAATTTACTGAGGCTGAAATGATTTGCTGGATAGAAGTGGTGATTTCAAAAGTTGTCCTAAGGTCAGGATTCATGGACAAGATGCAGCTTTCCCTGGTAGGTACAGGGAGCTGCTCAGCCCCACGTAAATGTTTTATTCATGTCATTTATTCACGTAAGTGGGTTTCACTTCAGTGTGTAACACAAGCCAGCTGGTTTGCTTCTTTTAAACTCTGATTTCTCATGCACCTCATATTGCTACACCCCTTCAGAGATATTTATGGAAATTTCACAGCAAGATGTCTCAAGCTTATGTGCTATTAAGATTCCATTCTGGGGTGTTTATTGCATTAGATTTATAATGCATAGATTTATGGACTCAGCTACTTGATGGCCCAATAAAGCATGTTGGAACTGAAGGCAACTGCTAATTAAAATAAAATTTGATTGTCCTTAGCATATTGTAAAGCTGCTGTGGATTTAAACAAAGCCATTGCAGCTTCTATACATCCTCACTGCACAGTAAGAAAAATGGCAATTCACACATAAGACCAGTTCAATTGTGGCCTCACTTTGGGAATTCTAATATGTTTTCCTATTTGTATACAGGGAAGTGGGCTAGTGTTGAAATACTCTTAAGCCCCTCATGGCTTTGGCTGGACTAAAAATGAATGAAAGGATTCTAAAACAGAATAAAAGGATTGACATTCACAGCCAAAGAGAACAAGAAGGTTACAGCATTAGTACCAGAGCTGTGAAGTATCAACTATTCTGATAATCCCCATTTAAACAATTAAGATTAAATCCTACTGGAAAGGATCAGCTGATAAAATAGCCCCTCAAGCTAAGTTCCTCCTAGAAAAAGGATATTTTCAATGTTGCTTTTCACCCTGAAATCTCCACCATTTGATGTTAGAAACAAGGGTCTGTACAAGCCCTGCTCCTTGCTCCATACAGATAACTTTGATGGCTGACTTCATACACATTACACAGAGTAGTAAGAGGTATGGATTGCTAGGCATGCAAACAGCCTGGCTTACACTCTGCAAAGGCATTTGGAAACAGTGATGAAAGCAAAAAAAGGAAATAGTTAAAAATAATACATATTACTGTGATGTGTTATTGAAACGCTCAGTTAACTCCATTCTACTGAGCTGCATTAAGAGCTCTAACACCACTTCAGTGTGGTGATTCCACTCAGAAGAAGTTTTTAGCCAGTGGTCATAAAGGGTGATTTCACACCCTTCTCTGCAATTAAATGGATAAATTTTCCTTGCCTTCCTTCCTTGCGAAGACTGACACGCAGAACTTTTTAGGACAGATTACAGAAGGTAACAGCAATGGAAAACCTGGGCACTGTCACCAGGAGCAAATGGAGAGAGTCACTAACAGTCAGATCCGCAAAAATTCCTGAAGAAGCTTTTCCATGTGAACTCCTGAGTTCCAATCTGTAGTTTCAGCAAGTGGGGATAAAATGCAAAACATCTGATGCTTTCTGCAAATTAGGCTTGCACCACCTAGAGTAGCTGAGATTCTACTGTTGCTAATAAGCATCTGCTTGTCACATCTGCAGTGGTTCAGCATCCAAGTGCATAGCTCAGAAAGAAATGTCTGCACATATCCAGCAAATCCAGCTTTCTGCTGAGTCATTGATATACGTATCTGTATGAGAAACACAGGAACAAACCCAAAAAATACCAGGAGAGATGCTTCAAGAATGTGTCATTTCTTCTATTCTGATTCTAAATTTTACTTGCTATTGTTGATAATACTATCTTCAAGCTTAGTTTCCAGTTACACAGGTACAACCCAGAGTATTACCCAGAAAAGAGTCCAGCATCCACCTCAGCTTCCCAACTGTCCTATCGTGGCTCCCTGCATGAACAGACAGAGCCCAAGGGAACAGTGCTCTATTTTAATAGTTGCTCTTGTATTTATATCCATTGCTATGAAATTGGCTTTTAATTCACTTTCATTTCCTAAGCTATTTTTCTACAATTTCTTTTTTTGGTATAAATCTCATGTAGTAACCTACATCTGTCTGAAAATAAAAGGCACCCTTTGATTAGAGCTGGAATGCAGGATCATATACAGTGTGTTTGGAAACCTCTGCAGAAAAAAACATGTCTGCTTTAATACATCTCGCTCGAGGCAGCACGGGGTGAGGCAAGGACAACTGAGCACTGTGCTTGAAAAAAAGGAAAAAAAAACCTCTGCTGTTCTTGGCCAGTTAATGCATCAACTTCAGCGTTATTTACGTGACTTTTGGAAGAGTTTGGGATAAAAGTCATTTATTTGCTGCCCTTCCTCTGTTTTATGGGACTGCAGAAATCCACCTGCAAAACCCTGTGTTTCTGGCACCTATAAGAATTAAACAATGTGAAAATTTCAGCAGCTAGAATAACTTGCTGTTAACTAGATCATGATATATATGGAATAGAGGCGAATTCTGTTTTTTGCCACTTCTTTCAATCTTTTAGAGGAATAATGAAAAAAACCCTAATATATAAATTAACCTTTACTATATTCTAGAAAAAACAACAGCATACAGTACAATGTGCAATAAATTTTTCCATTAATTCTAGGACTGAAAATGTGTTTAGTTCAATGTGCTTCTTTTTCAACTCTGACCCATTTTCCCCAGAACTACTCACTTGATAAAATATTTGATTCCATCAGCTGTATAAGCTTCTTCCCATCCATAAGGCAGACCTAAGAGGAGATAAAGAAATAAGAAGTCTCTCAAAGCTCAAGTGACACAGAGAACATAGTTTTGAGACAGTGTTACACTGCTGTAATTTCAAACAATATCATAAAAAGATTGTAAATCGATTCCTACTTTTGTAACAGATAATACAAACAATACAATTTAACAAATACTTGCTGTGCTACAAAGCTACTAGCTTTGATGATTTGATGATACATTTATTACTAGATTATTCTTTCTGATAAGTATCATTTTGATGAAACTTCTACTACTAGAATGATGAGTAATACTTTTAGTAGGGTACTATTCTGTATTCCTTTAAAAATTAAATTTTTCTAGCAAATCTTTACCTTTTAAATAACTATTTGTTCAAAAATAACTCTTTGTAGGGTTTGAAAAGTGCTGGAGAAATAATCACACATCAGCCACTGTGTAAAAATGCTCCCACTTCTGTGATACTGTACTGTAAGGTATATAATGGCAAGTGCAAGGTCCTGAAAAACTGGTTTTTTGAGACTAGAAATATATATTAAACTTAAATCTGCAAGAAAAATTGTTCTTGAAGTGTTTTGCCTAAAACTCATCTCGAAATGTTAGTGTCTTAGGAGTTAAACTATTTTTGTTCAAGTCCCAGTGTATCTCAAAGACCAGCTCATTAGAACCATCTGTGAGCCTGCTTTAGATTTAAAACTTTTATTTGGAAAATGTACTGGACTGCACGCACCATCTGAGCTTTGAAAGCTGCCTCCTCCCAAGGACTGCCCTAAGTGCACATGTTTATTTTTTTAAATTTCTTTTTTAAAAGGTTGGTTTTCTTCTGTTGTTACACCTTTGTCTCTAGTGTGGTTCTTCTTAGAAGTCTGGAGAGGGATAACTTCAGTTCTCCAGTACAAACAGAGCTCATTACAGCTACTGAATCAGGACTGGGCACAGTGGAACTGGTACAAACCTCAGAAGGAATTATACCTGTAGGCACCAAGTGAGGAGCAACAAGTAACCAAAACTCCAGAACTCAGGAAGGGAACTTGAGAATTCGGAACTAGAACAGCACCGTGATCAGTCAGTACAGCTTGAAAAAGAAAAAACCCCATTGGATTGATTTTTTTTTTTCCTATCACTTTTACCCCCATTAGTCACTTATCTCAGGCTTCTTCCCATTTTCAGTTTAGAACAGAACTTTACAATCTGTTCCTCCAAACATGCCGCCCACTACCTTTCAAAGAGAATAATCCACAGCTACTTCCCTTTAAACACAAGGTAGCTGCTGTGCAGCAGTTCTCAGGCTCTGAGAACTCCTCCATTATGAAGGGAGGAAGAAAAGGATGTTTTAAGCTATAAATATGCTAGACATGCTCACTGGTTCTTCCTTCCTCTCCCATGAAAGATGGGACCTTTATTCAGCATGGATATTTTCTGATTATTTAAATGGCAAAGGGATTCATCCCTCAATTGCTTCCATCTGCCTGGCCTTTCCTTCTTCCTGCATGAAACATGCATGTCCAAATAAATGACAACAGATTTGCTCAATCATGAGTAAAAGCCCAGCATCTGCTCTGTGCTCACATGGATCTCCTATATCACCTGTTTGATTTATCAGTGATAATTACACTTTTTTCACTGGTGATTTGATTAAAATTATGGCTTTTTTTTCTCTTCTAAATGAAGAACTGTATGTAGGTAGCAATAACTGATGCGCTGTATTCTTCCCTTACCCACCGAAGACTTTGCTTTTCAAAAACACTGCATACATTTGTCACCTAGAAATGAAACTCTGGAGATATCTCCAGAGCTTTATTTGCCTTTTTGACTTTGTATGCATTAGATTGTATATCCTATCCATTCTTTATATGCTTCCACGTTCCACCTACCTCTGAAGGTTTTTTAATGCTTTTATTTTCCACATTTTTTACCTGCTCTCCACTAGTTTTTCAGTGATGTTCCCTTTATTACTTTCCTTCCCTTTCAGATTTGTACTTCTATTTCATGTATTTCCCCTGGTAGCCAGGAAGCTCTCGTGTTTTGCATCGTATTTCCCCAGACATCATCTCCACTTCCTCCAAGCTCTCTGTCTCCATGAATCATTCATAAGTTGATCTACTTCCCCCTGCTCTATTTTTTCACACCCTCCAGGGTCAAATTTGTTGTCTGTCCCAGGAATTGCTTTGAAAGCCTGCTAAGCTCTCACCTGGAGTAAATGGGAGGTAAAGGAGCTGAAAAAGTCAGAAAAACAGTCTGAAATGTACAGGATTTAGCCTATATAAACTCCAGCAATCTCAGATTTCCTGCATATTTATAATTTCTCATGTGAACTGCTAAAGTCTCTTTGATGAACCTTTATAAATAATATATTTGGCTGCAGTTGTCTGCACAGATCATCTTAAGAAATTACAGATTTACAGTATTTAAAAACTAGTTCATTTCAGCAGAAAATACAGGGCTTGCTATTCAAATACTTGTGACTATTTACCTTCTGCAAGGTAAAGAAAGGTAAAACTGCAAAAGCAATTGTGCATGCAAAAGGAAGAGCGGTCTCCTGAGAGAGAGCACTTTAGTCAAAATACACAATAACCTACCAGCATTTTGTTCTGAGTAGACGCATTTAATTAGGGTTAATGTCAAAGAAATGTCTGTAATTCTCTGTGAAAAGCACAACCAAGAACCAGTGGCTGTTGTTTGCACCCCAGCACTGCTACAGCTGGTCAGGGTCCCTGGGGACTGCTCCTCCTTCCCTGAGATGCCTGCTGGGATAACCACTGCTCTGAAGTGATATAAAGCCAAGAGGAAATTAAGCCCTCAGGCAAACAGAACTTTCCAGATACCTGGTAAGTGTGGAGCTCATCGATCTTTATCGTTTAAGAGGACAAAAACTGGCTTAACAGGACAAAAACTGCACCAGCACTGACACTGCGGGTCCCAGAAAAAAAGAGATGAGCATCAGCCTGAATTACAAACCTGTAGGAAGTGACAGACATAGAAGACTTTGCCTGCAGTTCCCAGGAGAGAATTTGTGTGCTCTCCCTCAATAACACTGCACATGGCATGAACCCTCATGTCTCTAAAGGAAAAAGGGGGAAATACAGGTATTAGGGGAAAAGCCTCATTTTCCTGGGCAGTTATCAAACCTAGACACTGCAGTAATGTTGTAGGATGATTTTTTTTTTCCCTAAATAATATAGTTGAAAATTACTGAAGCCCAAGGTATGTGGAGATCAGCAGATGAAAGTATTAAAACAGATACCACAGCAGAATATTCAGTTGACTCAAAACTGCAGTCCTGACTGACATTAAAATACTGCAGTCCAAAAACGCTCTATTTCGCTTATTTTTTGACAAAATTACTCAAAGGAAATGAGAGATTTAGAGCCTACAGAATTGCTCAAAAAAATGCACGGTGCACTAGGGTTCTATCTAGATTTGGCCTATTTAGATGCTTCAAGACAAGTATGTCCTTAAGTGCTTTATTTTGGCCTTGAGGCCAGAGTTTAAAACCCTCCTTCCATTACAAGCAGACACCAAACATCTCCGAGGAATCTGGAAGAAGTGCTTATGGACAACTGCCTACCAGAGGTGCTAATCTCACCCAAAGCACTCTTCTATGAAACACAAACTAATTTCCAGCATTCTTCACACCTCTGTTATCCACCATTAAAAGGGTCTCTGGCTGCAATACCCTTCCTGTTACGGGTAAACAGTCTGTATCTGGAATTAATATCTAGTTTAAGTGATGTAGTATCTATCTGGAATGCTAAAGACACATTGTAGACATATTCTGTTTCACAATGAACCATTCTTTGACCAACAGCAGAAAAAAGGATGTCTTTTTTACATATCCTTTAATGACTTTTCCAGTTGTACATATCTTTTTTACATACTAGAGGATGGGCCACCTCACACCCTTTATTTATCTCCTGATAATTTATTTGTATTTAATATCCAAGTTTCAAAAATGATGAAGTTTTTTAAGAAATGGGAATTACCTGCTAAAAGGGTTTCTGATACAGAAGATTTGCTAAAGGACATTAAATCCAGTTTTCTCTGTCACTTGATAAATGTGGTTCTGAATTCTCATCTCTTTTCAGTAGCCATCGATTTCAGCTCTTACCAACATTCAAACCTTTTTCATGTGGCTTCAGTAATAAAGGAAAAGGTGTTAGTTAAGACCCTCAATGCCTTTGGCTCTTGTCTTCTGAGCTATTTAGGCAATGCAAAGAGGATGGAAAGCTGAAGGTCTGATTTGTTGGTTCTAAGTTGCCTGGTTTTGGACTCCTGAGTGCTACTGGAATATGGGAATATCCCAGAGATGACACCAGAGGTATGGTGTGAGACCAGCAGAGGAACTCCTCTGTGACTTACATAATTTGACACAGCTGAAGCAAAAATCTGTGGAGAAATATCCACCCTTGTTTGTCCAGAGTGTTCAGTAGGGTGCAGGTGCAAAATGGCCTTTTGGTTTTTGAGGCTATCAGTAATATAAGCTGTATTTTGCTGCTTTTTTTTGAATTAAATCATAAACACTCGGGTTCAGAAAAACAGCTTTCAAAAGTGAATATGCACTTCTGGCATTTGCTTGTGTGTCACTTTAGACCATTTCAAGTGCTCTTCCCAAAACCAAATATGTTTCCTTTCATAAATAATACTCTGCTGAGGGGACATTCCATTCCTTTTCTTCACAGATCAAATTCCATTTTAAAGAAATCATTCTTTTCTTTTGTTGTTGGTCACTTAATAAAACAAAGATGGATTCAGTGGTCTTCAACTGAAACTTCCACTGATTTGGAGTATGGTTGGCAGACTGGCTTGTCTCCCTTCAGTCTGTTCCTAGAAACCAGGCTTCAGGAACAGTATTTGTCTGACTTTGGACATTCAGGGCATGGTGAAAGATGAGCCTGTGTTTTCCCACTGCCTATTAATCATAACATATTGACCCATCTGTGTTGGCAAACTCATTAATCTTGGATTAAAACAATTACAACTTACAATTTAGAAGGAGTTATTAAATAGTTTGTATTTCATGCTGAAGGATTATATGAACAACTTTTAGATCTTTTTGCTAATTCTGAAATTACAAATTGTTATAAATGTCTTTCTTCTATTCTAATACTTGTCTGTGAAAAGCTTGGTACAGTTAATTAGAAACAGTTTGAATACAAGAGCAATTGCAATTTATGAACAATGACCAGTCAACTGACTAAAATTTAAGGAAATAAGAATGACCTCAAACAGCACATGTGGTCAGACATTAGTAAAGACATCTTCCTCTCCTACCTAACAAGGAAGGAAATCCAAAGTTAGAACCAACTGCTCAGTGTGAAGTTCTTCAGAAATGAGTGAGAGCTACAGTCACCTGAGCAATGACGTTCCTGCTATGTGTCTTTAGAAGGATAAAGAACTACCTTTAAAATTGTACCTTTTCAGAAGGTGAATACTGGAAATACAATAGAAAATAAACGTCCAAACTACATATTTTTCAGATAAAGACTAATTATCTGCTTTCACATAACTCTTAGGTGCTGTAGGTTCCAAGCAATTTGGACTGTTAACAAGATGAGAAGCCAACAGTGGAAGCGATGCTCATTTTAATCTGTGCAGGAGGTTACTAATAGTCAAAATAATATAAAATAATCACCTCTTGGAAAAAAAGTAATTCATTAGCAACTTGGATCAAAAAAACCAAGCTTATTTCAATATGCTTCTAATCAAATGGCTTCCAAAGTCTTTCCACATCACACATTTGATAGTCAGATGTTCCACAACGGATTTTGAGGAGGCCAAGATACCATGAAGCTGCTTGTCCCTCCATATTATCACATTTCAGTCATGGGTGCAATACATTTGTTTAGGCATTATCTCAGGAGAGCATAAACCCTCAAAAGTGAGGGCTAGTGAAAGCTGGGAGGGATTTCAGACCAGCTCCTTCTGACTAAACACCGGATTTTGCATTATCTACTAGCTTTTATTATTTGCTTTTAAAAATGCATTTAACATACTGATTATCTGACACTGATTTTTGCATTTTTCACTTACACTGCTTCTAAAATGCTACTGGCTGTCCAGTGAAAATACAAAAGGATGCAGTGACCAACCCCCCCTAAATTATTTGGCTTATTGTGGTCAAGAATCTGTTGATAAGGTGGAGGCGATACAGAAAAATCAGAAAACTGCAGTATGCAGAAATCCACCTCTTTCACAGAAAAGGCTGCAAAGAAAAAGAAATCATACCAGTGTTCTTTATCCTCCAGTGGCTCCCATCTGTTTAGTTTGCCAAGTTAAAGATGTTTTGTTTTATTTTATTTTAGTGTTAAAGGCTGCAATAGCTGAGTCTCAATTAGTGACACAGTGAGAGAAATGCAGTACCCAAGGATGACAGGGCTGGTAGTGCTCCCTGCTAAGGTTGAAAAATGGTAAAAGCATGTTCCCCATACATTTTTCTCAGGCCCTTCCAGTTTTTTAGAAAAATATTCCTTCCTATGAATTAATTGCAGGCTTTTTTTTGCAGTTTCCCACTATTAACTGTTAACATAATGCTGTCCACTTGGGATGAGTCAAGAACACATTATTGCTTCCACTGCTGACTGAACGCACTACAAGTTACGAAGTAATTTTTGTGGAATATTTGCATAAATTAAATTAAAAATTAATTTTGTTTATACCTATGAATCTTGAAGTGTTGAAGAGAAGACAGGAAACACAGTATTAATTCTTAAATTAGAGAAACAGTCCATCACCAGGGAATTTTACACCAATGCCATGTAGGCTAAAAAAAGTTGAATTCATGGAAGTAAGTACTCTCTGGAAGACATTCTTGTTCTGAACTGGTACAAGCCACTTTCAGCTGATTAAAAAGAACCTGGAATAACCCATTCTTATTACAGAAATTCAAGGCTCTGCACACAGGGCATTCACCACCAGGACCAGGTAATTAAGAATAGCCTGGAATAACTCGCTGCATGGCCCAAGAACTCGTTTCTTTTTATCCAGTTTCCCTCCTTTCTTGCTCCCCTGATTCCTCTGTTCCGGAATTCATCCATCTCCTTTCCTTACTGGATCAACTTCTCTTGTCAGCATCTATTGTGCTATCCACCCACTTCCATCACTGTCAGCTCACATTGCTCACTGACGCATGTGATCGTTAAATGCAAGTTTAATTAGAAAGCATTCATTGGTAACAAATTAAAATGACTGCCTAAAATTGGAATTGAGCAGAAATTGTCTGAGATTTAAAAAGCAATAGTATTACATGATATGCCTCTCTTGCTAAGTAATACCTCACTTTTTTTGCACTGATGATGAAATTAAACTGCACAAGGGGCTGGCACGAACCACCTACAATTGAGAGACAGAACCACTCTCTGCTCAGCTCATCTCACAGCAAGGACTGAACAAAGTAATATTTTTTCATCTGAAGCAAGATTTGTAAGAATACATCAACTCAAGCCATACTTTTAGCCTGATACAAAAAAGCCTGTAGCTACACATAGGTAAAAGAGGGGTTTAAGAAATAATTTTAAATATTTTAGAGATAATGTTAAAAGTTCTTAAAATCTAAGATAGATTTCCTTTTTTGTTATAAATCTGAAGGGAAAAAAAAATCACAAAGAGCCTCAATTTAGCATACTGAACTTTACCTGAACTGTAAGGGTAAAATTTACAGGTAAAGGAAAAATTCTGTTACCAAACAAAATACCCACAGCAATTATTAATGCAAGGCAAAAATTTCCCTCTTTAACTCCCAGTTAATGATCCATATGCCTCATGCCATGAGGTAACAGATCTAGTCTAAGCCATACACACATTTTGTACCTCCTTTAGGTCTCCTTTATAAGCACCAAGCAATTATATTTTCCTCTCCAAATTCTCCTTAAAACACACTTTTAAAAAAGCTTCCTCTCTCATTCTTGGCAATCAACTTTCCCTGTACTTCTTTCCATTTAAATTAAAACACTTATGTGCCATATATGTCTAAGGAACTCTGCTGGCCCTCAGCTTCTCACTCCTACCTACTGAGGAGAAGTGAAAAAATGTGACAACTGCAGGAGCTGACAGCAAAGCCTACGAGCCCTCTGAGACAAGATGAGCCCTGATAGCTTCAGCACACACTGATTCCCAACAAAGGGCTGCTCATCCCCCTTCCCCTTGGCAGCATGAATGCAGATCTCTCAGGATGCTCCAAGAAAACGAACTCAGCACTGACTGCCAAAAGCACACACACTGCTTTGGATCAGCTTCACTGCAATGGTCACTTTGGGTTTGGTCACCTTAAATGGTGACACAGGTGCTCCCTGACACCCAGACCCACAGGGAGACATCGGGGCATCCACCTCTCCTCACAATCAGCTGACTAAATCTGAGCTGTCCCTGCCAGTCAAAAAAGAAGGATGTCAGACTCGGATCTGGGACTGACCCCGCAAGGATAAATTCCTGTCTCACCAGGGCATTTTCTGGCTTTCAGACACTGATCTTGGGCCAAGACCAATTCCTGCCTCCCCCGTGTATTTTCTCCGACTTGGGAGCAATTTGCATCTCCGTGCCACAGAATTTTAAAGTTTCTTTCCTCCCTTATGTCAAAACACCATGCTATAATGAAGGATTAATATACCAAAATTCTAAGCATTATGTCAACAGAAATCAATAAAGAGACAATTTAGAAAGTATTTACCATCCAGTAAAATTTTTGAATTTGGAGAGTTTTGACTTTGGTCTCCATAGCTACCAAGAGCAAATACAACTTGAATGGGAAGAGGCACAAAGTCAACAATTTTTTCATAGAGGGGTCACAGTCTGAACTAAAGAAGTCTGTAGACTTTTAAAGGTCTGCTCTTTAATGACTTTTTTTTCAGAGACGCTGGAAATTATCCTAATGAGACTGCACTAATCTTGTTAGGCCATCTGTATTTTAAGATATAATAGTATCAGTTGTTTTTCATTATTAAAATGTTTTGATTTGAAAGTCAGGACAGGCAATGCCTATTCAAAAGCTGACTCATCTTTTCTCATTAAAGGTAAGTGAATGGAGAGAGAATAATTTGCTTTTCTAGCAGCAACAACAGAGCTCTGAAATCTAGGTCACATTAAAGAACTGTCTTGAAATACAAGCTTTAGACACTGAATTGTCTTTTTCCTTGCTGTGAAACATGGGGATTAACATGCATATTCAATCACCAAAAAATCAGCATGCAACTTGTTCATAACTGATATTTAAATGTATTTCCTGATTTGATATGGGTCTAAAATTATTCTGTCCTTATTAGTGTGAGCTTTTATCTGGCTTTTCTGCTTGTCCATAATTACTGTAATGTTCTGATTCTTGGACACCAAATTAAACAAGCAGGGTCTAGTTCCTGGGCCCTGTAACAACACCCACAAGTAAGACCACTTAGGTGAAAACAATGTCATTCCTCACTCACACTCAACAAAACATGGGTTTAGTCCAAGGAACGGGAGCTTGGGGATAATTCAGGATTTAAAACTCATTGGTAAAAGGAGCTTTCTTTGAAATGCCATTGAAAAACAAGATTAGAATTTTGTAAGGGCTTGACTAACTGGATCAAATGTGTGAAATAAATAGGGTGCAGCTGAATAAAGACAACAGCAGAGTGCTGTATTCAAGGTGTGGATAATCAGCTGCCCAGAAGGAAGTGGGCACACCCAGCTGCCTTTGGTTCTGGGAGTAGAAGAAAGCCTAAACTTCACATGAACCAGTAACATGGAGCTACTGGGGAAAGGAAACACCATTTGGACCTCGTGTGATTTCATATTAAAGCAAACAAGCTTATTCCATTTTTGTCTCCCACAGGAAGCTCTCAAGTACAGAACTCAATACAACTTTGATAAGTTGGAGAGAAGTCAGAGAAATACAGAGGTAAGGAAGCGGCCCGGAGAGATGTGGTCGAGGGAAAAATTCAGCAAACTGGTGTCATTTATTTGGGGGAACAGCAAACAGGGTGGAGATGCTACATGGTCTTCAAATGTGTTAAAAGCTGCCACTAAGAGGAAGTAGCGGGGTGTCCTCAATAACTATAGGCGTCAAGACAAGTAGTAATGGGCTTTAACCACAGTGAGGAGGATTTAAGCCAAAGGAAAAGGTTTCTAGTGGCAAAGATAATTCAGGATAGCAATAGCTGGCCCACAGAGGCAGTGGGATATGCTAGACAAATACCTGTTTGAGTTAATAGTAATTTGTGTTGCTGGAGGCACATGGATGCACTGTCTAATTGCTAGAGGTCCTTCCCAGCCAAATCTTTTCGGATGCCTTGGTGGCAAACTACCGAGTGCTACTTTTCTACACTTTTGTGTAATTTACATTACATGCCGACACTTCTTCTGCTTCCCATTTGCAAGGCATTTTTATGTCTTGTGTTCACAGAAGTGATACATTTTAATTATATTATGCACCAAAAAACTCCTCTCTTGTCTCCTTCGAAGTATTTCTTGTAAACACAAGGCAATCCTGGCCAGAGAAACAGGGTCTAGGGAACATTTTTAAGGCTTGTCAGACAGCACCTGTACTCACACCCCAATAACAACACTAAAACCAAACAAAACAACAAAACCACAGCCAAAGGTGAAACAGCTAAAGGGTTTGTTTTTTTTTTTTGTTATTCAGCCTTGATTTGTCTGCACTGGCATAACTTATTTCTGTAACATTACAGGCACTGCTTTTAAGTACAGATAAGCACTTAAATATTACTATTTCATCAGCGATGATGCTACAGCTTAGCAGCCTCACTGTTTTGTTTTTTTTTTTTAGTCAGGCATCACCACCCAACCTCAAAACCTCTCCCAGATTATCATAATAAATCTTGTAATTGAGAAGAATATAAAAGAGTCCAGGTTCTGCAGACAAGCTGTAAATCAGTCATGAGACTTCTGCGGTTCAGTGGCTGATGACTGAGTACAGCCTGGAAACCACAGCTCTAAGTCTAAATTACCTAGAAATATGTGGATAACCATGCATTAAAAAATTAATGTGGATCCAGCACACAGCACTGAAACTTTGCATCAGACCTACAGTACTTAACTGCAGCAATTACGATAAAAAAAGGCAAGAAACCCAACCCGGTAAAACGTTCTCAGAAAACTGTAACGGAGCCTATGGCTGTCTCTGTGCTCCAGCCTGTGCTTCCTCATCAGTCATTCCCCTTCCTAACGAAGATTTCCAGGTCAGACAGTGCAAAGGCGCTCCCTGACACTGTTCCATAGTCCAGGTATTTCTGCTCAATGAAAAGTCACTGCATAAACATCGCACATAGTAATGATAAACCAGAAACTAAGTATTTTTACAAGGCACTAAGAAACCTGACAGTTACCCAAGAATGCTGGGGATAGCATCTCTAGTGTAATAACAGATTTTAGTAACTGTAAGTTACTGTCCAGGAAGAACAAAAAGCTGCTTTCAGGATCTCCTATCAATAAGACACTTAATCAGAAAAAAACATAAATACTAAATTCAGGAGACTTCTGTTAAATCCTTGGGTTTTCGTTGTTCTTACCTACGAACGAGCAAGTCAGCTGCTTCATGACTCAAATTCCTTTTTAAAATTGGGGCAATAATTTTAATCAAGGTGTAGGAATCACGTCAGTAAAGCAGTCTGTATCAGATTTACAGACTGGAGAGAGAATGGACTTGTCTCACAGGTCTAGTGCTCCCTTTTCAAATTAATTTTTACGCACACTCAATTTCATTTATATTGGAATTATTTTCAGTACTGTACAGCATTACATTTCTTAAGTGGAATACATTTTCTGTTGCAATAAAACATATTCAAATTCTTGGACAGATTTTCTTTTTGAAATTACAGTTCTATGAACACTGTCAGAACTACAATTCTTCATTCTTATTTACCATGCAGGCAAAATTGGAAATTTAAATGATTTCCAGAAAATTAAAAGTCCTGCTGCAAGTAAACAGTTATGTAGAAAAAGCTTTCGAATTCCTGACCGTGTCCTTGTAAAATTTTATTAAATATGATTGGATTTTTTCCCGAGGATTACAGAAACCATTTTCCCTGTTATGCAACTTTGAATTTTAATTTTTCTGCAAGTACATAAACTGTTCACCTTCAGGTTTCTTACTGTGATCTGATTTGCAGTGTATCTAAAGAGTTGCAGAAAAGCTATCAATTTTTTAATGAAATATTCCCATTTTCAAAATAAGGCAAAAAATTTAACAAGGTCTGTAATACAGTGTGAAACAGATCCACTTCTCGTCTTGTGTGTATTTGATGTTGTGTATTGGAAAAATTAAAATTAAGTCAGGGGTTATTCTCAGTTTACATCACTGAAGATGTAAAAGGAAAATTTCCAAATTTTATTTCAATTCCCAAACTATGTTCCTGTGTTGCACCAGCAAAGTTTTCAGATCAGAAAAGAAACATGGGCACTCTGCAACTTAATAAAAACAGTATTAAAATTTCTTGGTGAGCTAAGTTTTATTTTTGGACAAACCAGTTCATGCAGCTGCAGCCACTGTTTCTGCACAGGGTCCCTGACTCCCAGCACGTGGCTGAGAGCAGGGACCCACAGCCCCCAGCACAGGCTGAGCTGGGAGACAACTGATCCCAGTTCCCAGGGAGATTTCCACGGAGCAGAGCTGGGAACAGAATCCCCCTGTCCCACAGAGCCTGAGCCAAGGGCTGCACTCAGAGCAGCACCAAGCTCCTGTCCTGCTCTGCTCTGACTTCACAGGATGAGACTGAGCAAACAAGGGACTGAATTCCAAATTCCAGTCAAACTGGGAGATTCTGCAGCTACAGAGGGAAGAGGTTGTATGTGACATGTTGTCTTTAGACGCTGTGGAGGCCACGAAGACAATGCCACAGGCACTCGTATCTCCTCAGTAAAGAACAAAGGATTTTGGAGCATTGCTTCTGAGGAGCTGACAGCATTTGGTATTTATTCCAGGAGGAATAAAGTAGCAATGTTCTGTGCCAAAAGACAGCTGTCCCCAGGAGCTCAAAATTCTGCACAATTCTGCAAGTAGAAGGAGCTACAGATGACCAGGCCATATCTCAATATTAATGTAATTCTGAGATTTATCTTTTTTTTAATCTCAAGTAAGATTCAACAGCAAAAAGCTCATTGAATAACTTAATATTATTACTTCTGACAAAAATGAAACTATCTTCCCATTATTTTTGTTTGGAGGGGAAAAAAAATTAACCTTCAGGTACTAGCAAAACTGTGAAATTTTCCTTTGAATAAAACAGTTGATAAATTCTCTTTTGGGAAAACTTACCTCTTTTGTTGTTGTTAAAAGTTTCAAAGGAATAATACATATTAATTTCACCAAATTAGTATTTTCTAGTGGAAGTACTGTCTCAGCAAATGTTTAGCTGACAAACATAAGCTTTTTACCTTTAAAGCACACAGCACTGATTTTAATTCTTTTGCTAGCAAAAACTATTAAAAAGGGAGCTGTACAGCTGCATTCAGGATATACTCTGTATAATTTATCAGGTTTCTTCTATTTCTGATTTCAGTAATTCACTGAAATATTTATGGCCTTGCCAGAACAATGAATACACAGAGTTATCTCTTTAGTTATCATTATGCTGCTCCTTCCCAAGCAGCTCTTCCAGTGAGGAAGGAAAGGCACAGTTCTAGTTTGTCAGCTGAAAGAATGTCAGAGGTATTCTCCCAATGCACACTCCTCCCCTCCAGGAAATAATTTTGTCTAATACTAAAAATACAAGAAGATACAGCATCTTTAGTATCAGGAGCCAAACTAACAGAGGTTAAACAAGACATGCCACAATTACAGCTAGATTTTGATGTGCATGCATAAGGTAAAAAGGGGAGGGGGACCAGCCCATGTTCTGGCTGATGAATTACAGCCAATTACCTGTACAAAGTTACAGCACTGCTGATTCAAGAACAAAACAGCAAAAATGTATATAGCATTTATTCTGTTGTAATAAACAAACATACCAGGCCTGCAACAAACAAAAGAAATACGAGTACTTAACAATATTGGCTCTTTTCAAAATTGCAAAATTGTTATTTATGAAGCCTTGCTACTCTACTTTATAGCTTAGTTCCACCCACATTGTCAAAAGGGTGGGAAGGGACTGACACTTTCCTGACTATGGAGTGGTTTTGGCATTTGAACACAATATAGTTGAAAAATCCCTTAACTGAAGAAATGGATAGATCCAATATTTCAGCTTTTAATGCCAAAGATGTAAGGCATTGCCCAAAAATCAAAAGCAATTTAACCATCAAGGGAACAAGCACTAATGGATGCTGAGCAGCAGCAGTTTCCATTCTCTTATCTAGTCAGCATTCAAGGAAAATGAATATAAAATCCAGGCAACTAAACTTCTGCCTGAAAGATCTTCAAAATCAAATGCATAGTGACTGGCAAGATCAATATGAGTAAGGTAAGTAGGATTTTTTGAATCTGTACTAATTTGGAGATCATTTGAGTGAACTTCAGTATGACTGCCTCGTGTCAGATCCCAGGCCGAGAGCAAATTAAAGGAACGTGATGGGATAAAATAGCTCAAGATTCACTGCTTGAGGTCCTGCGGAGTGGAGAACCTGGCTTCAAAGCACCTCCTGGATATGGATGGTTGAGATTGTGTCAACTACATCAAGATTGTATTTCTGGACAGAAGTTTCAGAGGCAGAGGGAGGAAATCAGCAGCCAAAATACTTGAAAGCTGTGTTATACAAGTGCCCATTTCAAAATGCTGATTGCCTGCTCTTTGATGAGGAGATAAGTATGTTCCAGGGTTAATCAGCTTTTGGCCATTACCCTTACCCAGTGTATTCCTTTTCTAAATTTGTAATAGAAAAGAAGAAAATGCTTTCTCTATTCTTTTTAGCATGATTTGCACCATATGGTCTACTAAGTGCAGGCAGCAACTACTTTTAAATGCTGCACTTCTTCACTGAGGCATTATTATCCTTTGTATGATGAAAGTAATTTCAAGCGTTCAGGAGATGTTCGCATTCTGCAAAGCAGAACGGCCTCTCAAGGTTTGGTTTCTAAAAACAGCCTACAGTCTTTAAAGAAGAATGGCTCTTGCAAGGGATAAGCTCGATAATTCTGTTTGTTACTTCATTGTTTGCATTTCAGGATCTGTAGGATCCTGAAGTAGTAAGCCCTGGAAAATGAGTTGTTGTTTTTTTTCAGAATCTTTGCTTGAATAATCACCAAAGTGCCTTCACAGAGCTGTCATTCAGCCTGGAGAGCTGAAAGCTTATCTGCAGCAGTATCACAAGGCAATGTGTACTTGAAGATTTTCAGGAATACACCGAACTTCTTCCAGCCTCTTCCCTCAGGCAAAACGTCAGGCTATTACAGAGGAAGGGGACAGTTTGTGCAGATAATTCATAAATATGTCATTTTGACCTGGTTGTCAAGGAAGATTTTTTACAAAGGAGGCAGTCTTCTGTTGGAAAAACACTCTACAACCTTGTCTTGGCACCCAGACTTTGTTTCACATGTATTGTAAATGAATCAAAGAGGAATTTTGGCTGGGGCTCCTTTACTTCGTATTTACAAGAATGAAGCAAATAATGAAAGAGAAGTTCTATTTCGAAGGTAAAATGTATCACAAAGGTTGCCCAGCCAGACATTCTGATCCACTGAGCAACCTCAAAAATAATAGTTCCAAAAAAATCCAGTTCTCTCTCTAAGAATTCAGTAACAAATTATTATGTTGTGGACACCTTCCTGGAAAAAGGAAACCCCTCAGTCTGCACTGTAGTCTCTACTACACTTTTCTCTTTGATGTATGGTATTTATGAAATGCCACATACACAAGAGCCCCCTTTCTATGACGGCCCATCTGCAAGAAAACTTCAGATCACATGGGAAACATTTAGTGAGAAGCTGGCAGAGAACACTGCAGACAGAATGCTATTAGATAGTTCCTTTGCCTTAACAATTTTTTTTTTTGAGGGAGAGACAGAAAGCAAGTAAGTTTAAAGCTTTAATCTCATACCCAAGCTTGTCAGAGTCCAAATCTATCTGTAATGCTCTCCAAATCAGAATGAACTCAGAAAGATGACGTTCAATCTTTAAATCCTTCTCTGCAGACTTATTTTTAATTCTCAGGTTCATAAAACGGATCCCTGCTGTGGCTCCAGAGCTTTCTAACATGTATTCTACCTATTACATTTGACATAACCACATGTTAGAATTCAGCTGCATTTAGAACCAAAAGTTTTATTTGCACAATTTCCTGTGTAGTGTAATAAAATCAATTCAGTGTGACAGAACTATCACTGTCACTGGTAGAAAACCAATTATCTCCTCTCCTGGTCACTCTTATTCTTTTCACTCCACCAGTAACTCTAGTAACTAATATTCTGGACACTTTTGAACAAATTTTATCTTCTTATTTTGCTTTCTTTGCCACAGAGTGAGTAATAAATAAATGCTTCATAAATAACATCAAAAAAACTATTTTTTGTATCTTACTTTCTCAAGAAACATTTTTCAGTCTCTTTCTAAATAATTCCGAAACAGTCTAAGCTATTCAAATCTTTGATATAATAATTATGGGCAACCATAATTAACCACCTTTTCAAAACCTCCTGTAACGTACTATTTCTGTTCCATTTTTGTAAATCGATTCATTTAAGCTGGATTAGAACTGGCATGTCTGCTCAACTAGAGGCAAATACCATCAAAATACACAATCGTTTCAATGATCTTAACCAGGAATTCTACGATAAGTCAAAGTTGTTTCTTAGATTTTCAAGTGATGCAGTTTATTACAGTAACTCTCATCAACTACCATCATTTTCACCAATGGGAACAGACTTCTGTTCATGACCTGAGGACATACACGGATATCTCCAAATGGAATTGCTGCCTACATTCACTCCCTACAGCAACAACATCTTCATTAAAACACTTTGATACATATTCATGTAAATCCAGCAGAATAACATTTTGCAAATATTCCAGTATGAAAAACAGAGCATTAAAGTAATGAAATTCTGCTAGTTTTACATGACTCTGGTAATCTTCATATCCCTCATTTCAGCATTAATTTTGTGCTTTAAGATTTCCTGTGAAGAAATGTACTCCGGAGTAACTTTATATTCTAATTATAGTTTGATGAAGATGCATCCTGAACTGACACTGAACCTACTCTGTCCTTCTGTGCTAGGAATGATTTATTCTGCCAGTTCACATTCAATTTTAAATGAAATTATCCATCTTCCTGGCTGATGAACTGATACCACAAAGCACACAGAGACAGACACACTCACTCACAATCTACTTCCAAAATGGCACGGACAGACTTGGCAAGGTCCCCGGCTTCTGCTGCAAGAGCTGCTGTGACAGTAGGTCCGACCCTTCCCAGCCGTGCCAGAAGTGCTTTAGTGGACAATGCCCTCCTGTCACTAAGAGAATAAAGAATAAGCGTTTATTTGTAAGACAATAAAGGAAACTGCTCCTTTTAATAAGGTAAACTTGTTCTTTTAAAGTGCTTTTGTTCTCACTGTATGAACAAAAAAGATTCACGCTACCAAATCAGTGAGTTTGCCCCAGCAGCAGTCCTGGCTGAACAATGAAGGTATTAGGAAAGTTCAATTCAAATAAAATTCACAACTCAAAATGCAGTGTCAAGGACTCCGTGGGTGTCACGAAAGGAACTTGAATGGAATTTTCATACCAGCATTTAAGAAGGGACACTGCTTCACGGGACCCAACTCATCTTCTCTGCTGTTAGTGAGTCAGTTTGTCACCTTGGCTTAGTATTTGATAACAAATCCATTTACTAAAATATACTCTATGAACTTCATAAAACAGACATCACTGTTGTGTGCAGTGCCAATGGGAACTGCATCTCACTGATTATCTACGATATCCTAGTTGGTCTGAGCCTGCATAGGTTTTTTGAAATGAAGTTCCAGTTCACTTCACTTAAATACATTTGATTTCCTTGAGAACTGTACTGAAAAAAACAGCAGGAAAGAGACTGAACAATGTTATTGTTACATAAATATTAATGAAATGCTATCTGGGATATATAGGCACAATCATGCCAATATTCTGAAGGACCAAAGGCTGCTTAAATCTTCTTGAATATTCCCAGCAGCTTTTTAAACAAGAAAAGTAATAAAATGTAAATGGATACACATTTTATCAATTTATTTATATGCTACTGGATTCATTGTGATGCAAAATCACCTAGGAGAATCTAAAGAAGTACTGAAAAATTATAACCCACTGTTAAGGTTCCTTGCATTTTAACTAATCCTTAGTACATTATAATTACTTTATGGAAACATCCAGACAATCATAGCTATGTAATTACTAACTCTTTTAATTGAATTCAGAGGTTTTTAATGAAGCTGTATCCTGAAAGCCTAATTTATAATTCATGCCATTCCCTCTCTTTCAATAAAATGACACTCAGAACTATACAGCAAAAGCATAGAAAAAAAAATAGCTACAAGGCAGTCTTTGGAGACTTGGAAACAATAGTAGAGTTTTTCATTATTAATATTGCCATTTCATTACCTTAAAACTGTTGAGGAAGTAGAGCTATCTGAAAGTATTTCATGCACAACCTGTTGGTCATAGTCAAGAAGTTAACAGTTTATAAATCAACACAGTCAAAAAGTTAATACCTTATAGTTTGATGTTCTATTTGAGGGTGGGGGATTTGATTAGCAATTAAAGAGTCTAGTGTCTCCCAGCTAGAAGTGCAAACATGAAAACCAAAACATTATAACCCCCTTAAACGAAGTAAATATAACAACATCACTTTTTTTGTTGTTGTTTCATCACATTTCAAAGTATTATCAAATATTAGCTTTTCTGTCTTTTTCTTCTGAGGAGTTTCACAGAAATTGATAGAGTTTAGGTGGAAAAAATTATCTAATCATTTTCATTTGTCCAGTATAGCAAAACACAAGATTATTGGATGGATCTGTACACTTACACATCATCTATATTTCTAGGAATGAAAGGATCTCTGTGAATTAGTTTATAGCCATTTTACTATGCTTATTCCTCACAAACATCAACACAAACCTTTTCCAAGGAAGATATTGCTAGAAATGAAAGGCAAAGTTACCTCTACAAATTGTAGCAATTTTTCAGTGGCCACCTCAAATGTCTTCCTGGCAGACTCCGATTTCCGCAGCTGGCAGTCAAGCACTGTAACCCTTTTTCTCAAGTCCTGAATGTTCTCCTGGGAAAGGTATTTTAAGGCTTTTATTCTAATAATTTTCTCCCATGGATCACACAGAGACATGGTGTGAACTGAGTGTTTGGAATGTTTAACACGCTCTTTTCTACATTTCTGTAAAACTCATAACTGGAATGCCTGACCAGCTGGCAAATCAACTCCAAACTGCAACAGATTTTGGCAAATGATAGAAAGGTAAACTAAAATTGGAAGATAACAACCGGGATAGGGCTGAAAATTAAGAGGGTTTGAACTGATTGATGAATGGATCAAAAATACCAACCTGATGGTGACAGTATCTCTCAGCAGGGTGCCATAAACAGCCAGAACACAGTCCCCTAGTTTGCATCCACACACCCTTTGGCCAACACAGTAATTATGGCACATCTTGGAGGAAATTACCCCCTAGGATGTCTCTGCATGCACTTGTATAACCTATTGATCAGTGTTATGCATCCCTCCCTCCTTCAGTACAGAGGATGTGAGCCCTGTTAGATCCAGTCCTGGAGGCTTTGGGTTTTGTTAAGAGTCCCTGGCACTGTTCCTGTGAGAGGACCACGAGTAAAGTCCTCACATGTACCTGGGCATGGCTGTTTAGCTGACCTGTCTGCTGGACACAAGATCTAGAAAGATCTCTCCAAAATAAAGAAAACAGCACTGTAGTTAAAAAATATCACACTGAAGGTGATCATTCTGAAAGCCCACAACCTACTCTAAAACTCTTACAAAAAAAATCACCAAAACCTACTTATTAACTTTACTGGAAGCAAAGAATTTGTTTGCATACACTGTACAAAGCAGCAGAATCATCATCACCCTGAATGTCAAAGAAGCTGTTGATTCAAACACCTTTTTTTTGGTAATTTCACTGTCCACTCTGGAGAAAGAGCTCGTGAGGGACCTCACTCTTTCACACTAAAAAGGCTGTAATACAGAGTTGGTACCTACTTGATACTGCTTCTTTTGGATAAGAAATGCAGAGACTCAAATCTCCACACAGGTATTGAAGCAGTCAGTCAGAATTTCAGGAATTCAAGCTAGAATCTCTGGAACAAACCTCCAAGAAAGCAACCCACATCCTCTGAATTTCTTGAAATTTGGCTATTTATACAAGTCCTAGAAAACAAACAGTGCTGCAAGAACACCTGACATAAAAGATGGGGCATCTCACCTAGATGTTCAGAAAGAACTTCCAGGGTGTGATTCACCTCATCACTCACAATCAGATGAGAGGAATTCCTCCCTGGGAGCCACAGGGACTTGCTAAGTTGTACTCTGCAAGCTTGTTTTATCACAGAGCTTGGCTTTAACTTCTAATGTCTTGAAGTATTAAATTATTTCTCAGGATTAAATAAGGCAACATTTCAGTAAGTTTTCCTCACCAGGTCATTTGCACATCTATTTTTCATGAGAAAAACAAGGTAATCTCACAAATGCCAACCTGCTTGCACTTGTTCAAACCGTGTCTAGAACACAGGTCAGGAGTTACAGGGAAAAATTTTAAAGTGCCTCAAATATTTTATTTCTTAGCCTGTTCTGAAATGCCTCACTGGAGATGAACTGGGTTTAAAATATAAGGCTCAATTAAAAAAAATTTTTTGGCAGGATTAGTAGCATTTAAATGATTATCTTCATTAAATCTAAGTTTACTTTAGAACAGCACATGGGTGTTATTTGCCTAACAGAAACATAAACCTGAAGGCCATTTTCACATGAGTACAAAAGCATACAAATATATGCAAGGTGTAGTCTTTAAAGTCAATATATCTGCAGCCCAGGAACTATTCCATGCTTAATGCTTGAGATGTGCCATTCTGACCTATAACCCAAATATGCTGGGAGCTCCTGTTTTTCCAGCCCAAAGACGTCTGGATAAAGGAAGCCTCGTACACTTCACATCACCCCCTTCACTACACATCATCCCAGTTATTGAATAATACAAGACAAACAGTGACCTACTTTAGAAAAGCAGATGAAAAGAAAATGAAAACAAGATACATGACAACAGCAAGGAAACCATGGTAACTCTGACAGGCTTTGCTTACTTTGTTTTGGCCAGAATGCTCAGCGAGCTGAGCCTTCAGCTCTCCAATTTCAGCCTCTAACAGGTGAATCACTTCTTCATAGTCCATCTCTATTCCCCGGGCCTGCCTTTGCGCAGCCTCTGCAAGGTGAATTCTGCTTCGCAGTGCTCTTGCCTCCTCCACAGCTGCCTTGGCTTCCTGCAGATTATACAATTCAGTGGAAAAGTTACAACTCCAACTAAGAGCAGATTTAGCTCACAGGTACTGCAGCTGGCATCAAGGGCTACCTGTTAGTGTTCATGGTTAGAGGGCTCAATTGCTAATATTTAATATATGATGTGCAAATGAAAAACAGGTAAGTACAGAGACATAATTTTCCTAATAAATTAAACAATGAGTTCTATAATTACTGAAAATCTACTTGAATGAAAGGTTTCCTTGAAATGCACCAGATGCTGTTGACCTGCCCCACTGCTTCCATACCAAAAAAGTACCTTAATGAGATGTTACTTCATTTTATTATTATTGCCTGAATTCGCAGTCTAGTCACAGCTCACATATCACGTAGATGAACTTTCAATGCAAGTAAACAGTCCACACTCTTCTCAGAATCAGTGCTTTTTATAAAATCTATTTTTCTGCCTAGTTCCTCCTTTTATTATGTTCCTAATATCCTGTATTATCACAGAAGAACATTAGAAGAGAGTCAGATAAAACTTATATATAAATAATGTACAGAAAACCAGAAACTGCTAGCTTTTAATTCAGCTAACATAATACCTAAATGTTGCAAAATCTCCTTACAAGAAAGATATTGCTCAGTTTATTTTAGGACTGAATATTAATTGCAGTTAACTTTGATTAGTAAATTAGAAAGGCAAACTAAAGATGAGTTTACACTCTAGGAATAAAACAAACAAACTGCTCACAAAAAATGTACAGGCTCACTGGTACCAAAACCAGTAAACCATCTTTCCCCTCAGCTATTAAATAATGTGTATGAAAAATCACTTTATATCAATTTTCTGAATAATTAAAGTTATAAGCTTTGAATCCACAAATTCACAGAGCTAAAAGTTTTTTGTAGAAGTTGCTCAGTTATGGATACTTAGGTGAATATTCTATTCCTGGTCTACCTACTACATCTTCTTATTATAATTATATCCTGGTTGGGAATGGGCCTAGAGTTAAAACAGGTCATTGTAGACTATGACTCTTTAACGTGGAAGAAATAACCTTCTAGAAGCTAGGTTTGAAACTGCTGTTTCTAAAAAACCTAGATGACCAGATCTTCCTGTTTTGTGGAAGAAATTGCATATAACTTGTCATAACAGAAATGTCTAGAGAGGTCAGTTAAACTTACAAATGCAGATTTAATTCTTTCCTAACGCAGAAGCATTTGTTCTGTACAATCATTATCCTTCATGTCAGGTTTTCCTATACTTTGTGATAATGTTCTTTCTGTAAAATAATCTACCAATCTCAGCTTCAGATGACTTTTAACCTCTACACTGTTAGTCTTAATAAACAATATATTCCAGGCCATAAATCAACTAATCTCAGTGACATATAACCAGTACATCTGGTTATATCTTCCTCATCTTTGCAACATAATACCAATTTGGATGATGGCCAGAGACATCCTGGTCTCTCAGAAAATAGAGCAGTAGAAGAAGTAACCACACGTAGAACAGCAATACCATTAGTGAAAACAGGTGTCATTGGTGTAGCATAATTTAGAGGTTTCTGTTACAGGGCACAAGTGGTAAGAGATCCACTTAAGTGACCTTTAATTTGACAGCAAGTAGAATGATTTTCATTTTTCCTTTGGAAGCATTAGGTGAACTACACGAGGACCACCTGGAAACACATACTCATCCCAAGCTTATTGCTCCACCTGAGTGTCATTCCTCACGTTGGTGTCACAGTTGTGTGTTTGCACCAAGAGCAGTGTGAGGGTCATTACTGCTTGCACTCCCTGAAAGCACAACAGAACAATCACCCCTCCTGCAAGCTGCTCGTGGCACTCCTTTTTTCCTAGAAACAATTCAGGGAACACAGGGACTTCTAAGAAGTTATCCATCTATAGAAGTACGGGTCAAAATTACTACCTCTGGGAAGGGCACCTTCTTGCCACTGTAAAAAACAAAATGAGTCAACAGCAAGAAGAGCTGGGCCCTGCTGATACAGAGGATGAGTTGGGAGTCTTCAGCAGCAAAGGCATCCTTGGGAAACAGTCTGGAGGTGGGAAAAAGACGCCTGGAGACAAAAGCGAAAAGATGCTCTGATGTTAAGTTTGACTAATATAAATGAACACACAGGCCTTGAAAAAGGGTGGCATCTTAAAAACCCACACTTAGGAATTATTTAAATAAACTGACATGAGAAAAGTGAAGAGAAAATTGCTATTATGAAAAGGGAGGTCTTCATTTTGAAACAAGACCTCCTTGAGATAAAGGTTTAAACTCTTAAAATCCAGCATTGCCTTTACTCCTCTGTTGTTTTTTCAGAACCCCAGTTGTTGAATATTAATTTCTCTGTAATAGCAGACTAAGTATGACCAGATTTCAACAGTGAAAGACCTAAAGGAATAATTAAGGAACAATGGCTTCTTACATTACAATTAAACAATTACACATACTACAACTGAATTAGTAAAGTCTTCTGACACACCAGAGCTGTTTGCTGGAGCAGAGGGGCACAAAGGGAAATGATTCCATCAGGTTTCCCCATTCTCCAGTTACTGGAGCTGGCACTGTGGGGACACAGTGGATTCTCTCACCTGTGCAGGTAAGGGGGCTCCACCAATTAAGAACTGATGGGTAACACTCACTTCAGCAACACGAGCTCTTGTCCCACTCAAATGTATGAAAAAAGTGTCCAAGGCCAGGCTGGACGGGGCGTGGAGCAATCTGGGATAGTGGAGGGTGTCTCACTACATGGCAGGGGGTGGAATGAGATGAGCTTTAAGGTCCTTTCCAATCCAAACCAATCTAGGATTCTAATACACAATAGATAGGGGATCTGCAGCTGCTAACATTTCATTTATATAAATGCCTCGTGGGACCAATTGTCCTAATCTGGTATGAAGCCACTACAATCAATAAGGAACTGAAAGCTGGAGGACAGAAGCTGAATCCTTAAAAAAGCAATTTCAAGGTACAGGTTCAGAGTGTCAGAAGGTTTTATCCAAGTTTTATTCTAGCCACCACAAACACCAGAACTAAGATATTCTTTTAAACCACATGAAAATTGTAGTTACAAGTCAGTTGTGCTTGTTGATTAATTTTACAAAAATTGTATCCTGAAATCATCCTTCAAAAGAACTTTTAATATCTTTACTATGTATTAAATAAAAAAAACCGAAGGAAATAAACCCAATACTCCTTTCAGTCCGGGTGAAATAAATTAGATACTGCTTCCAAAATAGCAGCCATTCAAAGCCCCTCTTTCCCTCTTAGAGAAAATAACCACAGAATAGCACATCTCAGCCCCATGAATGGAGTCCAGGCGTTTGGGATACCGCAAACAGTATCTTAGCTAAACACAGTAAATGGGAGAGGCTGTAAAGATAAGTGCTTCAGCTGACAGAAACTGCCCAGAAAAAGCTGTAGTACAGAAGGGATCATTCAGGCTGAAATACTCCAGGACTCTCAGGCAGCACAGGATCCAGTCCAACTCCTCCAGGAAGACAGAAGACATCATTAGAGATTTCACATCCATGCTCTTGGCAAGACTTCAGGTACTGAAGTGCCTTTCTGTGTTTCGTGCCAATTTCAGCTTACATATGATTTCAAGGAAGCCCCAGAGATACAGTGCTATATCACAATTTCAAAGCTAAAATAGATCAATTAATGAATTGTAATTGTCACATCCCAATATTAGAAAATAATTACTACCTCACTGCAAGTTTAGCAGCACTTCTAATCTTAAGAGTTTATTCATGCTGTTAGTTACTGAGTCAAGCACTGTTTAATAAACTGGTACTAACAAAGCATGTTCATTAACCAGAATATTTGTACCCCTGTCTTAATTAATCTGTAATCTCTGCAATTCACAATTAATAGAAAATAGAAATACCACAAAATATACCCCAACACATGACTGGTAACCTATATCCTCATTTAAAACCTTGTTTTTTTTCATGAGAGCAGTCATTTTAAAAACAATGTTTAAATTACACTGAAGTCAGACGACCTTAAGCACAGCCTTAAATTGGTTTTTTTGTTTACTTTGGTTGTTACTTTTAATCAGGCCATTAGGACTCAATAATGTTCTCATTAACTCCTTTCACTAAACTTCAGCTCAAGCAGGAATGCACATAAATTAAATGGCAGCCTATTTCTAAAACTTCTTATCACCATGAATCTCAGTGCCAATATTGGTTTTAAACAACAGAAATATATATAATATATATAAAAAAGCCTGAAAATGCACCAAGTATAAACAGAAGAAAATGTCCATTAAAAGCCCACTTACATCTCCTAAAACAGATCACACAATTCTATAACTATATAAAATTTATTATTTCTCTTTCACTTCACTATATGGAACCCTTTCAATGCCTACAAGAAAATCAATATTTATCCCTGGGAAGTTTGCAGGGCAAAGCTGAACTTCACCACCACATGACAGTACCTGAGAAAAATAAAAGTGGGAGGACCTCGAGTGGTGGCAAATGGGCACTGCTGCCACTTAAAACATCTTAAACCAGCTCTGTCCAAGGCTGCCTTCCCAGGAAAAGCAGGTTTCTACTAGGGATTGTACTTTGTAATAGCTTTAGTCTGGACTAATACACTGAACAAATGTTCTGGTCCAGAACAACACAGTCAACCCATCAGAGAATGGGAACTTCCAAGTGCATTACTGGAACAATCTTCCAGTTAAATTTTATCCAGAAGATAACCCAATTTATTTCCCACAGCGTACAGAAGGAAACAACACAATACTAATGGAAAAAGCTTCCAAGCAGCTCTCTTATACTCAAGGAATAAAAGGTGATCATGAAGGTGCTCAACTAATCTTAATACATGGGATTTTTAAACTTTACCTTGCATTTTTACATGACATCTGACACGAGAAAGCTGCAAAGAATAGGTGCAGCAGTGCAGAAGGGAAGGAAGGCAGCCAGCTCATGAGAAGGAAAAAGCTGACAGGGTGTTCAGGAGAAAGAGGGAACAGGAAAGTTACCTGGTTTTGAATCCAGGCTATAAATGACATGAGACTTACATTTCATTGGGAATTTCCTTTAAGAGACACAAGGAGGCCAAATACTCTGATTTACTGGCTCATAATTATAGATAGATTTGGAGATAGAAACAAGACTTTCCTCACAAAACCCTGACAACAACTTTTTTTCCTGGTAATTTTTTCACACTTAAGACTGGGTGACATATAAAATAGTTAATGTTAGGACTGTAAATTAGGCACACTGTTGCCTTAGAACAGCAAAATCTCTTCAAGAACACTTAAGACCAGAAAGGTTCTACTACATAATTATCCCACTTCATTGATCCAGCTGGTCTTAGGGTTCCTATCTCAATTCAATAGTAGAGAAATATATTACTTCTCTGAAAACTGAAGGATCAATTCTCCACTTTTAATCAAAAGCTCTGTAGTAACACAAGAACCACTTTGTGTTGAAATCAGTGTGAAAGTATAGTCTGTATGAGCACCAAGACAAAAAGAAGTGCTCCTTTCTCCCTTCCACAAAAAAAACCAATTAAAGATTTTTAAATAATTACAATTTTTAGAAACTTCAACATACTTGCTTGACTACTTGTAGCTGCTCTGTTAACTGTTTCTGTAACTTCACAGATTCAGACAATTCTTCCTGTTTAAAAAAAAAAGAATAATAAATAAGTTTGAAACAGAAAGAGTTTTGGTCCTAAAACAATTAGCTCTTTCAAAACTACAGGTAGCAATACTAAACTTCTATCAACAGCTTTTACAAAACCTATGATAAAACCATCTCTAAAAGCTAACTTTTCTGTGAGTTTGTTGATGCTGTTTAAGTTTCTGGAGTATTTTAGGATTATTTACTGAACATTTCTGGGATATGCGTAAAAGAGTGCAAGAAATAGGGCAATTAATTATAGATTGACCATTGTCAGTTTTCCACATCAGCAATTTAGGGACAGTATTTACTGTGTTCAATGTAAATGGGGTTTTTTCATTTCAGTAGAGAGCTCTCAGAAGAAGAACCCTTGTGCACAGAACAGAGAACAGATCTTTGGCCATCTCAACCCAAGTTTCAGTAATTTACAGCAAGATTTTTTTTGGACCAAGAGGCAATTTTTTAAAATTGTCTTTATCTCAAGCTCAATATTCCTGTCCAAGAATCAGAGTTATGTATGCTGAATACAGAACTTTCTACCTTTTGGTTTGTTTAAAAAAGAAATTCAGGACCATGGGAATGTGGTAGCAACCTGGGGTATTAAGAAACAATAAGAATATTTATTGCTTTAAGTCTTGGGAATTTTGTAATGTCTGGGAAAATATGTATTAATTTTGTACAGAGATTAATTTATCCTCCAGTTCTGATTCCTTTCAGAAGTATCAGCACATGCTCAGACTCTGCAGTTACTAGCATCACACATTTTTAAATAAAATTGCCATGCAAATCAGTCATTTCTCCCAATTCACTTCTGTGAAATGTCTGCTTAGTCTCATTTCTCTGTGGATCAGATTAAAAAATTTGTTAGCGTTCAGTATAACAGCTAAAATTCACTATCTCCACAAATATATTGTAAGCAATCTTCAAACATGATTAGGACTGTCTGCACTGCCAGTTTATTTATCTATGAAAAACTACACATGAAATCAAAAAACCAGTAAATTACTATATAAACCCAAAAAAATTAATCTCCTGAATAATTTAAAGCAAATAAAAATTAAGTGTTACCTTTAATTTACTCATTTCTTTTAAAGCTTCATTTCTTTCTTTCTTAAGTCTTTCCACATCATCCTCCACGGAATCACAGGTTACAAACTGTGTGTACATAAATACATAAGGTTAGAATGTATTGCTAACAGTGTCTTCCATAATCTTTAACATCTTATATTAAAAGTTCTTGTTAATAAAATGAGAAGAAAATCTTAATTTTAGGATGATTTATAGATCCGAAAATGCTAAAAACGTTTAAGAAAATTTTAACCAACTTATCTTCCAAAGGAACAATTACTTTTCCTTTTAAAATGGATTAATAAAGTGTTTTTAAAAGTATCAAGAATACAACACTATTTTAATATTTTAAATAATAGGCATTTTATTTTAGTGTTCATATACTAAAATTGCTCTTTTTTAAAGTCGCCTCTTGAATAAAATAGTTTTCACTGCAGCAGTAGTTCAAATCACTGTGCCCAGTAGTTATTTCTCACTCACACAAGTTGTAACAATCCGAATTTCATTAAGAGACCTCAGTAAATCAGTGTTGTCCAGACTTACAACAAACCACAATTTAATTACATTAATTGTTTTCTATAAATTAGGCTTCTTAAAAAAGCTTCACAGAAACAAGGTTATCTCATTATATATAAACTATATATAAAGAACCCCATGCTATGGAGCTGTTTTAAACATCTGCCCAAGATTTGGAGTTATTTTACATACAATAAACTCTCCAATAATCTCCTCCGGGCTGTTAAAACACTGACCAGGCACATATTTTACCTGTGAGTCCTCTAAGCTGGCAACTTCACTGACCCCAAAGGTGACAGATTTGTGGCCATCATCAATTGCATTTGATTGCATGGACAACAGATTCCTTGAAACTTCAACAAAATCTAGGAAAAAAACAGTTCAGATTTTGTTGTTGTAGCCCAGAAGTTCAGTTTAGTAACACATCACTGATGCAACAGAACTGCCAATATCACCAAGAACAGCCACTCTGAGAACTGCAGTGTCTGCCCTTTAAGCTTTCTAAAGGAAAATATGAAAATCAGAGAGGTACCTCCAAAGAGAAAGTTCTGGTAAAGCTGGTAAGAATGAAAATGCCCAAAACACATAGTGGGATGAAATGTCTTCAAATCAAATTGTGAAGGAGAAAAGGAAACAAAGGTGGTGTGAAGTTCACCTTCAAAGTACCTGAGATGCTCTGCATTTAGCAGGTGTCTGTGAAAAAATGAAATAAATCTGCACACCAGGTATACACACCTGCCCTTCCCAATAAGTTGACCTTACTAGAGAAGACAGGAAAAAGGAAAAATTTCCTGCTACATCAGAGCTCATGGTTTCCTTGTCAGGCCCTTTAAACCCCTGATAGAGGTTTGGTAAAATTGATGTTGACCAAGCTGAAAGTTTTAAATACAAACACTCCTTCATTCACAATCAACATGACTTGGATTACCCATACATTTTTAATTAAAAAATTCTGCTACACTATGACAGAAAGGTGGAAATATAAAGGTCAGTTTACTCTATGGATACTGAAAAGGCTTCAGCAGGGGATTTCTTCAGCCCTCTGCAGCATTTTGTGAGAGTTCTGTCTTTCCCATGCAAACTATTTTAAACTATGTTACGATTTTGTAAACTTCTTGCACCTGCAGGTTGTTTTGCAGTATTATGGTTCTAACTAGAAAAATATTTAGAAATAGGTGCCTTAGAATTTGGCCAATCCCTTCAAGGGGTGGATTGCCAAAGGACCAATTACCTTATCCCACTTAACACTTTTGAGAACTAACATATAAAAGCTTTGGAAAATTATTAAAGCGCTTCCTTTTATCCCTGAGCCTTGGACTTCGCGTGGTTCTTCTCTCGCCGTCCCCGGCACAGCAGCGACATTACTCCACATAAAATCTGATAGAAGATCCAGTATCTTTCTCGTTGAGGATCTTTTTGGATGTTTAAGTACAAAATACTATTTTTCACACACTAGTGTTTTTCACAGACTTTAGGAAAAGTGCAATTTCTATCGGTTTTAGCATCAGGACCACCATGTCTCACAGTTTCTGAAAAATATTTTTAAATTGCCAGTGTCATCAACCAAAATTTTCATAACCAACAGAAGCAACTCATTCCCATCAGAATTAGGTTTAGCTGGAAGAATGATGATGGTCTGCCTGCAAATCTGTTTCTATATGCAATAGTTGGAATGTTCTTGCTTCCCACATACTAAAGTTAAGTGATCCCTCAGTTTACTTGCTTCAAGAAGCCTCTCTAACCATCAAAACTCTCCCAAGTAATTTTTGGAAAAATTACAGCTCCCTATTGTCAAAACAAAAAATTCAGGAATTTGTGAGCACAAAATAAAACTTTCCCAAGGCTACTCTTAATTAGATAAATTTGTGATTTGCATTCCCATTACTTAGTTTCAGAACTTCAAGCTTATTTGCATACAGTAAAATAAGGTGCTTGCCTCAAGCTATCATTTTATTTGCAGCAGCAACCCAATACGAACGAAAAATATATTAATGGTTATTTACCATTTCTGTATTCCTACTTTTCATTATTTTCTATGGTAATTAACAAATTGTTACCTCCAAAAGACACTGTTCCTTTAGAATCTTTATGAAGTTGCTGCCTTAGGGCTTGCTGCTGCTCATCTGTGAGCTGAATCCCAAGATAATTCAGTGCCTGGAAGGAAAAAACTTATTTTGGAGTTAAAAAAGAAAGGACTAAGGATAATGAGTGCAGGGACATGGGGGAGTAATTAAAGAGCTACACTTCAAAGAGCCTTTGTATCCTGGTACACTCTCACTGACAACACTTTTATTCCAGAGCCGCTCTGTGCCTTTTCCTTCTAATTGAGAGATGTTCAGATATTATTTAACCTTGAATACAGATGGTGTAATAAGCAAACCCCTTTGTCCTGAATAACTGCTTTAAAAATCCTGAGGGACATTCTGGTTTCTGGAATCAGTAATTAGATTAACAAAAACAGTAATTTGCCCAATATATAAACTGAAATATTGGCCTGCAACATGAAAGAACTACCCAAATAGAAAATTCTATGTGTCATTTATACCTTGAAGTTTGTTAGCCTAGAAATATCGTCCAGAGGTTTTACCTGCATCATGAAGAGGGAGGAAGCAAAACTCAGAAGATTTTAAGTATTTACCCTCTCCAGCTTTTCTGTTTTGAGATGAATATTCAAGTTCTTTCCTTGGGGCTCATAATCATCATTCTGGCTGGGGGCAATAACTACGAAATAAAAAAAATAAAGTAATAATGATGTAGTTGTAACTATTGCTTTGAAAAATTTGTTCTGAAGCTCTGCTCATCAAGCAGATGCCAGCTAAATACCCACTTGCCAAAAATACAGGTTAATCCTTAGACTGACTTCTTTTTTTAAAGGACATAATTGTAACCAACAAAAATTATGGGCATCAACCACTTCCACTATTTTTTTCGCATAAAAAAGTGACAAGTAGCAAATTAACAGAAAATAACCAGGAATAGCTTTGAGTGATCCATCAAGCATATGGCTTCTCTTTGTGGTATTTTCTCTTCTCTCAGAGATACAGAGACACTCAGGAAACAGAAGGGGAAACACTTGTGAATTCCAAGAGAGACCTCCAAGACACAGCCTCAGCACAAGTGACAGCTCCCAAAAGCACACAGAGTGATCTAGAAAACACTGGGGAAAGTGAGGGAATGACCTGTTCCCAACCATGGGCTGTGTGGAGGGAGCTTAGGCTGAACTCCCCAGGCTGCTCAGTATTTTCTCCTGGGAAGGAACTCTTTCCCAAGAACTCCTGTCCATTAGGCCATCATCCATCAGCCCCTTCTACCCTTACAGTCAGAAACACAAGCTTGCATGGGTTATTTTAACTATCTCTTTGGATTTTAGATGTATGCAAATAAAAAAAATCCACTGTTTGCATTCATTATTTATAAACATAATGTAGATCTTAATTCATCATTCCATTAATGAATTAAAAATGTACTGAAACCAAACCCAGCTTTTGACAAGTAAAGGATCTTGCAGTTTGAGATTCTCTCTAAATGAACAGAAGGAATCACACAGAATTCTTTTTTTTTTAAATTTTTTTTAGTTTCACAGTGTATCTGTTTCCAAGCTCAAAGTAATTGGCATTCTCTTTACATGCCAAAAGCATAAACCAAAACATCCTGACAATCTCTGACACTAACACCTCTCACACGCTATATTAAATTCTGAAGACAGTAGGCTAGAACCTCAGTGGAATTGCACAATTTCCCTTCAGCTTAGAATGAAAAAGCCTCGTGTGTGACTTTGTGCAAAAACTTCCCAAAACTATGCTGATTTTTTCATAAAGTATTAAAAAAAAAAATACTATCTCATCTAAAAGATACTTTAATTTTTCAAGGTTATCTCTGAAAGTTTATTCTTGAAAAAGGGCAGCATGAAAGAAATGGCAGGTTTGACAAAGGATGTGCTGTTAAGAAGAAAATGAAACATGTCAAGAAGCATAACAAACTGGAGCTGCAAGTATTTGTGCTTTCTGCTCTACTACCTACGTTATTCAGATGTGTTAAGATACTGTGGCTTTCTTGGTGTCTTCAAACAATGAAGCTCCTGTGTACTGAATTATATTAACCAAGAGTCTTATATTCTGAATATATTTAAAAATAAGTCTTTTGTCTTGTTCCTTTGATTTAGTTGTAGTGTTTTTCATGGCCAATATGTAAAAACTGTGTGATCATTAATCTCCAGGTATATTCAACCAAATATGGGCTGTTGAAACTGGAAAAGTTTTAGTGTTATCTCACCCCTCAAGGAAGGAAACCAACTGGTCAGATTTGCAATATGGGAATTGTTTCATTTTAAATCTGAATATCTAATACAGGCTATAATAAATGCAGGTACAATTGAAATAACATCAGTGGAGAGACATCTGGAATGAATCAGATCCTCTGCATTTGTTCTTCCTCTTCTCAGTACATCAGACATGAAATTGAGAAGCTCAGCTTATGCCTGATGGCTACTGCCTGAAGAAAAAGAATAAAGCTCAGGTCTGCACAGAGAAATACCGACCAGAGTCAGTTCTATCACTGTGTCAATGGGGACTCCCATTATTGTGTCAGTCTTGAATTTTCACTGTTTCTAAATACAACACATTGGTTTCCCACAGGAATTACAATTGTTCAGCTCAGATTTGGTTCTGAGCAAATTTCACAAACTCTGTTTTTCCTTAAATGTTGTTTTCAAAGTAGATATTTAGAGATGTGATCAGTGACTCTTATCCTTGTTTGAATGTCATGACTCTAAAACACAAATATACACTATATATTGTATTTGTTATTAACTGACAAGCTGTTAAGACGGCTGCATGTTATTTCTATCCTTTCAATATGCTGCCCTGATTTCAGCAAAAAACCATGCAAGCAGCATACATGCCCAGAATTTCATCAAATCAAGAAAGCACAGTTTCTATGGCAACCTAATCTTGATCTATATACCAGTCTTCATTATCTGGTTTCTACTGACTCTATTATCATTACTGCTGTATAGCAAATGTTGTGATCACTCCTTCTTGTTTGGCTTCAGCTGTTTGTTAGAGACAATGTTAAGTTGTATTTGACAGAAGCTACTAAAAATCCATTGATCTCAGTCCTTTATTTAGGAGTATAAAAACAGTGCAGTATTTCCTTTCTTTTTGAAGACTACTGAGTCTCACTATGCACTATGTTCTGTTTGACTGTTATTGAAGGAATAAGGAAAAGGGTGGCAGGGAATTAAATCAACACTTACCCGTGGCAGACACATCAGTAGGATTGCTGTCTAGAGCAGTAATTGGAGATTGCTCTCCCATCTTGACTCCAGTTTCCATCTACAAGAGGAAATGAAAAGTCATGAAATGCCATTTCTAAAGCAGATCACAAGCCAAACCAGAGATACACATTAATGAAAAAAAGGGACAGGAAGGAAGACCGGGGTGGGGAGAAAAAAGAGCTGGGGAGATAAAAACAACCCCAGGAGAAAAAGAAAGGCATGGAAGGGGGGGTGGTAAGAAGGAATAGTATTGGAAAAAAATCAGATCAGGGCCTCATTAAAACCTTGGGTTTTGAACATCTTCACAGATTAAGATAGCACAGGCTCTCTAGGCAACCCACTTCAATGTTTATATCCCTGACAGGAAAGAAAAATAGGCAAGTATTTTAAGTACAAATATAAGATGATTTGAGAATCACCTGTTTTGACTCTGTGTTTGAGAACATTTTATTCTTCCTTCTTCTAAGGCAATACTTTATTTAGCTTTAAAAATATGATAAACTGAAAATGTTCTTTCAAAAATTGATATAATAGTTTTAAAATCTTCTTTCTTGGGGTCAACATTATTTCTTTGCACTAATGGTGAGCTGTATGAATTAAAACAATTGCTGCTTAGCCAAAAGAAAGGGGAAAAACCCCACATCCTTCCAGGACTTTTTTTAAGCAAAAATCTCATCATCACAGAGCAAGTGTGAGATTGTACTGTACTTACAAATATGTAGTAAACAGGGAGTGTTTTATCTCTGACATACATAACTGTTTATGTCTAATTCCAAAACTTTAGAGAAACAGTAAAGGAGAACGTGGTACCTAAGAACACAGTTAATGCTTATTTAATTTGTTTTCTTACCCCAAGTCAACTAATTCCTCTCATCAGTGTGGTTTAATCTCCTATTATACAACATGGTTTTTCCAAAAGTTTTGATATTCCAAAGACAATATTGTGCAGGAAAACAGACAATCATTTTCTTACTAAATTTCCTAAACTCAATTACAATTAGGAAAAAAACAACCATTTGCACAGTTTATTCTAAGAGGAGTAATATGTACACTCACAGCATCTGGAGGGAACGTTGAAACCAGCTTCCCATTAGGAGAGGGAAGAAGACCAAGTGCTGCAGAACGTTGCTCTCCATGTGCTACAGAAGATGTTAAGACGCTGAAAGGACGCTGCCGATTCTCTGGATGACTGGGGACGTTTTTCTGCCTAATAAAAGCTATCTCCCAAAAATTTTCAAACCTAGAATTAAAATTTTAAAAGTTTCAACATATTGTATACTTATATTACTCATAAGATTACACTTCTGCAAAAATTACATGTTTCCAAACACTGTGTGTGGGTTTATTTAATTATTTTTATAAAAAGATGTTCTGCTACCCATCATTACAAAGACACATACTGCAATTTTTTTTAATATTGAATTATCATAATTTTGCAGGCCTACAAGGTGCATTTGAGTCTTTTCTACGAAATAATATTACAATTGAATATTTAAGAAAATTACTATCCCTCACATTTCCTCTAAGCACACAAAAACATATTTCACATTAATCTGATCATAAATATCATCTCTTAAACAATTTTGGAGGGTTGGCTGTTTGACAGCAACAGATACCTCATCTTTGTTCTGTTGATTATACTTTTTGCCTCTTCATAGGAGACTCCAATCATGGACTCCTTGTTGATGGACACAAGCTGATCTCCAGGCTTCAATCGTCCATCCTAAAATAACAAATATAAAACCAAACCCACAGATTGTATATTAACTGATAACACTAAAGAAAGAACTGTATAGTCACAGCACTTGGACACATCCCACTGGTTCTATTAGGACAAGAAATACCAAGAACAGCTCTGCATTCTGCCTGACAATCTTCCAGAAATAAACAGATTAAACAATCATCCCTCACTACTAAAGCAGTCATTATAAAAACTCGTCAGAGAGAACAGACCTCAGAAATTGTATAAAGAAGAACTTTGGACCCAGACAAATATTTCTGTTAAAAATAAAAACCAAGGAAAGAAACAACAGATTTTTCCAGCACCAACCCATCTGACTTTAGGAAGCTTCTTTACTAATTAATTCAGCTCTGAGCTGGATTAATTTGTATTTCAAAAGCAAATGTTCATGGCAATACATGGAACTCTCCCAACGCTCACTGGCCATGTTAAACTTAATGAGAAAACCAGATTGGTCTATTAGGATTCACCAGTCAAAACCATGACAGAAATAATATTGTCAACTTTGTGCTTCTGTTGAATTAATTGCAAGCTCTCTACCAGCACAAGAGCATCTCACTTTTCTGTCCCAGAGACTCTAAGACAAGACTTGAAACATGCTAGGCTACATTTCTCACTAAGATAGAGCTTTTTTTACTCACATTTTAAGAGAGGCCTCAACAATTTAACTGGAAATTCATGCAATTCACCTCTGGTTACAGAGTTAGTTATGACATTTGTCTAATGTAATACACATCAAATTACACAGAACATGTCTCTGCTCTTCAGCTCCTATGAAATCCATCAAAAATCAATCTATGTGAAAACAAATTGTGTACAGACAATGATACATAGGAAATAAGTAAAATACCTTCTCAAGACCAGTATAATTTTACCCGCTTAACACCCACATATCATAATTTTAGCTGTGTTGTTTCAAACCTATGCCAGTACTTTATTACCTTTTTTTTAATCACTTAGTGTTTTGGTTAAAGAAAAAAGCTGTAGATCTTTTATTTTGCTTTCATCCAGCATGGTCAAAGATATCCATTTCAATGGTGCCCTCACGTGGCAGAGGTTCAAAATATGCTCCCTGCTTCACCTTCCCAAAAAGGATAACCAGGATTGGGAAATTACCTCTATTACTGACAATATTAGAGCCTACTGAAAATTGATGTCTTAGCCTCAGTCTATTGATTATGTGTGATAGGATTTAAATTCACAGTGAGAAAAATGTTTTAGAAGCCACAACAAAATAGGGGAAAATAAAAGAGGAATAATTACCATTAATCTACTGAAAGAGGTCTTTGAAAAACATTGCATTTTTATCTTCCAGCTTGGCATTTTAGGATTAAGCTTAGTCTACAAAAATTCAGTAACAAATAGTTATAAACTGTTTGGGGACAAAACTCACTGCTCATGAATTGAGCTTGTCCCCTCTTGCTGGGCCAGAGGCAAAAGTTGGTTATCTACACTTCCAAATAACCATAATTACTCAAGATGCCAGAGGAGACACTTGGATAAACAGTTCTGTGTACCTGAACCAGGAAATTACATTATTTATTTACTTTTTACAATGACAAACCCTCAATTTACATATTGCATTTGTCATAAATTAAAACAGTAATCAACACCAATTCACACGTTTTATTAGTCTGCACTTTCAGAATATTTTTTTCTAATTTGCCTATACAATGATTTCCAACTGCAAGGATCCATCTAAATTTAGTCTCAGGGAAATATGATTTTTTGAATGTCCAAGAAAATAAAAAAGAGGTGCAATCTGTAGCTCTGTCCCATCCTTCCTGATTTACCTTGCATCATGCAATCTCTTATAGAAGTTGGTTTTGTACCTTCTCATACATAAACTGAGGAATAAGATCCTCATTTACCTCAAATGAACTAATAAATAAATTTTCATTACCATGTAACTGTGTTACAGTACAGTGAAATAATTCTGTTAAAAGAGAAGGCAAGGAGGAACACAAACACATTTTGTATTTAAAATATGACTGTAGATGGAACATACCAAAGCATGTACTAAATTAAGGCAAAAATACAGGAGTCTGAAGGGGAAGGAAGGGAAAAAAGGCCTTTACCTTATGGCAATCACCACCAGGGATAACTTCTTGAATATATACCAAAGGCCCTTCATTTCTGTTAATTCCTCCCACAATATTCAAACCTAGGCTTGTTCCCTTGCAAACAGAAATAATCTGAAATGCACTATCACTAGAGACACAAAGAGAAAGAAAAGTAGAATTACTTCACAGAACTAGATAATAAAGACTGAAGCAATAACTTATCTTTATCTTACTGGTTTTGCAAATATGTATTACAGTAACAAATAGAAATAGCAGACATTTAATCTCAGTGTTCAAGTATTACACTATTTACTACAAAATCAGCAACCTCAGGAACTTCTGACAATTATAGAAAGAACTGATACCTATTTTACAAGGCTAAAAACTCCTCTCTACTATATATATCCAAGGCTTATGGGAGTACCTGGGTACACATAAACCAGGAACATTAATTCATTAGGAGACACTAAAAAAATCAACCTGATTAATCTACTTCTACCACATAAACAATAAATAAATAGAAAAATAACTTATTAAAACGGAAAGTCTGCAACGTCAATGGTATTATGAGCTACAGCACTAAAAGTTAAAAAATAAAACCAAAGTTTAACACTTAGTGCTCAGCCCAAATTTTCCTGACCAGCCAAACACAGCACTTCCTGCAGCTCACACAAGAGAGGTACAGTCAGTTTTGGAGATTACTTTGGAAGCTTTGGGGATGGTGCTGGGACAGAATTATTTCTGCTGCTGCTGGTGGTGATGTTTTCCTTCGGATGCAACTGAGGACTCTGTGACCTTGAGGAGGACCCAGAAGAAAGGCTGTCTATAGACTTTGCTTCAATAAAAGAAATAATAAAAAGAAAAAAAATAAACCCACATTTGGGAAAAAGCACAACATTTCAGCTCATGTAAGTAAGCTCAGTAGGACCATTTTCATATTAGAAAACAGACAAACTAAGCAATCAGACAACCAAAGAAAAGCCTACACAGTTAAGAACTGAGAGCTATCCAGGGTTCCAGGAATAATTTTTTAAAACAGAACAAGTGCTCATTTTTTTCAAATTGTGTGCAAAATGCAAAATTTTAACTGACTAATCCCCCATGCTATATACAGGCATCTTAATTAGGCAGCAGTTCCAGAAAGGTTAGAATTCATGGTGCTCTACATCAAATTTTTATTAGCATTTTGTGGCACATTCAGCTACAAATACCAAAAACTTTTCACATAAATCATTAATTAAATTGAAAGTAGATGTCAGTGTATTTATTTGAAGAGTTGGGGAAAATGACACACAAATTCCTCAAGGTACATGTGTATTTTGTCTGACTTTCAGCAACTTCCTTCAATATATCTTCCCTAAAATTAGGAACTTTAGGTACAAGTTTCTACTCCACCCAAGGCTGATTTTTGTCCCCCAGGATTGCTTCAGGCTGGGAAGTGATCTCTCACCAGCTAACTGATGTGTTGGAGAAGTTCTTGCAGAGCTGATGTCACTGTGAGAGCCATACTTATCCATCAGGTCATGAAATTCTTTCCTGTGCCAATAAAAAGATTTCCTTTGTCAGGATTTGGTGTTAGTTTGAATGGACCCTGTGAAACCTGCACTGCTTGTACTGAACAGCTGCTCTTCCCCAGAGAAGGAAGCTCAGCCTCAACTGAAAGAGGAAGGCCCTGTCAAATGGCCAGAAAAGACAAAAAAAAATATCACATAATGCAGGTTTTACCTCTTTACCCTGAACTGCAAAACTTTAAAAACTTGTAATACAATCAACTACAGATAATAAGACAGTGGTACTACCAAGGTCCAGACCAATTTATTTGTATTAGAGGGAATCAGATTATACATCTATAGCATACTCATGCTTTTGAAGAATGCCTTTAGGTCAATTACACTGAACAAGAACCCAGAAGAGACTGACAAAGATGTGACTCCTTAAAAACAAGAGGATAGAAAAAATATTTATTAACTACTAAAAACCAAAAGCAGAAGTTCCTTGCAGACACCAATCATATTGTAACAGACTGGCAAAGATGTACGTCTTCTATGACAGGCATTAAAGAGAAAATAAAAACACTTGATTAATCTGATATTGAATCCAGCCTAATTTAAGAAAAAAAGTTTATAATCTAAGATCTGATTACCTCAGTGATAACTGATTTAAAAGATATAAATAATCTATAGTGATGTAAGCCAGAAGCATCACCAAATTAATATTACAGAATTAATCAGAGAGAAAATAAATTGACTGATTGCAAGGAGAGTAATTCCCAGGTAATTCCAGTTTGACTGCTGAAGGTTGTTCAAAACTACTGGGTGCATTATTTTTAAAAAAAGACAACATTTATTGTACTAATGCTGGCCCCAGGGTACACACATAAACACAGCTGAATGTAAACCAAATAATCTTTAAGCACAGAATGTAAAGCCTCAAGAAATGAATTCACAGGTGGCTGGTGAGGGACTGGATGGAGTGGCAAATTCTGCCCAGGCCACTGCACTTCTGCCCTGGAGTGGTTAAAGGACTGACGGATTTTAATTATTCAAGGAGTTTACAGGAACTAGGCCAGTATGCTTTAGATAAAAGCAGATTAAGAGTGGACCTCACACATATCTAGGCAGTCTGAAAACAGGAGAAATCAGAGGCTACAGAGTGATTTAAATGTCTGTTGAATATAAAAAAATAAAGGAACAGAAAGAGGAAGCTTAACTCGGACAAAAGGCTAAAGGAATTTAGAGAAAAATCCTTTATCGGGAGATTACTCTGGAAGTGGAACATCCCAGGAAAGGCAAATAACAGCAGATACTCTCGCACTGATTATCAGAAATAGTTACATAACAGCTGTTTTCTCCCAAGATTTAAGTCAAAAGGGGATACAGACCTGGATTCTCACATTGCTGATGATTCTCTGCCAGTATTGGTTTATTTGCTTAACTTCCAACAGTCAGGTTAAAGCAATATTTATCATAAATGTCTGTAAAATGAATATAGTTTGGACTACCTGCTGCAGTGAACAGTTTAACCTACTTATCCAAACTATTCAAAGCTCATTAGACATTGAAAAGCAAACTTCTGAGGGGAAAAAACTCAATCTGCCTTTTTTCAGAAGGCAAGACCAGTTTAAATCTTACAGTTTTGTGGTAGCTCTTACGGAGTCCTCATTTGTCATTATTTTAAAATGTGAGAATTATTTCAAAAGCCATCACAGCAGATAATTTTTAATGGTATTAGCTGTAAACACAACATTACAATCCTCCTCTTTAAACCAAAGTTGGCCTGAGCCTGCTCCTTGAAGTGATGCAAGTGATCTCACAATGAACTGGTATCAAAAACCACACAGAAAAATGTGACACGTGGTGCAATTCTGCAATTAAAACTAATCTGAAACAAAAATACATGCAAGCCCATCCACCCACTCTGAGATACAGAACCGGATTTTTATTAGTTTTGAGGTTAAAACAATTTTTCTCTTACTTTGCTTCTTCATCTCTAGCAACGAGCAGAGACATGTGATTAGAGGCTGAGGCTGTTCTCAAGATGTCAACAGCTCTAGAATGGGGTAGAAAAAGGTCAAATAAATTTACCACGGTGCTGGCAAGAAATGAGCAGTGCTAGAAGAGCAGGAAAATGGACGAATTGCCAAGGAAGTTAATAATTTTCACAGCCAGATACAGAGAAAAGAGCTCAGTAGCAGCAAAACTCAAAGTGAGCACCGGGGAACGGAGCAAAAGACAGACTGTGGTGCATCTGCTGACAGCAGTAAACTGGGACTGACCTCTCTTTCCCTTCCCTTCTGTCCCCATCCCTCCTTGGTCCATCCTGCTGCCTTCCAGGACCTCCTTCAGGATTAACAGCCCACACCACCAAAAGCTACTGCTCAGGTGTGCCTGGCTCACGATCTCCCTCAGCAATACACACAGCAATTTTTCTTTGAATTTTCAATCTCCATCTCCAACCCTAAAAGCTGCACTGATCTCTTAGAGATCCAGCTACAGAAACAATCTACACATCAATCTACAACAATCTACAGATTTTTCTTTCCCCTTCACTGTGCCATTACATGGTTGCTGCCATCATTCACATTCACCAGTACTGAACCAGAAGATAGTTATAAACATATTTTAACAGCTTCTGCTATTTTCACACACATTCTGTAATCTGTGTCATTAAGAAGGCAGCTGATTCTAGTGTTATAGAAGCATATAAAGTCCTACACCTTTTCAAAACAGTTTTGCTGAATTAGATTTATAGGATAAATTACTTGCCAGTTGAACTCCAAGGATCTCGGGGGAGTTGTGCTCTTTCAATCAGTTACTGATAATGTCCAAAATAATCCATGTATAACATTCCAAGCTCTAATAAACATTCAGGAATCAGTACAAACATACCTTTCGTTTGTTACTCCAATCAAGTTTTCTCCATTGACATCTAAAATTAGGTCCCCAGTGAGCAAACGGCCTTTAAACGAAACCAACAGTGATCGATGAACCAACAAGAAAATGGTGAACATATTGTATTAAAACAGGTATTAAACCAGGGCTTTTCCTTTCAATTTTATGTGACTTAATGCATTAAAGAACTTTATGACTCTTGGCACCTGATCCTAAGACAGAGAACTGTGATAAAACTAGAAACTATAAATCAGCATTATTAACAAGAGTAGCCACTGAAAATAAGTGTTATTTAGCTATTTGTATTATTTACACACAGCATAAATATTTGTGAGACTAGAACTTATATTTCACAGTTGTGGAATAAATTTTTATTTGAATCTTGCTTTTAACATTAATGTAAGTTACCATGTGTAGATATATTAATGTTTTAGACATTAATAAAGTCAGCTAATAGATTTTTTAGAACCAATTCTATTTTTTAACCTCCTGAAAATCTCAAGTTTAGGAACCTGAAGTTGATTCAGATTACTTTAAACGATCATTTTGCACAAGACAAGATGGAATCCCATCAGAGACCTAGGACAGAAATCTGTAGCTTAATTATTGCAAACTCTACTGAGTGTAATTTCTTCTTTGCACACTGATCTCAACCACCAGCACACCACCATTAAAAAAAGAGCAATAAAAATTATCAGAACTAATTAAAAATACTAGTTCTATACAGGAAACCCCACTCTTATACCTTATAAATAAAAAGTGATTCAGCATCTCAACACTTACTCAGCAGTGCTGAAAGATTGCCAATTGCCTTCACCAGCCATATTTCGATTTTAACACATTTTCAAGACCTGAGTTTATTAAAATCTTCTTCCGTAAGAGGTCCAAGCTTCATTTCTCTATCTTAGAGTAAGCCAAAACTTCATGGATCCTGACTAAACCATACCATTTTAAATATCCTTACCCACAAAGTAAAATAAAGACTTTTTTTGACAGCTTTTTATATGCAGTGTGTTTGTAGGGAAAAAAGTTTAAATTACTTACTATCTACAGCAGCAACCCCCCCAGGCAGAATTCTCTTTATGAAGATTCCGTAATCTTCTGCTGTTTGTGCCCGATAACCTCCAATAATTTTAACTCCTGCACAACAAACAAAAAGACAAAAGTGAAAAATTGGTTATTCCACCTACTGTGCTAAAGGTATCTGCAGCCAAATCCATAAAAGCCAAATAACCTTCCTGATGCCAGTGTGAGCTAGCAAAGTTCACCACATGCTTTTAGGTTTGATTTACTCCGAATAACAGAATGTGCAGTCTTAGTTACCTAATCCATTCTGGCAATCAGAGAAAGAGATGCGGTGAACAGCTCGATTAATTCCATGAGGGCCCATAATGGTCCTAAGGAAAAAAAAAAGGTCATTAAATTACAGAAATGAAGGTAGAGCTATGTTAATAGAAAAGAAATTACAGTGACTGTGTTTTCAACTCAAATACAAACCCAAACCAGTTTTCTTCACTGACAACTTCAAATTGTTTCATATCTCTGAGCCACCATCTCCCCAGCCAAAAATCAATCTACTCATCACAAATATCAGATGGAAAGATATAATAAATACACTGAGTTTACTTCCTTTTCCCCCCAAAGCATGTCAGGCTGAACTGTGAATCCCACTTTGTATAATAAAAGGATTGTGATTAAATATAAACAAAATTCCACAAGCTGGTCCACCTTAACATTTAGGCAAGAAAAACTCACTGTAAGATCAGTCTTCATCAGGTAATGAATATTTGAACAAAAGCACAGCTAAGCCAGTACATAAAATTATTTCCTAAGACACCTAAAATATAATTTTGTAGCTATTTATGAACACAATCTTTTCCCAAGTCACCTAATTTCTTCACTCAACACTGATTTCTTTCTCTGTTGTAAAAAAGGCTTCTTTCCAAACTCTTTTGCCTGATCCCACCCCAAGGGAAAACACCAGGATGGCACTTGGAATTGTATAAAGGCAGAGAAATATTTTCAAGGCAGCTGATCATGCTACAGAATTAAAAAAGAATACAAAGTAAAATTAGAGTTTTGAAACCTAAATTTACAGTTCCATCAGACTCATGACCAGCACACTGCTCTGACAATGCAGAGTGTTAAGAATGCCAATAAATCCAGATTACCCTTTACCAGGTTTTATTTTCATTTAGCTGAATTATGGGTTAAAAAAAAGTAAGTTTTATCATAGCTCCTTTGTCCTTTCACTGCACCATTTTTGGAGAAGACTCAGCAGATCTCTTCTAGAGAAGAGCAGAAGCACCGCTGAGGTTTTCCTGCTTTGATCTACATATTGTTCCACATCAGATAGAGAGTTGTATTTTCTAGAGGGGGCTAGTGAAATGGAACAACGAGAATTCATTAGCAGGGTGGGAAAGAAGATCAAAGTGGAGGACACAGTGACCCAAATCCTTCTGCACGACCTAATCCAGCACACAGCCTGAACTCCATGCCTGGAACTGGGTGCATCTGCAAAAGCCAGAGTACATCATTAAAAGGTGCTGTGCCAGAAGGAAGAGAGAAATCCAGAAGGTCCAAATGTTCTTAAAATTCTAGCACCAGCCAAGAGATCCAGCTTCTAAAGAACATCTGCAGTTCTTCTGGTTTTGTAGAAAAAGACTGGATGAGAATTTTTTTACCATGGCATAAGCACTAGCTCTGAAAAGCAACAATTTCCCAAAACCTCCTATTTCCAAATATTTGCAAAATTAGCCTTTGCTTCAGAAAGGCTGGCCACAAGAACAGGTCTAATAATTCTGGTAATTCTAATAACCTTTTAGAAACAAAAAGTAAACCTATGCTTCAAGCACTGTATAATTTTCACTGTAGTATTTCTTGAAGTATTTGTTTCATAAGCTAAAAAGAAATAACAAGACCCAGTGTATTTGGCAGGACTGCACATGACCTTGCCATGATATGTCAGAGCATAAGGCATCCTTTGTAAGGCTAAAAGTGAACCAAACTGCTTTTACTTAGTCACAGCCTGAAAGGAAGAACCAATCCCCAAGTCTGATATTTCTTTAAGAATACCCTTTGGACAACCTCCTACTCCATGACAAGAACAGAGTATTTTGCATTTCTACCCAGTACTGTCAGTGCAATTATCCCAGGAATTTGTCTTGAGGCTGAAGGACAGCATACTACACGTTTTGTCCTGACTTGTATTCATCTTTGAAATCTTAAACAAGGTACATTGATATTTAAAATAGGCAATTATTCTATTTTTTCTCTCTTGCCTTTTGCTACTACTGCTATTGGTCTTGCTCTGCCATCCCCTCTCAGCAGTTTTCACATGACAGTTTTTTGTTAAAATTAAAAAGCAAGAACAAAAGTTACTTCAATGTCACAAAAACCAACACAGAGGTTTACCTTCGTGAAGTCTGTAAAGATCACATCTCGGACTTTGAGTCTGAAGTTTACAGTTCACCAGAAATTACAGAACGTCTTTATATACCACCATATAAAACAATCATGAAATATGATCAAATCTTAGCACAGGACAGTTAATAGGAAAGGATCTACTCTTCCAGAATTAACAGGCAATACTTTCAAAAGAGAGATCCTAATGAACATAAAATGGATTCTGACAAAGAGGATACAGAGAATATACAACAAATAATGCTCAATGGAGAGGAATCATGTATCTCTGAAACAGTGGAATTGTGATGCTGCCACCTACAATTAGAAAGAACTGACACTTTGGACAGACAACTTTTACAAGGTACTCAGGTCTGTTCATGATCTGAAGACTAAATCCCTCCAATATATGCAGTTTAAAATTACTTTATCACATAAATGTAAAGACAAAGATTTTCAACTTCCCCAAATTTGTTTAGCATATCACATCTTGTTGATTTTCACCGTTAGGGGTTTTTTTCCCCACATAACTTCGATCTTCAAGTCAAGCTACTTGTCATAGTTCTAATAAAATAAACAGAGCTTTAACAATTTCACTGTAAAATGACTTGGATTCAGCACCCATCCAACATTTATTTTATGTCATCATTATTTAATACTCAGGAAATGTTAGAATACTTCTCCCAGAGCACTAGAAACATGCTCAACGGTATAAATAAGGAAATAGGCTCCTAAACCAGTTGGCAGTAGTTACAAAATATAATTCAATGTTCTTTGTAGAAAAAGATGCAAATTAAATAATCAGATGTTGCGACTCATTTTTTGAGGTCAGGCAAAAGTACTTGTAAGCAAGATTTTAGTACATAGAGAAGATGCGAGGCAAGAGATGAAATAAACAAGCAAAACTCACCAAAATGTACACTATAATCTCCTTACACTAAAAAATACTAAACTCAACACTCCAGCTGAAGTCCTGGAATGCTAACAGACTGTAACATTTTGTGGAGAAGCTCTAGTAAGGGCAATTAAAAAGAACCTGCTTCTATTACTTTTTAGCAGCAAACGCAAGGAAGTTCAACAGCTTTGGATTTTATTTCTTTTAGTACTTATCAGAACATACAGCTCCAGATATTCTTCTGATCTCTATTCCTGAGAAATTATTAGTCATTTATGTGCACAAATAAAATATTTACCTATGTTTATCAATGGGAGAATAATACATTTTGCTCACAAAACACATATTACTTGACACGCAAAAATCTAAATTATAAACTCTGGCTGTTTATGAAAAGAAGCTGAAAATGCCCACAGCTTTTAAATTATCTTTCATGTACTTTGCCCAATTACAGACTAGAGCAATGCCCTCAGAACTGAATGGTTCAGCATACCAGTATAAGAGAGAGAGACCATCAAAACGCTCTGGTTCATCTTCAGCTCCTGGAGAAAGCAAGGACATCCTTCAGCACAGCAGGAAAAACAAGGACAACGCAACCAAAACACACTGGAGGTTTCCAGTTCAGCCGGATAAAGGTTATGAGCAGGATGATTTCTGCTACCAACTAAAAAACCCAAACACAGAGCTCCAGCTGAGCGTCTCTGCCTACTTAATCTTCTCTGAAAGCCTTTGCGTCACATGCACTAATTCACCTAGAGAGGTAATGCTTACTTTTTCTCTCTTTGAAATGGCCATTTAGACCAACTTTTAAGACCGATAAATGCAAAGGAGAAAATTTACTACACTGTGATTAAGCAGTCTAGATCCAGCAGCCAAAGGCAAATGAGATGATTAAAAGAAACTTATTTCCTCCTGTTCTTCTAATAATTTATTTACATGCTCCCTGCAAACAAGGTCAAAAGAAGTAACTCATGACCTTTCTAAAGCAATCTTCCTAGCAGACTGGATTATGCACAGCCACACAAAAGGGAAAGCCAACAAAGCAGACTGAAAGTATTATGCCATTATGCTATTACTTTTCATTCTCAATCACGGCATTGGCCTGCGCCATGATCTAACTAGGTTTTTAGACTTTCAATATACAGCAGTCAAAAGTCAACACAGAACTTGGGTTATATATTTTCTCTAGAAATGGAAGCTGATGTGCTTTTCTGTGAAAGGAAATAAAACTGCCAAATTTAGGTCATTACACTGAGAATAATCTAGCTGATAAAGTCAAACATATCACCCATGTTCCCAGAGATGAGACCCTGCTGACAGGAGGCTTGGTCTTGCAGAGAGATGCACGTTTTCAGCAGTTCTGGGCACATGACACCAGTTTAATTAATGACCATTTCCTTCCAGACTTGCCTCAGAATACGCACACCTACTACTCCCCCTCTCTCTAAAAGATCGTAACAGAACTGCAGCTTGAAATGAAACCCAACTGCCCTGCATTCACTGAGGGCTTTAAGTAGAAAGGTGAATCCTCTCTAGCCAGGAGCAACCCTGTGATCAGACAGCATCTGTCAGGTCTGGAGCCGTGCAGCAGGAGGGCTCGGCTATGCCAGGAATGCAAACGCTTATCTCAGGCACCTTTCTTTTTTTAAAGCTGCAGTGACTGTGGTTTCATTAGCAGATAATCCTTCTGTGGAAAGGATCCCTTTGCTGAGAGACAACGTGCTGAACAGTGTTCAAATAGAGAGGTCGGTCCTGAGAGCCTGCAATGCACGCACAGAAGGTGCAGAGTGATTCACCATAGATTAAGGAGCAGATCAGAGATGGAAACGGGAACATAAAGCAGCCTTCCCAGTTCCCAAAATTTGAAAAGCCCCACTGGCACAGTGATCACATCCATTCAGAGATGAAAATTTGCCCCTTTGTAGCCTTTTCTCAATCAGTTCATTCTGCCGGTGTTACTGGCATTACAGAAAAGCCATTGATATTTTAAGCCTCATATCAATTGGATTTGCTCTAGGCAAGGTTACAGAAGATAAAATACCAATAGTTTTTCTCCAACAAAACTACCTCTGTTCTTAAAAACAGTGGAGTTCAATTAATGGTAACAATATCGGGAGCATTTGTCAAAATACATCACTCAGACCAACCAGTGTCACATTTTCTGCTATAGAAACCCCCCAGTTAACACATGGCTCAAGGCTCTGCATTTTCCTTGCTAAAAAGCAAAAAGTTATTTTTATTAAACCAGACATGACAAACTTCTGAACAATTTAAGCAGATACAAAGTGGTATTAAGCTTATTGCTCCCATTTTATTAGAGTTATTACCAGTAATACAACACTTGTTCAGACAATTGCTCCTCCATCCCTTCTTCAAAGTAAACTGTGCTTTGTTCAGCTTCCTCAATTCACCCCCGAGGCTTCTATCCCTCTTTACCTTCAAATTCTGTTGCTGTGCTGCTTTTAATGAATGACAGCACCATTACTTCTCTTGCAATTCCTTTGCCTTTCAAGAACATGCTCAGAGGAACACAAATTACTTCTTACTTCCAGAAAGATCTAGGAAAATTGTAACTCAAAACTCCATGAAATTTAGTATAAATAAGTAGGACTAAATTTTCAAGAGTTACCATTTGTTATTAAGTAGGATTCCTTTCCAAACAGCTGGAAAACTATTCCATTCTGGCAACATCTGTAATTACAACTTGCCTCTCCCAAGGGAAGTTTTGCAATGCTTTAGTAACTGAGATGGATTACATGATAATTTAGCAGATGACAAGAAGATCTGCAGACTCTTTGGAAGTTTAATTCACAGGATCTTTTTTGTTATAAATACACCAAAGGCCTTTTATAAAAATCCTATCCAAACCCATTATGCAACTGTAGCCTTTCAGGTTCACTAACCCTAAATTCAGATTTTAAGGACCACAGGCAAAGGAATGCTGTATCACATATCATGGATGAGCACTCAATATGATCCTTCCAAACCCACTCATTATTCAAAATACATTTTGCTGATTAGGTTATAAAGATTAAAAGAAAACATATGCCATTATATGGCAATTGTTAAGCCTGGAAAATGCTTGGGCAACACTGTAATAGTGGAAAAGCATGAATGGTTTGAGGCTAACCCCTGCGCCGAAAAGAAAAGTATGATTTAAAGTCTAGGTAAACCTCAGTTAATGTATAACCAAGTCCATTCTTGAAAGCATCGAGACCATCTCCCATAAAAAATAAAAGTACAGAAAATTACAGTCTGCCATCAGCATGTAGCTGAAGTGCAGTTATAGGTGCCTTTCCTGTTCATCTCTTACATGAAAAACTGCCTTTGGAATACAGTGAGCTAGGAACTACCCATGTAAACTACTCATCTTTCACATGACTCCAGCAAGCCACAGCTGTCTTAAAGATGTATCTTTGTGATCACACACCCTGAATTTCCATCAGACAAGCAGAGTACTGGCTTCTTCAGGTCCCAGTGAAAAGCAAGTTAGTTTTTTTAATGTTTTGTGGTTTTGTTTTTCAAAACAATCAAGTTATTTATGACATGGCATAATTCTAAATCTATGCTAAATTTTTTTACTATTCTTCTGAATACTCTTTGCTGGATTCTATTGCACACAGCAAACATAACAAGTCCAGCAAGAGCTGCCTGTGCCTGGTTTTAATTCTGGTTTTGATGACAGCATTGGTGTAGTTATTCGGCAGTTTGGGAAGGGTCTGGAGTTACAGTTTTCAATCATGGCTGAATCCATGTTTGACATTTAAATGTGTACCAACTCTTAAGTGGATAACATAATATTTTGTAGAATTAATATAATTATTATTTATATCCCGTGACATTGGTAAAAAGATGGTGGTTCCTAAGCACTACTTATAAAATATTAAAGGTATAGAGACAGAGTATTCTGAAAAATTAATGCACTGTGATACAAAACCTCCATACCATATCTTATGCTACTGCAGGTACCCCAGATGTACAAGGAAGTGATCTACTATATATATGTATGTTTTCATACTTCAGAAGCATTAAATTAAGAAATCTCTATGCAGGGTTTTATCTCTACGAAACTAGTCCCAACCAAGTGCTGATTAGCTTAATGAAAAGCTTAAGGGACATTTCCTCCCTTAATGTGTAAATTCACTGGTGTTGGTGTCAGCTCTTCTACGATCTTACTGCAGACTGCTTCAATATGAAAGCTATTTTCCTTTAAGACTTCATCAAAACAAGATCCTACCAATGAAACTGCAGGAACTTTCATATTATAATCCAGTTACTGTATTTCTGCATCTAGGGAAAAAAAAGTACTTACTCCTTCTCTGTATTTGTGAGGGGATCTGTACTGGACATCTCCTTAGAAGCTTATTTAAATTAAAGTTCAAAATGAAGAGTTCTGACACATGAAGAACAGGCTCCTACCCAGGATCAAAACTGCTGAAAACAAAAAGGAGAAACCATTTTCTGAAATTTACATGGCCATTTTTATTTTCAGACACTGAAAACAATCTTTTTTATTACTGACTAGTTGAAATAAAACTGGAAAAAGACAACTGCCATGACGAAACAGATACAATTCATTGATGAAAACAGTTAACAATTTGGACTTTGCTGCAGGTAGTACCAAAACATTTCACATCCTAATTTCCTCTTAATTTAGAAGGTAGAAATTAGGGTAAACCTGAATCCCTTGTGATTAAAATCTTCTAAAAAAGGAAAGAACAGATTACGATTCTAGGATGAAGTAATGTAACTGCTGAAGGCAAAGACAATCTCTTTTTTTTTTTTCAATTGAAAGTTACTTGGACAGGGAATATTGCTTGGAACATGATAAGGTGTTTTGTATGTCTTATTTTCTCACATTTTTTTAACTTACTCTCTGGTATTTAGTGTCTCTGAACTTGTCACGTTAAGTATGTAGAACAGGCCAAAACACACAAAATGGGCTTACACACCACTAATGCAGCAAAAACCCCCAGAAATTCACATTGTATTTTTTTTTAGTACATACAACAGGTTGACAAGAAATACAACCCTGGATGTACTGAACTACAATAATTGCAAAAACTGCTATAAAAGCATTAATGCAACAAATATCTGTTTGTATCAGAAGCAGCAAATCTTCCTGACCTTGTGAGGTGCACGGCTGAGCCCTCACATGCCACAGCCCCGAGCAGGAATTGTTTCCAAGACAAGGAGGAAAAGGAACTCTCCCAACACACAGGCAAAGACGGCACAGGTGCTCCTGGCACCGGTGTCACACCACAAACCGTGGCCAAGACAGAGCAGAATCCCCAGGTGCAGTGTCAGCCTCCACAAAACCACACTAATTCCTGCGTGTCCGTATTTCTTGTGCGAAAATGATGTTAAATCCACTTTGGAACATCACAAATGCTCCTGCAGTAAACGTTTTCAAGTTTTACTCGCTAGAAGACCAGAGAAACAGGGATCTAAACACAGTGGAAATACCACAGTATGGCTACATTGCAGCTTCTACCGTTTTCTTGTTCAACACGGAAAATGAAGCAGCACCAGGAGCTGCCAGTCCTTGTGTGATTCACATTACTGGAACCACCACAGGAGAAGAGAAGCACAGCTCTAAAGCAGTAAATTCAAGTATTGCTACAGCAAAGTTTATTACAGTGCACGGCACCAGCCGCGCGAAAAACTATTGTTTGTGAATTTGCCTGATTTTGCCCGTCCTGAGGTTACTGCTGTTCACAAACAGCGCTCGCTCCCTTTGCAGCGTGTCAGTATCTGTGCCTGAACAACAAATACCTAGAAATGAAATTAATGTGAAGCAACGCACCAGTGGGGAAAGGGAATAAACAAACCACCGGTGTCAAGTGTACACAAAAGGGGAAAAATTGCACGGCCCCGGAGGGACCACCCGGAGCGGCCCCGCGCCCAGCGGAACCTGAGGGATAAACAGGTACCTGCGGGAGCCAGGTCATCCCTCAGTACCCTGGTACCAGGTACCTCCGGTGCGCTGTACCTGCGGGACAACCACCCCTCCCAGTGACCCCGCTCCTTGCCGGCCTTGCAGTGCCGCTCCCGTCCAGCACAGCCCGCTCAGTGCGCTATCGGGGGCGCGGAACCCCGCCGGCCCGAGGGCTGTTCCAGTTACCTCGTACACAACCTGCGCCCGAGCCGTCCCGCTGGCGAGCGAGGAGGGGACAACCACGGGCGGCTCCTCCGGAACCCCCGCGCCCAGCGCGCTCTGAGGGGGCGCGGCAGGCGGGGATACGATGGCGGCTCGACCCGCCCTCTCCCGCTACCTTCCCGCCTCCATTCCCGCCCTGTTCCCATGCCATTCTCCGCCCTGTTCCCACCTCCGTCCCGCCCCGTTACTGCCCCGTTCCCTACCCCATTCCCCGCCCCGTTCCCTGGCCACCTGTCCCAAGAGCCCCCGCGCTGCGGCCATGGTGCTGTGCGGGTGGGGTTGGGTGCGCTGCGCCCGCGGGCTGCGGCTCGGGGCCTTGCCCCGGCCTGGGCTCTGCGGGGCTCGCGGGGGGCGCAGCTTCAACCCCTTNCTTTCACCCGGCAGCAGGAGGAGGAGTGGCGGCGCCGGAACCGCTCGGCCGTGGGCTACATCGCGGCGGCGGCCGTGGGCATGGTGGGGCTGTCGTACGCAGCCGTGCCGCTCTACCGCCTCTACTGCCAGGTACGGGGGGCCCGCGGCCGGCGCCGGTTCCGCGGGCGCGGGGCCCTCACTGCCCTTCCCTGACAGGCCACAGGGCTCGGCGGGACGGCGGGCGCGGGGCGCGGCGCAGAGCGGATCGAGCGCATGGAGCCCGTGCGGGACCGGGTCATCAGGGTCACGTTCAACGCCGACACGCACGCCAGCATCCAGTGGAACTTCAGACCGCAGCAGAGCGAGATCTACGTGAGTCACCGCCTTCCCCCCGCGCAGAGCCGCGCTCGAGGTTGGAAGAGACGTTTAAGATCATCCAGTCCAACCGTGCACCCGGCACTGTAACCCCTAAAGCACCCAGCGCCAGGTCCAGACGCCTCTTAAACACCTCCAGGGATGGTGACTCCACCACCTCTCCCATGGCAGCTCCTTCCAACGCCTGACTACAGCAACAGTGAAAAATTTTTCTAATATCTAATCTGAATCTCCCCTATCTCATCTGAAGGCCATTTGTTCTGGTCCTCTCAGTGCAAGCATGGCAGAAGAGCCTGATCCCCACCTCACGACACACTCCTGTCAGTAGTTCTAGAGAGCAGTCACGTTCCCCTTGCGCCCCCTTTTCTTGAGACTAAACAACCCCAGCTCCCTCAGCTGTTCTGCACAAGACATGTTTTCTACACCTTTCACCAGCTTTGTTGCCCTTTGCCGGACATGCTCTAGCACCTCAATGTCCTTCTTACAGGACATTGTATGTAGCTGCCCCTCTGCCACCCCATCAAGCTATCAAAAAAGCTACTGAAACTATGTTTCTATATACATTTCATGGCATATACACCACATGCACATGGTATATGCACTGCAAAAATGTGAAAAAATAAAAATATATAGTATAACAGTATATCTAAACCTGTACTGTTTATCCTCTTGCCCCTTTCCTTATAGAAACTGTAATAATACTTAAAAAACCACAAATAATTTAACTTTTCTGTTTCAAATTAGTTCTCAAAATAAGGAGTCATGCTTCTTAATCGTTTCTGAGTTCAGTACTGAAAGAATAACCTCCGATATTCACACCATATATAAATCTGCTTATTAAAAAAGCCCTGTGTGTTGCTGAACTGCTGAGAATAATAGAAGGCTCAGGCAAAATGGGTAAGATTAAAAAAACATTGAACAGTACTGAAGCTTTTAATTTTGAAAATGAGTGAATTGCATGTAATCAAAAATATTTGTGAAATAACCAATTTGAAACAGCAAAAGAGAAAATTAATTATAGATAAAGTCTAAAGAACTTGGTTTGAGGGGTGGAGGGCTGCAGTGGATTTTAAAAAAAAATGAAAATCACTGTACAATTGTGTTATACAGGTGGTACCAGGAGAGACTGCACTGGCATTTTATAAAGCAAAAAATCCTACTGACAAACCAATAATTGGAATCTCCACCTACAACGTTGTCCCCTTTGAAGCAGGACAGTATTTCAATAAAATACAAGTAAGTGTAAACAAACCAAAGATAGCATTTTCCTTTACACGAACAAAACAGTTCCTCATAAATTAACTCTTCCATTTTAATCCTGGACACCATTCTTCATATGCCAACATTTTAAGAAAATACCTTGATTTTTTTCAAATTATAAGAGTGCATCAATTCATTCTTAGCCTTACTGCCCTCATACCAAGCTGCTCATCCCATCAGAGTAGCTCCAAAATCTGTGTTACTTAGTTTCTGCCTGAGGGCAGGCGGAAGGATGTGAGCTGGCCTGGTCCCTTGACACCTTTACACAGTTCATTAAACTAATTAATTTTTTTCCTGTATCACCATACTAACAGAATTGCTGTCTTGTTGCTCATCTTATTGATCCTTCCCAGGATTTTAGGGGTGTAAGAGAATGAGAGTGTATTTTAAACCATGAAGATTTCTCTCGTGTTGGCAGAGATATAATTTATCATCACTATTGTTGTCTAATTGTGGATCCCCCCCCCCCCCCCGGGNAAGAACAGAGGCTAAATCCTCAGGAGGAAGTGGACATGCCTGTCTTTTTCTACATCGACCCAGAGTTTGCAGAGGACCCTAAAATGGCTAAAGTCGATTTAATCACCCTCTCTTACACCTTCTTTGAAGCAAAGGAAGGACAGAAGTTGCCACTTCCTGGGTATCCGTAATGGGCCTTCTCTACAAGATGTGACTTCTGCTACATCTGAGTGCTAGTTTTGAGGCCATTTTTCCTTGGAAGAAAAAACACTGCAGGAGTACTGTGCAGTATGAAATTGTATTATTAAACCACCATGGGCACATGCTGTTATGAAAGTATATGTATATATGTATTTTTTTGAAACCAACTTAATGTATCCCTGTTTCTTAGGGATAGTATTTCTTCATCAGACAGTGGAAGGGAACACACTGTTCCTGAAATAGAGAGGGTTTTCTCAAGCCATCTCTTTGTAAGATGTTACCTGAATACTGCAAGGCAAAGTTTTAAACCAACATGTAAATTAAGATCTTCATTTAAATACAGAAGAAAAATCAGTTAAGCATCTAAAATTCCATATTCCAGAAAATAACTTGCATATTAAGTTACTTTAGGAAAAGGTAAACCCAGATAATAAATAAAGGTAATTTCATAACTAAACAAAGTTAGACTGTATTTCTGTGTAACCCTCCCTGGCACAGGAGGATATGATGATTCAGGTGATGCACCCTCTCATGTTGTTACTGAATCAGTAGTTCATTTGGTAAGAGCAGACTGCTCTAAAACTGTTATCATGAGAACAGTAATTTAAGCATAAGCACATCAGATCTGTGGGATGGTTTCCATTTGGAAACACCATCTTATTTCCATGTTGTGTCCCACTCATTTGAAGTATCTGTGCTGCTAGTAAGTAGTGCTCTTTGCCTCTGCAGAGAGCTGTATTCTGGGCACCTCCACGAGAGACAAGCTTGGCTTGTGTCTGACATGCTTTGAGGGGAGGGCAGTGCATAAACAACTGCTCTGAACTGCAGCTAAATGAACAGCATAGGAGTCTCCTCAAAAACCAAAATCAGCCCATTCAGAGGCTGAGTTGCCCAAAGCCTGCCCAGCAGTGCAGCAGCTCTTCAGGGGGACTCTGTTTACCATCAGAACACGTAAGCCTGTATTTACATAACTCTTGGTCATTATCTGTGGGGTAGGTCTAATAACACTTTATCACTGCCTTGCAAACCAGGAGCGAGTTGCAGAGCAAGTTCAAGTAACCTGCTCATTTTCAGACAGAAATTAAGCTCAGCCAGTATACCTTCTGCTGGGCCAGGTCTTTCTACCCCTTCCAGCAGAGAAGATCTAATAAAGTAAGGCTAATGTTGGTTAGCTTGGACTCTGAATTTGCAATGGGTACTTCAGAAATAACTTCCAGTTACTTCAGTCTCAATTATATTTGCACACAGTAATTCAGAAAGTGCATTTTTGAAAATAAATGGATGCTACCTTTATAATGCGTTATTATACCAATGACTTGTGTTGGTTAAACAGATTCTGGATGACATACAGGTCTTCACTGTATATTAAAGATTGAAAACTTGTCATTCTTTCATCTCTCTAATGCATTTTATCCAGCAGAACATGTGGAGCCCACACAAATGAAATACATCTGTATGAAGATAGCAGCAAGCTTTATAATTCCAGTATGCTTCAGGAAAAAAAAAAAAAGTAACATCAAGACAAATCTTTGAATCCAGGCTAGGGGAAAAAAAACAACTTCTTACCTCAGTTGTTTTTAGTCCATTGTCCTTCTAAAAGCTGAACTGATTATGGCCATTCTCCACCCATTGCTTTACTCTGGCCACATTCTTCAGAAGAAAAGGAATATCCCCCTGGCAAGTGGCAATTCCATAAAAATCTGGGTTCTTCCCCTGAGGTTGAAAGCCCAAATTTGCACAGATGCTGAGCACATTCCCTCCATAACACAGGCTCTAACCTTGGTAATTGGCCAATTCCCCTCCATCTATCTGTGACCACTGTGCTGCTTTAAACACGGAGAGGTTCCGTCAGCAATCGCCCATTATGGATTACACTGGAACAGCCCAGTTTGATTTGTTACCCTTCACTGTGGTGGTTCTGCCAATACAACTAAGCTGTAGGGGAAAAATTAAAAGAATCAATCTACCTCAAATCCTATTTTCAGCTGTTTTCTCAGGCTGCAGTCCAGACCACTGCAAGTACGCAAGAAAAATTAGAGTAAAGCAACTCCCCTTTTCACCTCATCTTACAAAACCCCCAACTTCGTCAAGGTTGTGTTTTGGATAGAAGCAAGGGGTTCCAATGGCCCTGCAGCAAACTGCACAGATTCACACTAAAATACTTCCAATGCTACCTACATTTATGTTTCAAGGAATACACAAATAGAGAAAAACTTGGAAACCATGAGAGTTTACTTCTCAGCATATGCTTTTATTTGGAATTTTATGCTACAAAAATTGCAAAACCAGCTGAGAACTTCTTATCCCTTAAACAGTTAACATAAGGAATGTTTAAAATGCAGTTATTTCACAAATTAGCTTATCTGCTATGAACATGAACTAAGTTCTCAAGTTTTGTATCAGCTATAAATTCAGAGACCTCTACCTGTTAAAGTGCACAGTTTACATTTAGCATTAAAATAGATAAGGCACTTAGTAAAAGATAAAGCAGTTATTAACAAGGTTAAACAACTTAATTAAAATAAATGGGTAACTATTGCTCATCTGCATTGTAGATGATTAATTTTTCCTTCACCAGAACAATCTCTGCAGGGCAGGAACATTGAAAGAAATAATTGACCCCCCTCCAATATTTACTGAGTAAATAAAAGCAACAACAACAACATAGGAACAAGCAGGTTTTCTTCCTGTTCTCTTAATTATGGATGACAGCAATTTCTGTCCCAGCTTAGGTTCTTCCCAAGACAAAAATCCAACTATACTGTGGGTTTTTAGGAAGAAAATAAAAAAGGAAAATCTGTATTAAGGATGTAGGAAAGTAACACTGCACATCTTCAGACATCTATCAAGAGGCCAATTTTAGAAAAAAAAATTATATATCAAAGCCCCCTTATAGATTTCTAGGGAGATGAACAGAGACAGCAGTGAGACCAAAAGAGAACCTGGATTCTGCAGTTTCTGTGAATGTAATGTCCTTTTTGTTTACTTGTGTCAGGTGTCAAGTGTTACTTCATACACAGGTGAATTTGGAAGTCATATTTAACAGGCCCCCCAAATACTTTAAAATAACCGTTCAAGTGACTTTGAAGAACACACAGCTGAACATTTGGGACAAATTGTCAAGGTGCAGTCAAGTAACTCTTCAACTTGCACACAGCTTAGTACTCCAACACTAAATATTTGTTGTGTCAAAATGCAAAATCTCTTGTTATTCACTTGTAGTTACAGGAAGCACTGCACAGGACCAGCACCAGAGAGTGTTCAAGAAAGGATTCCACCTCCACCTTCAGTCTGTGTTCTTTTAAACCTCTGTCTTCAGCACAACATCAATTTCTTCATAAATTGCTCTGAAAGAGGAGGAGCAGGGTGACTCCTACATCACATTTCGACAAAATGCACCAGGGAAATCCTGCCCAAAGTTTACAGTGTAGCTTCACTTGCAGGATGCCCAGGTTTCCACAGAAACGAAGAGCCAACCCTGCTCTGATTGATTGTACATTTAATGAGGTACCTCTGGACATTGTTACTTTAGATCAAATGAGTTTGGGAACAGGACTGCAAAACGCAAATGGTAATTATTGCACTAATTAAAAAAAACAATGGAAGCTTTGTTGAGATTTCCCTACCTCAGAATTCAATGGCTCCTGGGAAATAAGTTTTGTATAGACAGCTCAATTTTTTTGCAATTTACTGTTCAAAAGGGGAGTTCTGCCATCTGTTAAGTTTTGTATCAGTTCACTGTCTCACTGTTTTGGCCTTCTGGAGGGACACAGCATCCATTCCCTTCTGTAGTTTATATTTAAATGGAGGATTTTTTTCACATGCAGTCGAAAAACATTCTTTAAAAAACATGATTGCTGTGAACAGGAATTCCTTTGGTTACCTTGTTCCAGAACTACCTGAGCTGAAGTTCTATCAGCTTCCTCAAGCAGGACCCTGACCATATTTCCTTCACCTTTCTGTATCACTGGGTAGGATTTTAGTAATTTTGACACAGCATTACTCCTCCATTTTTACAGATGCCAGTTAATGAGCACACTACAGTTTATTCCTTAATTGGTTATGCCAAAAATATTGGAAGAAAACATACAAAATGCAGCCACTGTCATTTATATCAGTGATGCAGTTGGTCAGTTAACTCAGCCTAAGTAGAGTGGTCTGTTTTTCCTCTCAGAAGAAAAAGCCATTTTGCCTTTGGCACCTCAGAATTTTAAAATTCTATTTTAAAAGTTACTTACTCAGTGGGAGCCAATGGATCAAATTCCATTATCTCGTAGTAATGAGGTGACTGTGACTTGTTCTTTGATGTTGCTGAAGAATAAAGACAGGCAGACACATCCAGATTTAAATGAGAATGAAAAGCATGCTTACTGTATGTTTTTTGTGTCTTCCTGAAAGTAGCACATTATCTGCTATGGATTCAGCTGCTTTAAATGCTAAAAAGGACAAATGTGTAATAGCATCCATGAGCAATATGACTTTGTCAATGTTTGTGGCTGCTCCTAGTCACTGACAGCCATTATGTAAAGGCCTTAAGTTCTAACAAGAAAATGAAGCATGAAAGAGGTGATTTGCAGTATTTATTACCTGCTGGTGATGGTACACTCGATGGCACAGTCTGTCCAGCCTGCAGATTTATTGGGTTTAGAGGCACTGGGCTTAAAAGAGTCACCAACTAAGGACATCAAGCAAAACAATGCATAAACAGATTGTTCTATGAGAACTGGTTTGACCTAACTTACATAATTGCTGACTTCTCTTTAATCTCTGAGTACTGCAGGTAAAATTCCAAGGCCAACAGTTAGCAACCCAATTAATCTTCATTCTCCACACAAACTTCAAAGCAACCTTTTAGTGTTTGATAGCACATCTCTATAATTTACTTCTGTGTGATTTGTTACACTACACAGATTCAAACATCTGCTTTGATTTGCAGTTTAAAATAAGGACTGTGCATGTTTGTTTGGGAGCTGCTTCTCATCTTTTCTATTTCATACTGCCTTCATAACATTACTTCAAAGCCCCTTGGTATTCTTTCCACTTCTTCTGTCATGGGTGTTTCTCTGCAGCATGACATTTGTCCTGCACTGTACTGGGGGTTTAAGTGACTTTTCTGGTGGGCTGTGGTTTTTTGGGGGCTTTGAGTTGTTTTGGTTTTTTTTTTTTTATATGTTAGTTTTTAATATCTTATTTGAGATAGAAATTACATCAGAGCGACATCATGGCCATAGGAGGAGATCTCAGCTTGCTTTGCATAGCAACAAATTAAACACAAAAGAGCAAGTGCTTTCTGCAAATTCCCCGGGGATTGTGCTGGACCCAAGGAAACAGGCTTCCACATGAGGATCTGTGGCAGCAAAAGAGAAAAGTTGACCTGGTCACCAAGTAGAATGTTCCCTGAGGTTATGGAGAAGGGCCACAGAAGAGATCTTTGCATCCCACTTGGACAACAGTTGGGGTAAATCCAAAGTCCTCATTTGACAGCTGCCAGAAACGTAAGTATTACTCACATTGCTATATGTGTGTCCAGCTGGGCTGCTTACATTATTGTTTTGTGCTTCAGCTGCAAATCTAGGAGAGAGCAATACACTGAATGTAAGTAAGAAATGATCAAAACTCTTTGTTCTGATTGTTCATTATTTTTTTGGTTGGTCTGTCTTTCCTGTGTGTCACAACTGAGAACAGCATGGGCAGATGGACCAGTGTCCCATGCACAGGAATTTTAAGGACACCTCTCCTGTCTTAAACTCTTTTACTGACCTGTTTCATGTTTCTCCCTTTCCCTGCTGGAAGTCAGGTACATTTATGTCTATTTATGACAAAACAGTGCTGCAGGCATGAGTGTATTTTGAACCCTCTAGCACAGAGGGAATTTTCACTTGTTTTACTGGACTAATACGTAAAAGTAGTACATCTGTGTCCTCAGAGCTTCCTATATTCATTAGATGAATTAGAGAGCATTAATACCCCTAAGGATCTGTTATCCATTCCCATTCCTTGATAAGAAACTACTCACGGGGATTGATGAGCTTTTGTAGGAGTTGCTGAATCCAGCTGTGGGTAAATTGATGGATGAGGCCTGGTTTTATCTTCAGGGTGTGCAGATAGGCCATCTGAAATTCAAAGCAATAATTAATGATAATTTAAACATTATTATGCAAAAGTAGCTACTTGTACTTTCAACAGTGAAAGAGTAAAGTTTTTGTTTGGAAGGCCTATAAAGAGTCTGAAATGAATTGCTGCTTATCACATGAAATGCATTATTTTAATTACTCTGAAAAGTCTCAGAGCCAAGATACTTATTTCTATATTTACAGCATCAACAGAGCTCTACATGGTAGATACCACTTAAAACTCTTTTCACTATTTTTAAAGGATTAAAATGGAATTCTAGGCATTTATTCCCAGGGGGACATTCACACCTTTAGCTTTAGTTTATGGACTTCCCTAAAGTGGGTAAAGGAGGGGCTTCTGCAAACAGTAATTCAGGGTACCTGAAGCCAAGTCTTTCTAACACTCCTGAAAAAACTCCTGTTTCTTCCTTCCAAGTCTACAGAACAAGCAACTACCAGAGTGTTTTACAGGTCTCACTGCAATAGAAAACAGAGCATGTTCTACTGTTCAAATCTATATAATGGGGGAGAAAGATTATTGTAAAATAATTACAGGCAACCTTATACTACCTTACAGTTTTGTTCCTGTGGACACATTTCAATTCTCCTTTTAAGAAAATTTAAGGAGCATCCTTAAGGAGTATTTTTGTTTTCTTTCTTACAAGGAACTTCTTGATTCCTCCACTAAGCTCTTGTGGGTTTGTTTTAGGGAAGCAGAATGGAAGGGAAAGGGGCATTCACCACTTACTTGGGCCTGAAGGAGACACTGCAAGGTCACATTGCACCACTGCAGACACAGAAGATGGAGAATCTATGGAGAGGCCAAGTAGGTCACTTGAGGGAGCAGATGGCTGTTTCCTGTACAGCTTAACATTTGAAAAAGAATAAGTTATTTTGGGTTTTTCCTGGTGTTTGGTTTTTTGGGGGTTTTTTTTAAGGAACTGGCATAGTTTTAAACAAATTACTGTTTTCACAAAATACAAACTTCTAAAATTTTAGTATTAAAAATTGGTAAGTGTAAGAGATCAGGACTCTGTGTGTGTGAAATGCAGCTAATGAAACAAAATGTGCATTTCAGAAAAGATCAATTTCAAAAAATAAAGAAAACCAGTTCTGAAGTAGAAAATAGAAAGGACTCAATTCTATAAAGCCATCCTGAATTTGTTTAGTTACAGGTCTGGTATTTATCTTTTGATCGATCCTGTACAATTCTTTTCATGCTACTTACTTGTGTTAATGAGATTTGATATGTACTTAGAAGATTGATTTTTTCCAGTCCCATTTTGGATAGAAAATATCAAAATCACAATAATGTTTCCTAGGACATAGAAAAGAGTTCCCTTCCTTTCTCCTGTGAATGTGTTGGAATTAAAAACGTAGCCAGCCAAAGGTTTAATAAAACCACATGCTTGAATCATACAGGTTTGGTCACACCAGATGAAAAATAAAGAAATAAAGATGATGCATTTTAAACTCAGAGTCTCCTTAATAATACAAAAATGCACAGACTGCACCATTTGGACTATTAACTAACCCAACAGCGTATCCATCAAGCAAAACCATCCACCTACATAACCAGAATGTAGTAATAGTGGCTTTGCAAGGAAAACAAGATCATCTTCTACCTTTTTTTAATAACTGTCAGCAGCATTTCAGCATTCACAATGCATTCTCACATCGAGTCCTAGACGACTGCACAATTATGGCTTAGCAGAAGCTGAAACATGTGCAGAACTACTTTGGGCAATATAATTAACAACCATAATTATCAATCAATAAAGGACAGTCATTAAAGATTTGCTACAAGCCATTATTCACAATTCAGAAAAAGCTTTGACTCAGGAAAGGAAATCAGCAGCCAAGAGTGAATTCTCAAAGTGCAACAGTATTTCAGTCTCTAGATCATTAACAGAAAACAAATGAAAAGAACCTATGGTTTCTAATTTTGTGCATGGCAGATAGTTGTGCTTAGCTGGAGAGGCAATAAACCAGTATTTGAATAGGTCTCTCCCTCATTTTTCTTGCCCACACTTCCCTCTTAGATTTGACATTATTTGCTGTTTTAGTTACATGAATTTGCATGAAATTCTGCAAGTGAGACTTTAGAAAAATCAGTAAGAGTAGTGTCAGTCTGTTGTCTCCTGTACCTCTCAACTAGAAAATAAAATTCTGCATGTATCAGAAGTGTATTTTTCACAAGGAAGAGCAAAAGGAATGTTTGCAGTCCTGCAGTTCAGGAGTTCATCCTTTATTACCTCCTCCCGCTCACGTTGTATCCTCTGGTTCTCCAGGAAACGAACTCTGTTCCGTGAGAACCTGTTGAAGGTGCAGAGTTAAATGTTCATTCTTACATTCCTGTGATGTCCTTCAGAAGAATATGAAACCAGTAATAATCAATGTTTGATTCTCAAAAGACTCCAGAAGCACCGAACAAGCACTCCAAGTGCTGTCTCTGAGGCACCTGTCTCTTTATGGGCAATCTCACTCCCATTCCAGGGCTGTGGTCCTGGGGATCTCCTACACCAACACCAGCTGGTTTGTTCCTAGCCTCATGTTTGGAGACAGCCATCTGCTTGTTCCTAAACAAAACCAAGGCTCATCTGACAGTGGTTTGCCTCTGTTCACACCAGGTAGGTAACTATGAACATCCACTGTGCCAAATCCAGCTCCTTCTGACCAGAACACTCATCCAGCTGAGTCCCAGGAAGCCTTCTGTCCTCAGAGCTCTGGGCATCCCCTCATGCCCTCCCAGGACAAACCACACACCTATTCTGGCACACAACCCTCTCATTAGTGCAGGCCTTTGAAATAATTTTTTTTAAAATGGAAACAAACAAAAAAATCTACCTGCATAAATACGTATGTACTAGGAGTGATAACAGTGCTACTGTGGGTCCAGAGCAGACCCAGGCAGGTGACATTGAGCATCCAGAAGGTCACTGTGTTTCAGCACCAGGAGCCCTGAGTTGTACAGACAGTAGACCATTTATCCAACTGTTCAGGGTCACTGTACTAGGGAGGCCCAAAAAGAGTATAGATGCATGAAGAAACAGCAGGAAAAAAACCTTTCCAACTGCAGAGCACGAAGTATTTATCTGAAATCCAGACAGAACCGAGAAGCTGCAGAGACACTAGAGGGAGGCACTGTTGCACACATGAGCTATTGGTTGCACAGTGGAGATTGCTCCAGATTTAATTTGGATTCTACATTAATAATTAGAAACAGAAAATGCAGCACAACTCATCCTCCAACAACATACAGTGTGAAACAGATGCAGCTCGTTAAAATCAGTTGGCCCTTTACACACCTTATTGTTCAGAGGGAGATCCAAAGAACAGATCTTCTGCAACACAAAATTAACCAGATACATTTTTATACTTATCCACTCTGAAGTGCAATGGATCTGCACTCAGGAAGACCTGTTACGTACAAACCATAGCATTATGTTACTAGATAACAGTAGTTTTCTGTCCAAATTAATCACTCTCTCCATCATCATGTCTTTACTGAGGAATCTGTTGAATTATACCCACAAGGTGCTATTCACAGTTCAAGGTTCCTGGCCTCACCAGTATTCATCACTTGTAACAAAAATGTAAGCCCGCATCTGACTTCAGTGGATTTACACAGAAGCTGAATAGAATTCCTTTTTTGCTTATTAAAAGGAAAAACCTCCTAAAGGAAGAAGTGAGCACACAGTTCTTTCAAGGCAGCTGCTGTAAAATCCACCAACACTACAGTAGACATAAGATTTAAGGGTAAATGAAAACTTAATGTTGTTGTGATTAGGCCCAAAGTTTATGCCTGACACTTAGAAGAATTAGTGATATTTTCAGTGCAGCACTCAGAAGAGGATTAAAAAGAAAAGATTAATCAATTCTATAAATTTGCTAAATTTAATAAAGAACAATTACACTTGATACATAATGATTCCTAGAACACTTTTTAGCCACGGAAGAGATCAACTACTTAAGAGGGAAGGGTATCTCCTACTAAATCAGAACACTCTCCATAAGTATACTCATGTATATTTTGGGGAACAACACTGGAGTTTTGAGTTGAAAACTAATTTTAGTTTTGCCAGCCTACCAGTGCCATAACAGACAAATACCCAGGATGTCAACAGGAGTAGTGCTGTGCTTTCATGTGTGAAAGAAAGAAACATTTTCTGCTGTAAGACAAGCAGAACAGTATGTTTCAATCCAGCTGAGAACAGTAAGCAACTCTCCTAAGCGTGCAATCAGGCAGAAGGCTGCTCCACAGCCAATTCCTGCAGTAAAGCTGTCAAAATTGTTTAGAAAGGAGGACAAGTATTCTTTCCTGGAAGCACAGACACTTAACGGAGATAAGGACGAGCACCAGCACCAAAGGATTTGTAGCAGCTGTTGACAAATTCACTGGACTCTACCAAAAAGGGATGTCAAATTCCAAAATTATTTTTGCGTGCCTCCATCAGATTTCCTGTCCGTGCTGTCAACTTGCTTTATCCGACTCTAATGGTTTCCTAACTACCTTCCTGAACCACTTCTGAAGTGTTTAGGAGGCAGCAAATACATACTTTTCTCTTTTTGCAATCATATTTCTTTTCTGAATTTAAGGATAAAATCTGTCTCCATGGGGAGGATCAACACTAGGCACGGGGACCATCTCTCCATAAAGTGCATTTATTCAGGTAGGATTCCAAATGTGGAGGAGAGAGGTCCTGCACTTACCTTTCATGTCCCAGGAGGACATTATTCAGATCTTCATTTACTTGTATTAGCTCAACAATCACATCTTCATTCTCCACTGTCACCAACAATTCCATGATTCTCTCCTGCATCATCCGACAGGTCTTGTACAATTTCTGCCCAAAGCAAGGGAAGGAAAAAATATTAAAAATCATAACTGTGGTCTCTCAATATGGCAGTTCTGGAGATGAATGATAAGACACTCAAGCACTGCACAATCACAGGTAACATTCCTTAATTTACACAAACCACACAGGTACCAACCATTGCAAACAGAACAACGCCCACATCTTTGATCTGTGCAATGCAGGGTCACAACTCCCACCACTACATCACTCCTACCTAACACCCCTACCTCCTGACCCACCTTCATTTCCAAAGATATATCTGTCTCTAAAGCCTAAATTACAAATTGCAAAATAACAAAGACACCTCTGGGTGATGTAGAACCAATGTGATTTGATCCTGCTTGAAGCTGATTAAACTCAGCAGGATACTTGGACGTAATCCTGTTCAACGTCTGCTTGAAGAAAAGACAGTATTAGTCTGAAGGTCAGAAGTGCTCTGTGACAAGTCTCCAGCTCTAACTATTCCTTTAAGTGGGAAGTCTGGATAAACTTAATCTATGGACTTTTGAGAAAGTAACACAAACCTTACAGAATCAGCAGATTGGAGAATTATGAGAGGTTATTAAGCAGAATTTTACATTATTGCCTGGTGAAGTGGAAGACAGTCTGTTTATATTACTCCCCTCTGCAGATTTTGCATATTCAAAGAAACAAATTCTTTAGCAACAGGAACTTTTAACTCAGCCAACATTTTTTCTCACACTGCATTTGCAAATGCAGGCTGGCTCTGCTTAAAGAACCAAAAAAAAAAAAGAGGGGAAAAATGACTTTATTTACACATTACTATTCAGAAATTGCTTTGATGTTCAAAGTGATCTGATTTGTCCTCAAAAAAATACATACTTCACGTAAATCAATTATTTATGGAAAAAGAAATTTGTACCCCTTTGCTAAATCTGTGTCAGGATTTCAGAGTGCTGTACTTTTCAGTACTGTATCTTCGCGGCCCAGGATAAAACACACAAAAATGCATTCAGCTTAATGTCTGTAATTACATTTAAAACCTCCCCGACTCCACACTTTACTACCTGATCCACATTTAAAAAAAATGTGTATTTCTTATGACTCCATTACACAGGCAGACTAGCTCCTTTGCAATTGTCAACACTCAAGGAAATTGAGACACTCATTTCAGGCACGGATTTGCCTGAAAACTGGACTTTTACAATGATGGAGTAGCAGCTGGAATAACAATTGTCAGTGATGCAAATACATTTGTGCTAATTCTTACCAGCTGCTGATCTGGACCCAAATTCCTGCACATCCATCCACTATCTGTTCTCTATGTCTATTCACCATCCAGTACAAAAGTTTGTTACTCTTCTTGGCTGATCCTGAGCTATTCTTTAACTACAGTTATTGGCCAGCACATTATTTCCAGTGAAACCTGATATCTTAAGCCTTGTCCAAAACAGGGTGGGGAAAGGGAGGAGCCTGGCCACTAATGAAGATAAAGAACTGAAAACACATTGCACCGATCAAGTTCACCTTGTTACACTTTTTATTGAGGGACAGAAATCAATGTCTCCAACTCACTCAAAGTCTAAACAAGCAGCTCTTCTAATAAAGGATTTTGTTCTGTGACAACGAAAGTCCAATCCAAGTAGTGTCACAAAAAGAAGAGAACACTAAACATGGTTCAAGGAAAAGGCTGGCCATGCCTGATGTTTTGCACCACTTGGTGCACAGGGGAAAAAACAACAGTGAAAGGAATGAGTTTTCATTCACTCTCCCACATATGCGAACTCCACACCCTGTCCTCAACCTTTTGCCAACAATTTTATTACTGGGAGTGTCAGTAAGAATCCACTGATTTACTGTGGGCAGCTCAATCTCTGCACCCACAGGAGGCATGGCAGGAGACAGGAAATGAAAGATAAACTTTTTCTGTTTCCCAGCCTTGTCATGGACTGGACAGAGGTGGTCAAGCATATTAAACCAGTGTATTCTCAACAGCACCCAGTAAGGGTTTGTTGCAGAGGAAAATTTCTATCCTGGGCACAAGAAGTGCACTCAAGGCTTGCAAAACTTTGATCAGTTCTTCAAAATACTTAATGCTGCAAAACTGCCAAAAATGCTTCCTCATTGTAGCAGTTTGGAGGTAAGGTAAGAAACAGAAGGATGCGGTAAAAGTTTTTTTAAGTTCTCGCAGACAATATGAAACTGAAAAGCTTCCATTAACATAGGTCACTATTGCCATGCTAAAGTAATACTGTACTTTTAATTTCTAAACAGGAAAATACAGCATAAGCACATAATATCACAGAAGGAACATGTACAGGTTCACTTGTCACATCACTGGACTATTGCAATACACTTCCTTCAGGCTACACTTTAAGAGCACATGGATTCCTCTGTAGCACAGCAAGCTCCCAGCCTTTGAGGCTACACACATAAAGCCAACGCTTCATATTCTTCACTGGCCCTCAGTCTGCCTCTAAGGGACTGGTGATAACAAAGAGAGCTCTGCAAACTCCAGGACGGATATGAGAGCAAGACTGTGTCATCATCTATTCTCCCACAAGGCAACTGCTTTCAGCTGGAATGTTCTCGGGGCTGTTCGACAGAACATGCTCAACAGAGAATGCTCCATTATGAAATTCCTTTGCCCTTGGAATTCCCTAGAGCTCAAATTTGCATTGCAAGCTGCATTGTCCTTTCCTGACTATCGAGATGTCAAGGCATGGTAAAGGAGATGAAAGAAAGCTGAGCAAAATGAGAGACAGAAACCTGATGTTGGGTTCCATTTGTCAATCTGAATCCAGATGTTAAAAGACAAGACATAACACTTTAAAAAGCAACTATAACCAAACCAATAGCCCCTATCAATGAAGTATCATGTACCTGTAAAAGATTCATATCATCCGGATTTTCAGAGCCAGGAACATTTTCTTTCAGTATTGAGGACATGACTCTCACGTTCATTTTTGCCATATCCAGTTCACTGTACATTTTCCCAATCTGTTGGAATTCAACAGGAGAATATTGTGTAGGTGAACAGAGCAAGCAGAATAATTCTTGTACACACTTTCTTCCCCATTAGGTATGATATGGACTTAACTAGCATTATTTTACTCTGGTAACACACCATGAAAATGAATGGAATTAGTTCAGCTTTTAAATGTGCAATCAAACTAAGATCCAAGCCTGATAGCACTACTTGTTTTCCTTACAGTTAATCCCTCTCATTGATGTTACTGTTCCTTCTTTTAGTTACATAGGCAAGCAGGAATGGAAGAGAACTGTCCTTTCCTTCCTGCTTTTTATAATAACCTCTTCACACAAGCCTTATGTGAAAGTAAATTTGGCTTTCTTGCTTATCTCTGAACAAGCTTTTAACAATTTGCGTAACAGCATTGTAAGATGTGATTAGATATTCACATACTCAAGTAGTAATTCCACAAACCTAAGACCAGGGACCCAGAGCTACACCCCGTGAACTGAGGGTCCCTCCAGTGGTATCCAGGCTGCTCAAGTCACACATTCATATCACATTTCAGGTGGACCCACCCTCCCCTAAACGTGTAGTGTTGCACCTGCTCCGGAGTCAACAACAACGTTGGGCCTGTGGGAAGAGGTAGGAAGGAATGTTTGGCAGGACTGGCAGAGGATGGGGATGACTTTGCACAAGGCCGGGGTGAAATCTGTGAAAACACAAAAAAACCAGAGCTTGGGTTGAACAAAATTGCAGCAGGCATCCTGCTGAGAGAGGAACATCTCTCAGACTACACAACTGGGCAGGAGCTTCCTCGTAATCAGGACTCGCAGGGAATTTGTTCAGCAAGGCCTATTTACAAAAATAAATCTAATGGCTATTTTGTAATGAAGTGAGGCTTGGAAATCAAGTATCTTTAGAAAGGGTTTGCAAGTAAACTCCATCACAGGACAAAGTGGGAGTAGCTCAAGAACAGGCTAGCAAGGAATTATTAAGTCATCTAAGAGCAGAGTCCTTCCCAAAGTGCTACTGCAATTTTGCAATGAAGGTCAGTTTGGAATGCAATGACACTTGGGAGCAGTAGAAGGGTTGGGGGGCTGAGTGCGAGTCCCTGCAGAAAGTGAACTACAAAAGCCTCCTGGACTGAAAAGCAGGAACAGTCTGAGAAAGCTTCATCTGCATTGCATCTGAACTGACTGCTAAAGAAAATGCAAATGCAAACCCCAGCCTGCACTACACACTACAAACCCTTCACCTCCTGGAGACTGAGGTAAAAACTGTGTTCAGGTCTGCTAAGACAGTCTGCCACTGATTTTAATTGGCAAGTACATGAGGTAGACAAAATAATCTTTAATGTACTAGGTGAGGGAAAAAATTAGTATCTATTGAGAGCATTCTTTACACGGCTTGTTCAAACAACCTCTAAATACATAAGCTTTTGTGTACTCTACTATTCAACCAGCAGACCAAACTCAGGATAAATCTGAATTATTCCTGTCTGCACTGATTATAGACGTCTCATTTGTAATTGCAATTACAATTCTGTAATCTTGCAATTGCCAGTGGTGAATGGCTTTCACACTGCCTAAAGATCTTGCGAAAATTCTTCTAAAAAATAAAAGAAATCTAGGAAGAATGGCATTAAACCATGTACTGTATTTTCAGCTGATGTACAATGCTCAAACCATACTTATATTTAATGTCCTAAATGCCACACAATACTACCTATGACATAGGCTTAAATAACACTTACTGTGGGTGGACTGTGCAAAGCTGGAGAGATATTCAGACAATAATCTTTTCTTATAGATTTCTGCATCTCTCAATTTAATCTTAAAGACAGATGATGCTCATATTCTGAACAGTATGTGTTTTTGTGAAAATCTTACTCGGTTTTTTTTTGAGGCTTTCAGAAGCTGACAAGTTTGGAGCACTAAGCACTCATTTATTTTGAGGTAAACAGCACGCACAGATCTTTGAAAGTCTCAAGACAGAGATGCTTCATTTCTGAGAACATATCCATGAATCTGTACTTGGAAATGAAATAAACTACTATACAGGTCAGGTTCCTTTGTTGTTATCTTAGCTGTTATAATTGAAACTGATTCCTGCTCACGTGCTTAAATAGTTTGGTCATATTCTCCCTGGAGCATTTAAATAAAAAAGTCCAGATCAAACACACCTTCTGTGTCCCATAAAATTAACACATACTGTTTCTGAAGTGTCCTCGCATATCCTCACCTTAGATCCACCACTGCTGGTGTCAGAGGATGGAAACTCCACTCCTTTCTTCAGCAATTCTAGGTAAACTTCTTTTACTTCGCTCACATCCACCATCCCTTGAAAACCACGTGCCCAAACCTGGTTTTGAAATATCAGGGACAGTAACAGTCACAGAAATGGTCAGTCAGTGGGCCAGACAAATGCTTTTAAAACATGTCCTAAAGACAGGTCATTCCCTTCTTCCACTCTGGATAACTCCATTCAGTGCAGCAGGAACTACAACAGCTCCAAAGTTAAGGTCTGCTTTAGGAAGAGGTTCCCAGGATTTAAACAGGCTGCACAATTAAACATTTACCACATAGCAGAGACACTGTGAACACTCACAGTTTACTCCAGACTCACCATGATAAAGGTCAGGATTTTCTCCTGCATGTCAGTGGGCAGGCTGTATCTTGGGTTCAGCAGTTTCACCAGCTTGTCTTTGCAGAAATCCTTCTTCACAACTAAAGACTGGAATCTTGGGCCACAGTTCTCCATACACATCTCAAGCAGCTGCACACACAAAAAACCTTCTGTTACACAAAGAATAGGGGGGGGAAAAAACCCCACAACTTGACTGCTTTTTGTTTCTTTTTGTTTACTTTGTTTCAAGGAGTTATGGGGAAGAGTAGGAATGGATATGAACAGATTACTGCTCACTAGAATGCCTGATGAGGTTACTTCAGGGATACAGCAGCTCCCTGTGTGCTCTGTTATAGCTGCACAGTTCAAAGGAGCTGTGCCAGCCAGAGTGACACTATTTTTAACAGAGAAGCACGGTCACACTTGTTTCTATGTCACAGCAGTTACTGAACACATGGTATCTTAGCAGCAAGAAATCTGCCTGTATCTTAAAAAAATTACTTGTGCAGATTTAGCAATAGAATTAATTCACTGCCTAGCACATAGGTACCCTGGTCTGGCAGATTCTGAAGAACTCTGCAAGAGAGGAAAATCAGATTACTAAATGCCTGTCCTCAAATCAGCCCTGTAAGTGAGAGACTAATGATAAAATAGAAAAGAACAAATTCACCCACTTGGAGCACAATTTCTCCATGCATTTCAAAGGTCACATTGATTAGAAACAGATGAGCTGAAATGTTCCAATTGTCAGATTCATCTTCATGAAGGAAGTCTACTTCCAAAACCTTGCTTGAAATGCTTAGAGCAGGATCCCTGCAAGCACTGTGCCTGCCCTATCAAACACAGCAGGATGTGTTAAGGACATAACACTTCTCCCTGGTACATCTGGAGGTGGCTGATTACAACTCCCATTTTACAGAAGAGATGTCAAAAACTGCCATTACATCCCAATCACCTGGGACTTGAGAGGAAAATAGGGTCAGTCAGATCAGGTGCAGAATCAGGAACAGAACTCATCTTGCCTGGCCCAAATATGAAGATGGATGATGACCCACAGAGGGAAAAATGGCCACTCTTGTGCTTCTTTCTCTTCAACTATAGCTTCATTTCCCCTCCCAACGTAAGAGGGAAGATAGAAAGGTGAAAGCAAAGGGCTGCCACTAACAAAAGGCTGCAACATTCCACGTGTTTTGAGACAAAAGTTCCCCTGAATCATGTAACGGACAGGACATATTCTCAAAAGGATACACATATTTAAAGGGATGATATTGTGATCTCGATAAAAGTAGGTTAAATATACTTTCCTATTCAGAGCAGACTACATTTGACTAAGTGAAATCATTTTAGTAACTCATTTTCTAACCTCAAGACTCAGGGTTTTTTTCTCAGTGTGATCAGGAGCTTAGAGGATAACAGGTTTAAGACCAGAAGAAAACACATTGCCAAAATGAAAACAGGGTAGAACAAAGAGACACTGGCAGACTGCTGTGCAAAAAGCTAACTGAAAGATAATTACAAAAACATCTTGGCTAGAAACATTATTTTTCATAGAGGGCACATGAAACGTATGCAAATAAGCCAAGTCATTTGCCTGTGCAGTACTTCAAAGATGGTCTGTGTAAAATATTTTCAACCCAGTGCATGGGAAATTTGTTATGCTACTCCCTATTATTAATTCTCTACTTAAGGGACTGAGTATTTACCCACTGAATAAAAGTACTGAACTAATGGTCTGGATTCTCCACTCAATTATGCCACCCCAGCCCACTCTCTCAGGGTACAACTAAGCTGGTATGAGAAAGTGAAGAATTTGACTCAATTATTTTCAACTGGACTATCCATGAACAAGCCACTCTCATGCTATTAACACCTTTCATTAGAATTTCAATATGGGTATTTATTGTGCAAATAGGACTTCATAGTCCCAAGCACTTCCACTGGAACGAATACATCCAAGCTGGCCAAGCCAACCACTGCTCCACATAGCACAATGGGAACTCAATAGAAACATATTTTAATAACAAAACTGGCAAATTAACTTCAATCAAACCATTAAACTTCCTGTCAATGACAAACAGGATGTGAAAAGTGTTGGAATTGACAGAGCTGCTGTGTTCCAGGATAACTGATCCCAGATATCTGCACTGAGCAAAAAGGGGGCAAACGGTGCAATCCAAGGCCTCTGGTTTACAGGACTGAATTACAGAACTAAAATGATAAAAGGCATCTACAGAGAGGTGAAGCCAAACTGTGAGGCAGAAACAGAAAAGGGAGAAGTTGGTGAGTATAGCAGAAAGTCAACTATGCTCCTTATCAATAGAGACCTCACTCAGATTTCAGGACTCACTGCTCATCTAAAGCAGCCAGGTTTGGTCCATAAAACTGAGCAATGGATGCAGCTTGTGACAGACACTTCTCAGACCCAAGGTGGCTGCAAGAAAACCCAGATGAACAGTTTGCTTCTTCGCAGTTCTGACTCAAGGGGAGCAAGCCATTAATCCACCTCCAGGATTTCACTCTACTGAACACATCCTGATGCCTGCCCAGCTGAGGTTTGGAACTGCAAGATGCTATTTCCAAGGCCAGCATTTAAACCAAACCGGTATGAGCAGCTCTTTCAGCTGCCACTCACCAATTACAGTGCAGGGGCTAGGTACACTTGATCAAGGGTCAGCATTTGACCTTAAAGATATTTTCAGAAGTCTTGAGTTTTTCAGATTTCATATTTCAAACACTGAGATTTGGATTTCTTTTGTTCCCACTCAATGTCCTCTTCTTTTCCTCTTTGTCAACATATATCATAAAGTATAATAAAATTGAGTAGCAGTCTTTTAACTGAGGAGCTGGAGGACTCTCTCATGTTTTTGTTTTTTAGATACTCTGCTTTGTGAAATGTTAATTTAACAAAATAAAATCTGAAGGTCACATGTGCCATGCTAAATTTTTTCTGCATCAGAAAAATTACAAGCAATTACAAGGAAAAGTGGAAATATTCTTAGGAAAAAATACCCTCCAAAATTTAATTCTAAGCAATTATAGAATGGCTTATGTTGGAAGGGACCTTAAAGATCAGCTACTTCCAATTCCTCTGCCATTCACTAGATCAGGTTGTTAAGAGCCCCATCCAGCCTGGACTTGAACACTTCCAGGGATGGGGCATCCACAATTTCCCTGGGAAAATTACTTCCTTTAAAATATTTTCCAACAATGTAATACAGAGGTGAAACAGTAATTTAATCTTAAATTTCTGCCCACTGCTTTGAGTGCAGGAGTGAGAAGGACGCATTCAACAAACAATTTCCCCATGTGCTGTTCAGCTCCTAAGACCTTAGAAGTATCAGAACTGGGGCACTGCAGCAAATGCTTTACAAAACCAAGGGAGATCTACAGGGGCAACTGAACAGCTGTCTCGCCATTCATTACATAAACAGAATTTATGCTTTTAAAGTCTACTGGTAATAATAAGTCAAGTACACACATACAGGGTCAGTTGGATTCCTGCCTGAAAGTTCTAATCCTCTTCACTCTGATTGTGCAACCTCCAGTGCCAGCCCTGATCTCTCGGTGTTATCAAAGGCTGGGCATGAGGCAACTCCATGGCCTGACACACAAACACCTCCATCCATGTGACTTCACAGGAACTTCAGCAGCTCAGAGCACCTGAAGCCAAGCCACAGCTAGCACATTATACAGCTGGCACTCAGCCTTCTTCCTCCAAGTAAATTAAGAAGCATCCAAGAGCGAGGAGGAGGAACACACTTGAGATTTAACCCATCTCAGTAACAGAATCAGGGCTAACATGTGCAGTCGAGCTGCTTCCATGAAGACTTTCACACTCCACTCTGTGTGTATCCTCTGGGAATGAGCTCCTTAAGCAGTTTCATTAGAAATATTAAATTCTAGGATGTCAAGGTTGAGTAGACAGAAGTGGATCAAAGTGCACTTCAAAAGAAATGTGATTTGTAGATCCTTCTTAGTTGTATCTAATGTAGGTAGGAGAGACAATCTGACATAGAATCTCAAAAGCTAGAGGACCACATTTACTGTAAAAAATACAGGCACTAACAGTTCATCCAAAAAGAACCCTTATCTTTGCAAAACTCTGGGAGGAAAATAATTTTTAAGAGATGAGAGCTGCACAGAGGGGGAAGGGCTTTTGTTTAAGGAATTGAAAATTATTTCTTTTTTTCCATTTGCAATGAATTGCTGTTGTCATCTAAGCATTTCAAAACGGAAAACAGAAACGATTTCATTAAGGCAATTAAGAAGATAAAAACAGAAGATACAACACATAGGAAGAGTGATGTGGGAAACGTAAAAGCCACACATGGCCAGCAATGAGGTTATCAAAAGAAAGATTTTACACATGCTAAAATTATGGCAGTACTGGTAAAAAAAAAAAAAGGGAAAGAAGGCAGAGGCAGAAGCAAAGCACAAAAGATCTTATATAAGATCTAAAGCCAGAAAGAGAAAGAGAGTTAGAGGAAAGGCTGGAACTTATTTAAATTTAAAAAAGGAAACAAGATTAAGGAATACAGGGAGAAGAAATCTGCGAACAGAAAACAGCAGCTGGGCCAAGAGGATGTGACTACCTGGCAGGCAAGTTACAGGTGTGCACGGGAGTGGGTGAGGACAGAGAAAGGGGCTAGAACCGAACAGGAATTGCACTCCCAGCTGAACCTGCTGCATGCTCCATCTGCAATACAATGAGCTTCCAGGTCAGCGTGATAAAGTTCTTCCTTGGATACACCCAGAACAAGATCCTTCTCCAACTTTTACATACTCAAAAGCTAAGCTATAATGTCACCTTGGGTATATCTGCACTGCAAATACCCAAGGAACAGCTCCTAAACCTAAAGCCTGGATTATCAGCAGAGACTGTGTCAGATAATCAGAACAGGACCTTGCTGCACAAGGGCTGCAGGAGACAGACCTGATACAGGGACTGCACGTACAGTGGAAACCCAGTGTTTCCATTATGCAAACACACAGAACACCCAAAAACGTGACTCATGAGACAGCAGAGGAGGAAGCCAGGGAAGAAGTGCGGAAATGGAGTGAGCTGAAAGTCTATATTGACATGTTTAACACAATTATCTCCATCTCTAACTTGTCGGGAGACACCTGGGCAATTGCTAAGCGACTGATAATTTGGCACTATCCATCACCCATCTTCCTTAATCATTTCCCAGCACATCTTGATACAGATAATGATTTTGCACAACAAATACCAAACCCATGAGTAATAGTACTCAAAGTGATGTAGACAGGCCTCTAAAACGTCAAAAAAGAAAATGGTGAAGAAAATACTTTTAACTAGAAGAAAATCCTCAAGAGTTTAAAATACAAACAATACTACTCTTGTCACAGTTGCACTATTGGTAGTCAAGAGTAATTCAAGTCAGAAACTCAGGACTTAGGACAGTATTAGAACTTCCTGCATTAACATACTCCAGTAAATCCTAAATTGACTGAAATCACAACAGCTCCCCAAACCCTGGAGCAGTTCAGGAACACTGTCAGATTTTAGATGCCAGGTTATGTCAAATGAGAATACTCTCAGACACACCAACCTTTAGCCACAACAACTGAATTTGACACAGCTCACCCTGCCTCTCGCTCCCTTACTTAACTCACCATGGCTACCTTTTCCTTCACGTTTAACATTTACATGTGATAACATTTCCTTTTACCAAGCAGGTATCACACATTCCACCACGCTGCACGCTGTGCTTAGTTTGACTAAGATCAGCACCACAAGATGAGTAACAGAATGGTCAAATGTACCTTTTATGTAATATACCAACCTCCGTGTCTTTCACAAACAGGTGGGGCTCTCACGGAGGGACAGTCACTGGAGCAAATAAGAACTACACTACTTTTACACAGAACAAGTGAAAAAAAAAAACAACTCCAAACCAGAATTTGCATCATCCAGGAGTCCATGGGATGCCAGCAAACCATCTGATCTGCACTGTGGCACACAAACAACAAAGACTGAAAACATCCTGGAGAGTTGTGTCAGGGATAATTTGCATACCACCTTATCGTTTAGAATGTTTGCCTTCTTAGTGTCTAATTAACGTAAACATAGCTGTACTTACAGACAAGGTAAGCCTGATTTCCTTGTGGTTACAGTTTTTTGAAAGCTTCTTCTTCAGTGCTTTAACTGCATCTTTAGGCCTGTGACAAGAAATTAAGGAGAAAAAGTTACCAGTGAAGTTTTCCAGTTCATAACTTCATCCAAGAACCAAAAATACCAGGCTGAGATACAGGACCAAATCCGCCCCTTTGTTTACACCCACATAAACCATAGCAATTGCCCCACTGATTTCAGCAAAATCTCTTCAGCACTGAAGTAGAGCAACAAAGCAGTGAATCAGGCTTGTTACTGCAGACTGTGCATTACTCCAGAGACTTGTGCAGAGAAATAAAGGTATTCTCCTCTGCATAGTCTGCTCCAAAATGGTATTTTTCCACTGTTGTACAATAGAATTACTTATCTAGCTTTTATTGCCATGAAAGGGAATATCAATTGCCAGCTGTATCAAGAGTTGACTGATACTTTTCATGTATGATGCAATTAAAAATATTCTCCTGGGAGTGCTGTCAGGAGTAGGGGTGTCACGGATAACTTCCAATCTTATAATTGCAGGATGCACTTAACTCATCTGAGTAATTACCACGGATGGATGGACAACCCATTGCAGCCCAGAGACAGGGGCATTTCTAACCCAGCCATTTTCATTTCTATATATACACCCCATATCGTTTAACTATCTGTGTAGGAGGAAAAGGGTGGAAGATGGTATCAAGCTTATCACACGTGGGAAGCAGTTTTGCCTCATTAGTATGGACTATCTATAGTGTACAATTATTAGGGCCAGCCCAATGCTCATGATCAACATAAACAAGATGTCCTAACTTCTCTTTAGGATCTCTCTAGAATCTAAGATGGAGAAATAGGCACAAATACAATGTTCCACTAAGAGAAAAATAAGAAATCTTTGTTGAAAACATTTCAAAGTCAATGAAATTAAGGGGGTGTTTACCATTACCGCATTTCTTAATTTGAAGTGCTATACTTCATGAGAAAAAAGAAAAAAAAAGAAGACATTTCTCTACTTTTCTTAATCTTATGTCATACCCAGGCACATCAGTAGAGCATCAAGTGATGGATGGGAGCATGAGAGTGGAGAAGTTTCCCTTGCAGAGAGCTGTATTGCAATTCCACTCCTGCTTGCTTCCCTCACTGAAGCATTTGGAAGTGCTCTTGGTCAGAAGCTGTACATTGCATTAAAATAACCATTTGCCTAATTAGATGCAGCAGTTCTGCTGCTCCTACTATCCTGTTAAAGCCTGTGACTAGTAGTAGCTGCCTAGGAGGAAGTTTCAAGGAGTTCCTCTGCAAGCCTAAGTTGTGCAGGAGAGGAAACAGTTTACTAAAAAAAGGCTCTGTTGCATGGAAACTTTACATAAAAGCTAACACTGATGGTCAAAGTGTGCTGTTGCTTATGGCGGTAACCAGAAGGAAGTAATTATTACTGACATTCCAAGCATTAAGAGCCAATGGTGAGAGTGTGGAATCCAAAACAATCAGAGGAAAGAAAAGTTGATACAGAAAAAAAGACACCTGTGCAGAAAGTAAGCCATACCATGTCCCGAAGAAAGCTCTTCAGCTAGTGTTAAAATATGCCACTGCTAGCAGTGAGTTCTTGCAATGCAATGCTGAAGCCGATCTTACACGACAGCAAGTTTCCTTTTTCCCCCTTTCACAGGTGGGAACAAGGAAGCTCAGAGGAGCAAGTGGCTGAGCAAACCCGATGTGGCCGTTCAATGCAAGAGAGCGCCTCAGCCCTGGGAGCCCTGGATGCACACCTGGGGGGATGGATCCCACTGCACAGGATCCCAACCCTCACTTCACCCCGGCTGCGGCACAGCCTAGCAGAGGCACGGCTCGGTGGGGAACTCGAAGGCAAAAGCCAAGAGTTTTAAATAATGTTGTAGGCACCCAAGTGCTCAAAGCTTTTTTCCAGGTGGGTCTGCAGAGCACAGAGGCACCCGTTCAGCCTGACGAGCAGTACAGGTTGTGCAAAACACGTCAGACTCAGGTGAGAAACCTTTCCCACCACCCTTCTCTAGCGTGTGTCTACGGGGAAGAACCTCCGAGCCTAATCCCTAAAAACCCCGATGGCCCCATGACAGGCAAAGCTTTTCCTCGGGGACCAAAGCTACCTGCTCCCTGCGCTATTTCGTTTCGGGTCACTTAACATCAGCGCCCTACGCTGGCTCCTCGATCTCGCCCTGCCCTCGAACGACGCCGGTGCCACCTCCGCGCCCCGCTGCCCCGGCCCCGCTCGCTCACCCCTCTTCCGTGGCGTTGATCACGTCGCAGATGTGCATGAACTGCCCCCACTCCTCCGTCTGCAGCGACCCGAGCGTCGCCCGCTCTGAAAGGCCAAGGGGAGCCGCGGGTCAGCGCCCGGCGGGGACAGAGGGGGCGGCGCGGGGACACCGCTCGAAGCTACTCACCGACCAGGCTGCCCACGGCGGTGCCGAACGGGTCCCTCGGAGCCTTCCCGAAAGCCATGGCCGCTGCCGGCAGCGTCCCGCGGGCTCTGCGGGGCGGCAGCCCCGGCCCCGCCACCGGATCCGGCCGCTCCCTCCCGCCCCGCCGGGCGCTGCCTTCCTGCGCTGGGGCGGGGCCGCCTCCAGGTGCTGCCGCGGCCCCTCGAACCTGATCGCGGCACCGCACCGCCGCCGCGGGGCTGGCTCCCACCCGGGCATCCCCCGGGGCAGGGCTCTCCCCGACACCCGCCGGGACAGGGCGGGGATGCCCCCGGGCCGGGCTCCCCCCGATGGCGGGGTCAGCGGTGACTCGGGGCCGGCCGGGGCTGCCCCGTCCGGGGGCTCCGGCAGCCCAGCCCCGCCCGGCAGAGCCGCACGGACGGGTCAGCCCCTCACCCCGGCTCGGACCCAAAGCACCCCCTGACCTCCCCGCGTCACACAGCCACGGGCTTGTTTTCCTGCCCCATGGCCAGGATTTAACCTGCGAGTCCCCCGCTCAAAGGCAGCGGTAGCTCAGCCGGCTCCCGGATGGGATTTCACAGCTGAATCCACGAGGAATTTGGCCTTTCGTGAGGCAAAGCTCAGAAACATCCTCAGAGCCCCTTCTGCTGCTGGCTCCACGCTGCACCCCATGTGCAGACAGTTCAAACCTCCGCACCCACCGCTACGCAGCCCCCCGGGCTGCCCCTGCTCCTGCAACCTCCCTACAGGTGCTCTCAAACCCCCACGTTCTTTTCTGACCCACACATTTAAAAAGAATACACGCAAAGATCTCAAAGAGACAGGGAAAAAAAATCCCAACGGTGCATCCAAGTTACATCCATAAACTCATCCTTTATATTCTGCAGGAACCACTAACACGTTCCTCCTGCCACACTCACCTTTCTACATGTGGGACTTTCTTGCTACAATTACTGTCAACGACTTCCATTGTGTCACTTCATCACAAGCCTGACTGTATCTCACACCTGTACAATACCTGGGAACGAACAGAGGATGAATGAAAATTAAGATCTCAGCTGTAATTTTTGTTGGCTGAGAGTTGTAATTATTTCAGTATCAAACACACACGGAATCATATTAACTAGTATTTGAGTACAGCATAATGAGTCATAGTCAGGACATGATATAAGTAAATAAATTATTTGCCTGACAGTAGAATTTAATGGATTTACAAAGCTCTATTTGCACTATGAGAGTTTTTCCCAGGAGGGACTAGTCTTACTTTCTTTTGTGTTTTGTACAACTCTGTGGCCCCATCTACTGGATGGTTTTAAAGGGAATGCACGAGAAAACCACATTTTTTGGTGTACCCGCAAGTATCTCAATGAAAAACAAGTCATCAAAGAACTCTTAGGCAAACTGATCATGTACTATGAATGTAGGAGTCTTTTTCTTACTCAGCCTGTAGTAAATGGGTGGAATTCATCAAGCAGCCCAGTGAGGGTCCATTTAAGACTGTTCTAATGAACACATCTCGATTTTCCACACTTCTGTTATCCTGTCATTTAGCTAAAGGCCAGACACCAGCTGTCAAAACAGGAGTCCGTTTACTTATTCTTGTTTGCAGAATTTTGAAAGACATTCTCTAAACTTAGGGGTTTAATTCATTTAATCTTTAACACTGGAACTGAAATGAGAGCCTATTTAAATTAGCCCTGTTAAACCTGCAATGTGAATCAGATCTTGTTTCAAAGAGCATATTTTATTGAGCTACTTGAGGGAAAAAATTCCAATGAAGCATTTTTTCATTGGAATGTACTGATTAAAGTTACTCATTGAAATCAGCTTTTGGTCTAGATCTGTGAACTCCTAGTGGGCTTCAGGTTCTGCTCTCTGGCTCTTCAGCCTTCTCAGGGCTGAAATCCTCAGAATTCATGAGTTGGTGGTCAAAGAGTCCCAGGAGAGTCCTAGTGCACTCCTTGAAATTTTACTATTATTGAAGAGATAATATTACACTTAATTATTACATTTTCTGCCTCTTGCAAGCACATAGAGTGTGTTACAAAAAGAAAGAAGGAAGAGGTTAAATAACTTCTCTTTGCAGAATGTTTTGAAACAAAAGTGTTGAGTGGCATAGCTTCTGTCTGCCTCAGCTCAGCTAGCATGTGTTATACCAACATAAGCAGCATTGTCAATGTAATTTCATTTGTACCAGAGATTTTGATGATGTTGTTATGTCAATTACAAATAAAAAAATCCCAAATTGCTACAGCTATGTAGACATTTTTTTTAAATTTAGTTTTGCTGGCTTTACATTTCAGAGTTATATCTCAGTAATTTAGCTTTAAAAATCACACCTTTACCTTATTTAGGTTTTAGTCCTATTTTCAAAGAATCACATACACACACAGAGGACATTGAGTGAAATACTTAAACAGCTGTCATTCACAAACTGATTTATGGCATTGACCTGTACCTGCTTTTATTTGTTATATGAAAATTATAAACCCTTGTGATGATTTTTTGGTTTTAAAATGAGAGATTCTTAAAAAAATCCTTATTCATCAGGCATTAAGTGAAGAGCTGCAAAGTATTCTCTCCTCCATCTCCCAAGGGCTGTATTTACTCCCATTGCCTTCACCAGAAGCCTATTTTAGTGTGACTCTTCCTTGTTATCCAGTACAACAGAGAAGCAGTCAGTGGGATTCTCACTGGGGCTCATTAGACCAGATGCTGGTTATGGCCTGTGCTGGGAGCTTTACTTGAACAAACAGCTCCAGGGTTAAATGAAATCCCTTCAGCATCATCTCCATTAGCTCACTGCTTTCAGATAACAGCAAACCTAATCAGGAGCTATTTGGGCAAATTAAATTAATGTTTGGGACCCAGTTGCACTAAGAGCTGTCCCCAAATTACATATTTAAGCAATTACTATTTTATTAAAAAAATAAAAACCACCAAAAAAACCAAACAATATCCAAATGCCGTTATGTGAGCAGCACATTTAATTTGCCTGTGTAGAAAACGAACAAATCTGGCAGTGTCAGGGGGAGGTAGAGGCCTGCAGAGGGCAAGCTTGGTCAAGGAATCTCCTCATTTTTCATGCAGCAGCTACTTGAAGTGAAGGGCAGCGTAGGAAAATTCCCTCTCAGCCATATTGGGTTTTCCCTTTTACACACTGAGCTTCAGATGCAGCTCGTTAGCATTGCAATGCTCTCTTGCAATTTGAAATAATTTTAAAATTCCCCACAACTCAGTAAATGCAATGCCAAGCTCTCAAAAGGTAGGAGAGGGTCAGGGATGTGGCATTTTTGTGGATGAGAGTCAGGTTTTCTCCCTCTTGACTGTGCTGCATTTCCCATATCACATGCCCTAAGCAGCTCTCACTGCCCTAGGACCTTCAGGTGAAGTTGGACAAATCTGTATTTCTCCCCCTCCTAAAACACTGAGAATTTCAAGTGATTTTTTTTTTTTTGATAACGTACTACAGGAGTCTCAGCTAATTTAAAACTAAAATCATGTCTACCTTGTTTCACATCAGGTTGAGGCTAGAGTCTTGCAGAAAATAAGTATTTTGCATCTATTCAGGGATTTATTTTTCTGGTTTTTGTTTGTTTGTTGTTGGGGGTCATGTTTGTTTGGGGTTGTGAGGTTTTTTGGGGATTTTTTTTTGGTTGGGTTTTTTTTTGTTCAGTTGGTTTTGTTGGTTTGTTTTTTTTTAAAGATATTACAAGTTACCTCCCTCTGGGATTTTACACTCACAATGTGGTGTTAATCTAAAAACTTTTCTCTCCTTCCTTTCAGGAAACAATTCTCCTTTTTCCCTGCATCAAAGCTGGAGATAAATATTCTGTTGTATATTTAGGAAATTTACCTAAGCCTTTTCTGAAGTTCACCTTCTCAAAGATGCATCATCCAGTTCCCTGAGCTTCTTTCCAGAGGTGTATTATCTTCTAATGGATTCTAGATTTATAAAGAAATTATGGAATTATTATTATATGGTGAGTTGTTGCGGCGGGTGGAGATANTACGGGGGCCAACAGGGAAATGTTGGGGGAGTGGTGAGGGAACAAAGGCCATGGGAGAGCGGGGAAGGGAGAACTTTCCAGGGCAGAGACACATAAGGGAGAAAGGGGCAGGGAGGCCAACAGGCCAACTGGGGGAACAGAACTGGGATACATTAACATAATGAAACACAGACCCTTGGGAGAAGCCACCTCTGTCTCCCCAACCCAGGGGAGACTCCTCTCTCTAAGGGGGTGCAGGCCCATGGGCCACCACAGTGAGTCCTGACTTAAGTTTCCTGTAGGAGGTTAACTATTAAATTTATCTTATCCACTGGAAGGTAGAATCCTCATCTTGACTCTCACAGGAAAACTTACAAAGAAAGAAAGACTCCCTTAATCCTAAATTATAGGAATTGTAGATAGTTTTCCCATTAATAGGATGCAACTGCTATATGTGTATATATATCCATATAAATATATACCTATATATGATGCTGCATAAAAACAAGCTCAAAATTGAAAATTAGGTATGAAATTGATAATTCAGACTTATAGCAAACTAACTTATGAGAAGTTGGGAACTTTTCTATCATCAAAGGAAAGTGGCAAACAAGTGGTTCTCATTTAAGCTAACAATAAAGAATATATGAATTAGCCAACCTTCTCTTTGCATTAGAGGCTACCTAAAGAAGTTTATTTTGTAGGATATCCTTTGGGAATTTGGACAGTTGTAAAACACACTTGTCCAATTAAATCAGGAATGCTTTTTGAGTTACATGGCACTGGTGCACAGCAGGACACTCTGGTTACACATGGTACACATTGCTGTGTGCTACAATTTTAATTTAATTTTGTTTTCAAATTATTCAAGTTCATGATAAAAACTTTTTCTATCTCACTCCAAGCTGCAATATAAATTTCTCTGCCTTCAACGAGCAAGCTTGAAAAAGCTTAATTTATGCACTTTTTAAAATTAAAAAATTACTTGATAAATTATGAGGTCTTCAGATCGCTGTTTTCACCTCTAAGTGTGTTGAAATGCAATAAAACTACAAATATTTTTGTCTGCTGTTCCAAAACAAAACAAATCAGCCAATCTCCAAATCCTTATATATTCAGTGTACAAGAACTTAAGCTACAGGAATCAACAAGCATCAAACCTGAATCAAACTGGTATTTTCAGTACCAGGAACAATCTTGATTAGTTGGGCACCATTGCAATTATCAGCAAGGAAATCAATCCTGGAAGAAACTAAAATCCTCAATCTTTGCCCATTAGCAGCAGGTATGGCCTTTACCAAGGAGTTCATTTTTCTCTTCGTGACACTCCCACTTGCCATTTGAAGTGCAAAACATATCTCAGTAAGAGCTTAGTTCAGCACTGCTTCTTCTCATTTTCTTAGTGCTTAGAGAGAAACAATAACTAAACTCAGATCCTTTATAGAAAATAATTTTTGGGCACTGCATCCAAATTAAAAAATTTCAGCAATATTTGATTGCCCACAGATAGATGTGCTGGCTACTGGAACAAACATCCAAAGCTTCATGGACTGGCAGAAACTCATCACCTACAGAGCCCTGGTTCCAATCCAAGCCTTCTCCAAGCCATGTAGTGCCACGCTGCTCACATGGCCCCCCCCGTCCTAATTAACCAGGAGTCTGAGCTGAGCTCTCTGCTGGATTTTAATTACAGCATTATTAATTCATGGGGAAAAAAATTGACAGATGTTTCAGGTTGGTTGTAGCAAATTAAAAGGCAGGTGCTTGGCAGAAAAACTCAGGAATGATTAAACAAGTGAGTGGTGGAGGTTTAGCTGCTTTTCAGTGAGCAGTTCATAGTACCAGTTACTCTTCTGCAGTGCAGGGTGACTTCTCAGCATAAAAATAACAATTGCAACAAGTTTGGCTCTGGTTTTTAAAAAAGCTTATAAATGTGTATTCTTAATTTGGTTTTTAGCTTTTGCTGGGGTAATTTCATTCCTCTTTCCTCCAAAACTAAAAACCACTACTTTTTTAGGTTGTTAATTTAAGAAAAATTGTGTGATGCCAAGGTAAACAATGGAACTAGTTGGTTACTCAGCAATTATTGTTACACTGAGCATCTCTCATGAAGAAAAACACTAATTTTCATCTCTTATAAGGGATAACAAATGCTGTCATAATTCTACTAATAACTTCAATTGCCTGACAAAGCAGTTTCAAAACAAGTTTGAATGAAATAAATGCATTACAGCAAATACAGCCAGGGCCTGAAAAGATATCAAGGTCAGGATATTAAGGAAAATGAGAAGAAACTAGTGCCATGATTCTGAGCTCTCCATCAATTATTCTGTTCCATGGGAGTCTTTGTCTGCAGTCTTAGTGAGTCTCATCCATTGTGGTGACATGGAGACTGTCAGGTGAACTGAGGAAAGAGGCATTCAGTAGACAGTGAGGTCATTTGGATGCAGGTTCTGTCTCTGTTGTGGTGGTTTTCTGCTCGGGAAGAAAAAGTTACAGGGTTTGTATGCTTTGTGTTTTATTTTTTGTTTTGTTTTTTTAAACTGAACATAAATATGCAATTTATGGCTCCACCCTCTTCAGAAATCCATTTTGTGTTTTGTCCATATAAAAATGAGAAAGTGTTGGTATTTCCCTAATGTTTTTGTTTTTTCTTTTAACAAAACAACAGTTTAAACTATGTTTCTCATCCAAATGTATCCAAAAATTATTCAAAGACAAAAAATCATTAGGTTTCATTTTGAGCATGCAGAACCAGATACGCTAACACTTTCAGAACTAGAATTTGTTTTTGACAAGTCAGTATTTGTTCATCAGAGGTGTTTTTGGAAAAAATTTCTCATCAGCTGTAGGTTTTATCACACATTAATTGCCTTACAGGTAGGAAGTGAAACACCCAACCCAAAACCTCTTTCTACTAGTGGAGACAGTTATGGACCTGCCAAAAGACCCCACTTGAGAGGCAGTGATTTTCCTACTATTGCAGTGCAGGATGTAGAGAAAATTTTGCAACCTGTTTAATTGAAAGAATCAGCCATATATCTGCCAGTTTAATAGAATAAACAAATAAATGCAGATTTTAATGCTGTAACTCAGTGAAAACTGAAGAATATCTTTCCCTGTTTCTAAGGGAGGCGAATGTTCATCTGGGTTCTTAATCTGGACACAGGAATAAAGGCTGCTTGTGGTTGGACTGAACCTTCTTCTGAGTAGAAAGGATTCAGATTTCTTTAACTTCCACCATACCTGGGCATGGTCCATGCAGGTGGGTCTGACCCGTGGGGCTGCTAATCTGTTAATCTGGGGCTCACAGATTAACACATGTGGCCTAAATGGAGATTTGTGGTGCTGTCACCTCTGTGCCATCCTGAGCCTCGAGTTTGTGGAGCAGAGGAACACAACACATTTCTCGGAGTTCCTTTGCACTGCAGGTTTATAGAAACTGTTGGACAGTGAGCCTGAGCTCACTGAAATTAACTTCAGTAAGGAGAGAAATTGCAGAAGGTACACCCTCTGTATCAGGGTGGAATTAATGGTGGTTGCTGCTTTGAAACTTAAGGTCAAGATCTCTGAATCTCTGTCCGGAACTGCTGTAAACCTCAGAATACACTCCCTCCTTTGGCTGCACCTCCACACTGATGTTTTTGGCAAAGAGTGCAGTACATTTTACCCAGGGAGCTGGAGCAGTGGTGTTTGCAAGTACAGCTACAAGTAATTTAATGTTGTGTGAAACAATTATTGTTACATCTAAAAGGCACAGTTCACACGCTGCAGGAATCCCACTGGTATTTCCAACAGCAGAGGGTGGTTTGGGAGGCACTGGGCACGCTCACTCTAAGAGATGGCATAAGTCCTGTAGACAAACTGGAAATTTCTGCTTGTCTGTACTTCATCTTTCTCCACAGCTATCTCTGGGTAATGACGCAGTAATGTCAGCAGCGGAGGGTTTTTCTACTGCAATATTTAATACAGAAGAGTATAAAAATTATTTGATTATTTGCTTTTTCTACTACGATCAATATGTCAGAGGTCTTCCAATACTAGACCATCACACCAAGTCTGCTGCTGCTTGCTAACCTGGTCACTCCTGAAAACAGGCAATTTTTCCATCTTTTCTACTAATTCAGGACACTCATTTTTCCTTGCAATGACACTCATTTATTTGTATTCCCTACTGTTGCGGCGGGTGGAGATGGTGAGGGGTGCCGCAACCTTCCGAAAGCGTCCCCAACACGGAGCCGCTCGGCTGGCCACTTCCCACGCACACCCTCCATCACACTGAGGCCAGATGGTTCATGCAACAGGTCAACGGCAAAGAGTTGGGAAGGGTCCTTCGTATGGGGTTCCACAGGAGAGGTTTATTTCAGCCACGCACATGAAGGGATCAGTGACGAAGAACCAAGAACAAAGGAGGTCCCAGGGTTATATACGGGGTTGAGGGGGGCGGAGAGAGCATCAGGAGCCAATGGTCTGAGGGCCAGGGGGTGGTACAGAGGTGTGGCCAGGGTACGGGGGCCAACAGGGAAACATTGGGGGAGTGGTGAGGGAACAAAGGCCAAGGGGAGAGCGGGGAAGGGAGAACTTTCCAGGGCAAAGACACATAAGGGAGAAAGGGGCAGGGAGGCCAACGGGCCCATGGGGGGAACAGAACTGGGATACATTAACATAATGAAACACAGACTCTTGGGAGAAGCCGTTTCTGTCTCCTTAACTTAGGGAGCATCTTCTTTTTAAGGGGGTGTAGGCTCACAGGCCACCACACCCTACTCCTGATCTTATGAGCAGAAAGACTCATAAATGGTACACAAAGCTCTGCTCAAAAAGAAATGCAGAGTTGAACTGTACTTTTGGCCTCTCGTCTTAAGAGAATCACAATCCCTGGCTTTGTACTGATGCTTTCTAAGCACCACTGATGAATTTTGGTAGGAATTTACACATCCAGTGGATAAAGAAAGATGGCTGGGGGTCTCCCTGCGTGTTTGGTTCCATACAAAGCCCAAAGCCAGGAGCTATCCATAGTTTGGTGCAGGTTGTTCTCATCACTGAGGAAAACCCCGGGCTTGCACTGACACACTTGACACATCACTGTCTTCTGGCAGCCCTACTTTAAGGAGCTTTTGAGATCCAGCAATAAGTAACTCAACTATAAATTGCCACACTTCTTTCAAATTGAGATTTTGTGTCAGAAAATGCTCCTGAATAGTCAAATTGGCTATTAATACCTGTCATGGGTCAAATGGGAAGAAGGGGAGAAGATGAGAATGAAGAAAATGCTATGAAGTGTAACAGAAAGCAAATAACTTTTTAGCTCATGGTGAGATGTCATTTGACAGGGCAGCATCCTGCAGGAGAGAAGCATGAAACTTGTTTCCTGATGTACTGCATGTATGCTCACACATTCACCTTCCTCAGATACCTATCCTCTGGTAATTCTGCAGAATTTGCCCCAAAACATTTCTCTCATTTCGCAGAAGGCCCACCATACATTCCTTATTTGATTTAATATTTCCTCTCCTTGTTTCTCAGTTACTTTTGACCTCTAGAATCTTTGCCAGGCCCACTTCTCCACCCTTTCTTGTGGCAGAATTGTCCCCTAAAATGTTTTACATTCACTTATTCCTGGAACTATGTCCACTATAAAGATTTCTTCCATAATGAACTGAGACACAAAGCTACTAAAAAGGCACTGACACCATTGCTTTTCTGACCAGTTGCTTACAGAGCACCTACACCCAGTCTTTGCATCACTGCTGTGAAAGTGCCTGTTCTGCAGTCCTGTCTTCAGGGCAGACTTTCCAGACTGGCATATCTGTGCACAATTGCCCCCAGACAGCTGTACCTGTATGGATCAGAGATCAGACCATTACCCCTGAAGAGCTCAAACCTTCCCACTGTACTCACTTGTAACACACTCTGGTGCTCAAGCTCTCAGCAATTATAAATGACAGCACCTATCAATTTTAGCTGCTTAGATGTTCCCCATTGCTACAATAACTGAATGCTTTACACTCCTTAATCCACTTAACCTTTTAATCCCACATTGAGGTTCTGAAGCAACAATAGGAAGATTAAATGTTGGAGTTGTTAATTTCTCCACAGTCCCTCTTCTGATGCCTATTTCCAGGGAACTGATGCTTGAAACATGCTCTCAGCTGTGGCTTGACCACAGACTGGAAAATTTTGCTTCCATGCCTGCCCACAAAGTCTTTTGTCGTGACTGAACTGAACTGCTTAGCCCCTAATTTCCATCTGCCTTCAGGAGCAGTTAGAAACTGGTGCTCTGCTGTTGCTGTAAACAGCAACAGAGGATTCTCACTGGAAATATGGAGATTTATGCCTTCTTTCATAGAACTGGCTTCCTAAAGCACATAGAAGGTGAGGTGCTGAGGGTGCCTCCTTAGTATGCAGCCACTGTATTTTTAATTCTGCACTCCATCCATTGAGCCTTTCTCTCTTAAGCATTGTGTAGGAAGTCTGAGCATAGTTGGGATTTGAACTTTGTTTGCCACCTGTAAACCTTTATTTTTATCTAGATGGAAGGAATTTGGCCAAAGTTACACAAGAAACCTGTTGTAAATCAGGGAATTGAGCCTAAGCCTCTTATTTCTTAGAGGAACAGCCTGACTGCTGCTTTCAGAAGAGCTTTGGTACATTATACCAGCTAAGTGTCTGGCTCAATCACTATTCTGTGGATTTCCAGAGGGCAGATTAACTGGAGTCTATTGAATTTTTAAAACATAAAATAAATACCTCCTATAAGCTCTTAACAGGTTTCTTCTAGCAAGGTTTTGAGGAATTTCCACCTTCCTTATTCTGCATGTGTATAAATGCACAGAAATTGATAGTACATGAGCCTACCTAGTAGTAGAGCAGAGCCTCATAACATTATTTAAGGCTAATGAAAGGCAATGTCATTCCTGACATCCCAGATAAATCATGTTTTCCATTGCTATACACAAATGGACTGGAATATAGTTAGCATTTAGTCTGCTAGGCAAGAATAACCTCAGCCCCTTTCAAATTGGAATTCTCTAACCACCCATGAACGATAAGATGTGCATTTACCATCAATTTTCTGACTTTGTGGGGAACGGGGACTGAGAGCAAGGCAGACAGAGCCTCTCATGCAGTGCCTTGTTACTTATAATTTCTTTACAGTGAGACCGTGCCTACCCCTGAGCTGAACCAAATCCCTTTCAGCTGCAGCTGATAATGCAACACCCACAGCTCAAGGTCACTACCTGGAAATTGGTGCTGGCTTTTAACTGGGCTCACTTGAATGGTATTAAGCTTCAAGTGCTGCTTAGTCTTAGCTTTGATTTGGTTAATAATGCACCATCATTTTGTGAACGGGGCACTTAAGCTGCAGTTAGACCCTTGTTATTCCCGTTGCTCAAATCAATTGCAGAAAATGTGCCATATTGTCAGCAGACTTTTGAATACAGATGTGTTTACCTGCACACCAGCAAGGTGATCGCTGGTTTCTCAGTGTTTCGAATCAGTTCTAGCTTTCTAAGTAACTCCTGTGGCAATGGAATACAGATATAATAAAGGAAATTAATTCTACTGCAACAACCTGAAACAGCAGTGCAATGGTGAGAAGTGCCGTGACACAGCTGCAGCACACAGCACACTGGTGGTCCTGAGACTGCTCCATGGAAGACATAAAAAGGAATCTTTCCCTGCACTTCTTTTAATCCTTTTATTTCTGAGGCCTAAAGGCAAGCCCAGTAGAGCATAGCTAATTAAACCTCTTCTCTTTAACCATTGTGTGGCTGGTGGAGCCCTCACACATCATGAAGTGAAGCTGCTACAAGTAACATCCCAATAACCTGTTCATGTTCGTTAACACCTGTGTGAGAGAATTCGCTTCAAAGCCTCTCGGTTCAACAGAGACCAAGACCTTTACGTCTGCATACTAAAGCTATATGTAAAACCCCAGCTCAATTGCAAAGTGAAAGAGCCAAACCCTTTGAAGAAACAGTAATGACCTTTGCTGGTTGAAATGGGTTTAATTTCAAAACTGGGCAGAAACACTAATTAAGTGTAGTGGGTTTGTTCGCCTTCTTTACTTTCTGTGAGATAAAAGTTAGGAGAACGGCGAAAGCAGGCTCAACACTTTAAAGAATATAAAGGAGTTTATTACTAACAGAATTAAAAGTAAAAAGAAATAATAAGAAATTAAAGCAAACCCCGCTTTCTCCTCAACATCTCCGTCTTTTTCCCAACTCACACAAAGGATAACAAACATGTGATTCACGTTACTATTGCAGTTCTTAAAAGTCTCTTCCATATTTGAGGGAAAAAAGAGGTTTCTTCTGCTTAGCATGGTTTCTAAACTGCTACAAGCAAAAACAGACTCGCCCGGAAATCTGCTGCTGTGAAAAAAACATTTCTCTCATGAATCTTGCAGTCTTCCCACACTGCCATCATGGGGATGGCAGCATCCTCTTTTAAGGATAAGCTAATTCCAGCCTGAAAACAACGGCTCTCTTCCTTAACAAAGTCTTTAAAAGCTTCTCACAGCCTCTTTTTTTAAGTGACTTAGCATGACCACTTCTCCTTTTCCACAGGCTGCACACAGAATTCTCTCTCCCCCCATGTCTTTCACAGAGAAATAAAGCAGTTTGTGACATTACAGTCTCTTACCACAACATGCAAAAAGTGTTTTTAAACTACGCGCGAAGAACACGCTGCCGCCCTCTTTTCCAGTCACTATCTTTGCTTCGTCTCACGTGACTCACTGTTTCTCTTTGACCTTGAAATTTTTATGATGGAGAGCTGAGTTGTTCAGGCTATATGGTGGAGAAAAAGCCTCGCTCTCTTTATGCTGCTGGCTGCACGGTGTCCTCTTCAATTCGGTGCAAGTTGTGCTGGCTTCAGAAAGCTCCACCGCGTCCGCGCGAGGCCACGTGGAGAGGGGGGAGGGGGGGGACTCGCCAGTCCCCAAAAGCCGCACTGGAAGTTCAGCTGTGCAGCAAATCATGGTTGTTTTCAGCTGCCCGCGGCTCTGAGATAGTTTATTTCCTGCAGCGACCCAGGGCTGTGCCGCTGCGCTGAGGAGGCGAGTGGAGAGCGCAGGAGGCCCGGCCCGGCCCGGCCCGGCCCGGCCCGGCGGGGCCCAGCCCAGGCACCCCTCCGAGAGAGACCGGAAACCAAAAGCTCTTTTCCCGCGGCCATGCTGACTTTTATATGCGAAATTGCGAGAAGCGATTGGTCTAAAACTCTGTCTATCAACTCAGTTTTTCAACCCACCACACTGGTGCAGAGTTTGCTTTGCCCAAGGATGTTTAATTTCTTGATTTAGTCAGTCAGTTTGGACAACTCAGTTTGCCAAGTCGTTTGTAATTTCCCTTCTCCTTATGAACACAGTTAATATTTAGCTATCAGTTAAGTCAATCTTTATTCCCCTGTAATTTTTTTTCAGTTCATTCTATATTTCTAATGAGTGGTTGTAAACATACATTCCACAGAATGATTTTATATTTTTAACCAGAAAATCTTAGTACTCAGCCCTTTTCCTTTTTAAAAACAAACTTAGCAGGGGTTTCATTTTGATTAGGACCATCATCCAACAAACCTCTATAAATAGTCAGTCATTCAGTATATTCTCTACATTCACAAATAAAAATGTTTTGCTTAATGTGTGCTTTATCTAAGGTAAAATGCATTTTTTTCTAGTCAATACACATTTCTGTAACTGGGGGAAGCACTGCTGCACCTCTTAGGAGTTACACTTCAGATATTCACAAGTTCTTCTCTGGGGATTAAGGAGTCTTTGGACTATTCTCAGAAATCACAGCTTTTCCTCAGGATGAGGCATCACATGAAATTGTGGGATATCCATGAGCTTGGTAATATGGAAAACTCTTCAACCTTTCAGCATTACCAATGATTTTCCAAATATTTCTCTACATTCCTGACATCAAGGTAAGAACAGCAGCCCCTGACTACTAAAGAATATTTTAGGCTGATTGGCAAAACATTAGAAAATATCATCCTGTTGTGCAGCACCTTCTCTTCCTCTTTTAATGCACCAGGACTTTCTCCAAATACAGACACATCCAACTTCTAATTAGAAATGGTATTTAATGCCCCAAAATTAGTTACCAGGACTCTGTTAAATCAGAGATAGTGCAGTGCAGGTTATAAAACCAGGATGCAAGAGCCAAAGAGCCAGGACTCTTTCTCTCTTCCTTTAAAGCTGGCTTGCTGTGGTCTCAGGGAAAATAGAAAAAAATAATCACTCACTTCTATGATGCAATTTACTCATCTGAAAAAGTGAGATAACTTCACTGATCTACTTCACAGGCACTGTGTGAGTCCTCAATAACACCTGTGAAACTATACAGTGATCTCTTGGCAAGAAGTGTTCTGATGGAGCCCAAATGTCAAAAATTGCTTTCAAATCAGGGAGTGAAGAGTGTGCACCAGACAGACATGGATGGTGTTGTAGTTATTTCCACTATGATGCCTCTCTTACTGTTTCATCTCCTTTATCATCTATTTCAGGGCCTATTTTGATGAGTTAGCATTGTCTAATACTTTCCCCCCCCTCCAAAATTTCGTATGTCCTCCTTAGCCCTGCTCACTTTGCAATTTTTTTTCCCCTCACAGCCTGCTCATGAATTGCCTTTTCAGTGAGTAAAGTGTAAGTACTTTTAGAGTATGGCTTATGGTTCAGTGGCCATCAGCAAATGCTGTCAGAGCTGATACCCTTCAGCTGGGAGGGAACAGCAGCTTCACTCACGCCATCCCTCACCTGCTGCAGGACTGGAGGGGAGCCAGGATGGAGCATTCCAGGCCAGGCCACTGCCAGGAAATTTTATTCATGAGGCTTCCCACTGGCCATGAAATTCGAGTACCCAAATAGCTGTGATATCACACACTGAGGAAAATAATCAGCTTTTGAAACAGCTCAGTGTGGAACTGGAGGAGTTGTGGTTGTCCAGGTACACCTCCAGGGCTGCCAGAGAGGATGGGGAAGACTTCAGGTGGGGACAAGAAAATGAAAGATCATTACTGCTGTAAAATCTAAAAACATGGACAACCACATCTCTCTCTCTCTCTCTCTCTCTCTCTCTCTCTCTCTCCCCCCCTCCTTTTCTACAGCATGCTAGAGAACTAACTAGATTAATCTCAGAAGTTTAATACCATACTTGAGTGTTGAACCAGAGCCTCCGAAATACAGAAAAAAGGTCCTGTTATATCACTGGGTGCTTTCCTTAAATCTCTTTTTTTCTATAAGGCATTAAGAACTTACCATCAGCATGTGGTTTAATCCTATTAAAATTCACTGAGTTTAGGCACACAATTTAGTAACTTAGATTTTTAAATGGAAGAAAAACAACTTAAATTCTTAAGTGGAAAAAACCTAACCCCAAAACCTGTTTGTTCTCCTGCTTTATCCATATCCCTATGCAAGCTCTACATGGTAAAAGAACAACTGCCCCATAAACAGAAACATCAAAAGGAACTAAAATTCTTTTAGGTTGATCTAATACTGTATTTGTTTAGAACTTCCTGATGATTCCAGCTGCTGCTGCTGACTAGCAGGTCTGTTCCAGGAAGGCACAAACCTGCTATGCAAAAGCAAGTGGGTGGTTACAGTGCCACATCCTTTCACAGATTCCTGCTGGAAGTCAAATCTAGTGGAAGATTTACTTACTGTGCACAGCAGGATACTATTCAGGGGTAGAAATTCCTGATATTTCTTGCATTTTTCAAATAAATGGCAGATTGAGCCTTTTTGATTAATATACATTTAGGAAAGAAATCATCTTTGCATGCTTCAGCTGGGTGAGTAATTAAAGGACGTGTGAAGACACTTCCTCAGAATCCTGGCAAGAACTTCAGGCTGCCCTTTTCCTTTTCCCCATGTCCCACAGGGTCATTCTGCTCTGGAGTCCTCACACAGCTCCTTCCACAGGCAGCAGCTCCTCTTCCAGCACTGCCACTTGCTGCAGCTGTGAATGTTGTCCCTTTTATTCGGATTTTTGGGTATGTCTATTTGTCTTTCTTTGAATAGTAAGTAAGTATCTGGCCTGTGGTGTAGTATTTTCTGCCTGCTTTCAGCCCTTTTCAATGCCTTTAAGGTGCTATGGAAACAATGATGATTTTAGCCAGTAGATTTTAGGGAATAAAAAAACAATCAAAAGTTATCAAATGCTCAACAATTCTCTTTAAATGCTGCTTGAAATCAGAGCATTTACTTTTATTTCAAAACAAATTTCCATCTAGAAAATCTTGTATTTATGAGTAGGAAAATGCTAGAATTGAAAGCAATGCTTCATTTTTCCTGCTCTAGGTGAACCTGCTTTAGCAGGGGGTTGGATTAGAGGTTCTCCAGAGGTCTCTTCCAACCCTAACCATTCTGTGACTCTGTGAAATCAATCCTATTCCATGAGAGACACGAAAAGGCTTCAATTTAGAACCAAAACCACCTGTCTGAAAACAAGGAGTCTCAAATGAGTCCACGTGGAGTTTTGTCCATATCTGGGGCCAGCTGGACTGTGGAATTGCAGAGCTCCACGCTGCAGTCCCAGCCGGCTCTGGGCACTTCTGCCAAATGAGGCTCAGATGCAGCTTTTGGGACTTGAATTGGCATCTTCACACAGATCTCTGCAGGTCTGTGGGTTTGGAACAGAGCAGGTCAGAGAGCTCTGATGCACCCCCCAAACAGCTGGATCTTTCTCTTGAATCCAGAGAGCTAATTTAGTGAAGAAACAACAGCCAAAAAGCAGAAACATCTGTGGCACTGGACCTGGTTTCCAGGCTTGTTATAGTGGTTAGTGTTGCTCAAAGCAAGATGTACAGTACATTACCCCTTACTTGCTAAGGGCAACTGGATTTGCTCACCTGGTGGGAAATTTTTGTCCAGACTAGGTTATTTCAGACTTCGATCACTGTGTGTTTCCTTTGGAATGTTTGCTTTGTGTTGGTTACCTGTTTTTCTTATTACTTGCTACACGGTTACAGAGGGTGGGGGCAGGAGGAGGGAGGGAAAATCCCACAAAGAAGAGGAGCTGGAGACTGTATTCACTCCACCACGTTTTCCCTGTGGCACTGCAAGTGATCTTCTATTTCTGACTTCCACCTCCTGTTACAGACTGAAGAAACAAGCTGAGAGATGTTAGTTGTGGAACTTAGTGCAGTACTGAAGAATCCTAAAGTGAGGAAAATGGTTTTAGGATCCCTAAAAAAGAGAATGGGAGCTGAAGATGCATGAGGAAGCAGGGACTGACTTAACAGACCAGACTGGCAAAAATCCACTTACAGTGATACATTTTAAACCGCATTAAAATAAGTAGGAGCTGTTCCAGCTCTAGCCTAGAGATGGACCACAGGGGCAGACACTTGTTTTCCCCTTGGCATAGGAAAATTAATATTGTTTCTGCCTTACCCGTGCTTTTAGTTCTGCTGAAGTACTGACAGGGCAAATTCAGCTTTACTAGAGCAACAGGAAGAATTTAGCAACAGAGTTAATACAGAAAGGTGATGAAAGATCAAACTCTTTCATGGAATTTTTATCTAACCTATGATATCCCACAAACACAAGCAAAACCCTCCTGAAAAATTTCTGGATGACTGCACAGAAGAAAGGATATATCCAAACAGCTGGGCAGTGGGAGAAGAATAAGGCTAGACACATCTCCTGGTTTTGTAACAAAGACCAGAAACATCACATTTAATTTCAGATCTCCTTGTTTCAATCAACTGCTTTTCCTCTGTGCGCATGCTTCCTCTGAGGGCTTTCCTGCTAAGAGTCTGCATCAGCAGCTTGGGTTTAAGTCTGCATCAAGCTGGTTTTTATAGTAGTAAACACACCTGGAAGCTACAAAGACAGTGTGTTTCTTGCTGCCCTGCTTATCAGTCACAGCTAACAATTTATAGCTGCACTTAAAAAAAATTAAACTAGTATATGTTCTAAATAGTGCAGGAGTGAAGTGATTCTATTCCAGGGTTTTGGCACAAAACCTGGTTGTGAGTCAGGTAAACTGAAAAACTACTATATCTCAATTTTTGGAAAAAGTTTTAAATGACTTATTGAGAATTCAGTCTTCAGCCTCAGAAAAGTCAAAAGCTGCTGTGTTAAATTATCCACATGAAACAGGATGTGCTGAATTACTTTCATATTAGAACAGAAGCTCCATTATTGATGGGGCTACAGACCCTCAGGCTGACCCTTTTACTTACTCCAAAATCTAATTCAGATTGCTCTTTGAGAGGGACCAATCTGATTTTTATTTATGCCTCACCATATGTCACACATGAGGCGAAGAATCCCTGTAAGGGGCTGTACAGGTGCTGGCAGCCCCGTCCCCGCAGAGGCTTCGCCCGGGAGCCGGTCCGGGCAGAGAAACCTTCCACCATCGGGCCGCCAGCACAGCCCCCCCTGCCAGCACAGTCCCGCATGCCCGGGAGAAAATGCCCGGGAAATCGGCTGTGGGAGGAGCTTTAGCACATAAAAGCAGTTAACTGCGACACAAACGGGAGGCTGTTTTCTTTGCGTTTCTTGGAGGGACCGGGGGGCTCCCCTGGAGGGTTAGCTTGGGCCCCCTTTCCCCCTCGCCTTTTTTTCTCTGCGGTCCTGTTTCTTCCCTGGCTGTCTTCCCTGGCTGTCTTCCCTGGCCACGCCTGTCCTGCCCTGTCTGGCCGCTTCCCCGAGGCAGCTCATCCCCGCGCCGAGCTGGCGCTCCGCTGTCTGCCCGACGGAGCGGACGCTGCCTGCCCCCAGCCCGCAGCTGCAGCCACCCGAAGCTGCTGCGCCCTGACCCGGGGGGCCTGCAGCTGCTCCAGAAGTGTGCCCGTGGCCGTGGCCGTCTGTTCCCCCCCGATGGAAGGGACACGCAGCCTGCTGCTGCTCGGAGATCGCGCCCAGCCCGCCACGGGAGCCGTGTAGGCTTGCCGCGGTTTGCTGCGCACAGCTCCGTCTGCCGAGCTGACAAGGACAGAGCGCTGGGGTTCTTGTGGTTACGCTGTCCCTGTCCTCCGTTCCTCTCTCTGTCTCTCCTTTGAATCGCCCCAAACCGGGTCAAGGGACACTGCAGAGACAGAGACAGAGAAGTGGGTATTTGGTTTATTCGGCGCCGGGTGCGTGGGGGATCATTCCTCCAAACACACACAGAGCACTTCATACAGTGCAGTATTATGGCTAAAATTCATGAATGTTCATCACATTCCTTGGAATAGGAGTGGTTATACAAATGACTTCTCGGAAGTCATTAATACATTACCATACATCTCACACGTGCGCTGTGCACCCTGGCGGTCCCACTGAGGAAGGCTCCTCTTCTTCCTCGGGGGTCCTTCTAATGAAGATTGATAGTCTACCTCGCAATGCACTTTTCACCTTTCTTTCTGGAGCATGTGTAGTCCTTTGTTGGACGATTCGGCATTTTTTTGTGCTGGTTTCTACAAATTCTTTGCTCCTCTTATTTTGGTAAGATTAAGGTGAATCCTGCTTCTTAGGTTTTGTAATTAACATTTGTTGTCTCTTAATAGTTAACTGTTGAGTTAACTATTGATCACCCTTCTCACTTTTTCCCTCTCTGCTCTCTTTTCTATCCCCCTTCGGTAAGAGCACTCACCCTTCTTTATCAATAAACAGTTCTCAGATATAATATTGCCGCGTTTGTGCTTCATTTTCGTCCGAGAAATCTACTCAAAAAGAATCCTCCCTGACTCCCCTTTTACAGCAGGATGGGACACCTTGAAATTTAATTTTCCACATGGAGGCAATGGATAAAATAAGTATTCCAAATTTGGGCTAATGTATTTTAAAGATCCTGGTATTTCCTCTCCATGATCCCAAAAGAAACACACATCAAAATATAACACTGAAAAAAATCCACTGCTAACATTGACACCAAAGTTACCAATCTTTTGGGGGCAATATTTGGGGGTAAATTACTTGGGGTTTTCATTAGACCTTAAACCCATTTCACATGGATCCCCAGACCAGGAGTCTGCTGCAATGTGTCACCTTCAACTACAACTAGCCAAAAGTAAAAAAATTTGGAATATCAGATTCTTTTACTAATTTCTTTTTTATAAGCAGTGTGTTTTGTGTTGCTGGAGAGAAGATTTAGCCTGCCAGATCGTAGTCACTGCTTGCCTGTTCTTTAGAGCTTGCCACTGTAGCAAAATGGCTATTAAAAGTGTTTTCTTCCTGGAAATTAGCACACATTAGACTCTTTTCATATGTTTTGTTGCCTTCTCTATCAGAATTAAGCTCCTCGAATATCCACCTCTCTCATACCCATCAGACTGGTTGCTTTTTATGGCCTAATTTTCTTTTTTTCCTACCACTGATCCGGATATCAGGTCAGCCCTTGCCAAGCACAGCTGCCATTCCCACATAATACTATTGCCACTTCTGGAGAGAGCTCAACCCCTGCCATTTGGCCTCTGTCCTCACTTGATTTGCTTGACTTTCTTCCTTCCATTCACCCATTTTCTATCCACATGCACACATACTTTTAGCTTTAGAGGAAAACCCAGTCTGAGTGTGGACAGGGATAATGTCTGTATAATCACTAAAGGGGACAAGGAACCAGAGGTTTTGGAAGGCTGAGTTTGGAGCCTGTGGAATATTAATGACATTGAACTTGGTGCCTGCACTGTGATGTGTTCAACAGATGGGCAGCTGCAGCAGGAGATCCAGAACACCTCTGAGATGTACTCCGGTTCTCATGATCAAGCCAGCATTCACATTTCCACAAACCTTTCTTCCCACAGATATCAGCACAGTTGATGAAATTTTTCACCGGCATTTCTTCTACAGATAAACCAGCCTGGAAGGCAGGGTTAATTATATTGCCTTAAGCCACAGGATTTCTCTTTTCAATAACATTTCAGTTGTCTTGGGCTATTAAATACTCCTTACAGCTGCTCTCACACTGGTTCTTCGAGAAGTGATGCTGGAGATGCTTCACTGGAGCCCTGGCAGCCGTGTGGATGTTTGCAGGCAGGCAGGAGTTGGCCCATCCAACCTCTGCTTCAGCTTGATGATGGTGGTGGAATGTGAATCACTATTAGCCAGACAATGTGCATGTATCCCTCATTAACTCTTCTTCTAATTGTGATAAATCCTCTTTAAATTAGCTTTAAAATACCAGTGCCGTAAACATTCCCTGTTCCTGTTTTGTCTCACGGGAGGATGATGTTTTTCCAGCACCAGGAATTACTATTTAATTACTTGGCTATTTAACCAAGATTTAAGCGAAGGCTTGTAGGGAACATGTGCACACAAATATTACTATAAACAGATCCCTTTCCAGAAATACCCTGAAATTTGCAGAGGAGCACTGTGTCAACAGCCACAGCAGAATCATGGAGGGGAATCTTCTCTTGTGCTTCATGTAAGGAAAATGTCATGGCTTGAATATTCTTTGTAATTTAAAAAAAAGGGATTCTAAGTCCAAGCAGCAGCAGTACCAAGCAGTTAATGAAATTACTCTTTGGGGAGGGCTCAGTGCACATTCTTAAATATGTTGAAAATTAGCCACAACTCCTTAAGAAGTCTACTTGGAACAGAAGTCAAATTTTAATTCTGAAATTCATTTCATAATGTGGAATACATCTTAAGACTGCTGGTCCACAGGTTCCCTCAACTCATTTGGTTTAAAGGGTTTTTTTAGTATCTAAAGTTGGCATTTTACCTTGTGCACATGTTTCTTTATCTCTTTATTGCATTCAGTTTAATATTTTATTCCTGTTTCAAATGTAATACATTTATATATCCCAATATCCCTGGGTGATGGCAGATAAAACAAAAGCTGCACACAACACAAATTCTGCTTCAGAGCAGCCAGGCGCAATCTCCTATTGCTTCAAGCAGCAGCAGCTTTGTCACCAGCTGATTCCTGTGTTGAGGAAGGCCAGAGGTTTTCTGGGCACCCCTGGGAAGAGCTGGTCTGCAGCATCCCTCTAAACGGCTTGAGTAGAATTTACAGCAGGAGAACAGAGACAGATCCAGCCACGTTACTCTGAGCCAAATTCAAGAACTGTCATTTGGAATTTGTGGTGCTTCCTGACCTTTTGAAAGTGTTCCCCAAGCAGCTGCAGGAGGATTTAACAGGCAGATCCAAGAAATGTCAAGTCAGCATAGCACCTCCTCTGCCTCTCAGGAGCTGGGGGTTCTCCTGCTGCATCCATGAGCATGCCCTGTGACAACCAGAAAAAACTCTCCCAAAAATCTTTAAAGGACACTTTTGAGAAAAGCAAAGACGTTCTTCATGTCCTGTCCTTTTTCTGTATGGCTCATGACGTCCCAGCTACAACAGACTGGCCACTCTCCAGTGCTTCATTAAAATGGGTCTCTGTGCTTCATTAACATCTGTCAGATATGGTTTATTCCTTTTTCTTTCATCCTGCCTCTGGAGAGCATCATGTGAGACATGGAGTGCTCTGCTTTATTTTCACGGGGTGCGTGTGCTTTTAGTTTTTTTATCCACTGGTCTGTATTTAGTGAGGAAAAGATACTCAGAGATGTCTGGTGGGTTTTGATAGGGAAGATGGAAGAGTCTGTGGGAATCATTTACTCTCAGTACATTGCTTTGCAGCCTCAGAGCAGCAGCCAAAAAAGCTCTGCCTTCTGCACCAGAGGGGACGTTGCCTTGCACCACAGAGGGATTTGTGTCAGGAGGACAAATCCACTCAGGTCAAATTCTCAGGCCCAGGAGCTCAGGATATTTTGTAAGTCATAGCAATGTCTTGCAGCAGTAAAACTAATTATTTCTATGGCTCCTGGGAAAACCTGAGTATACTGACATGACATCATAAGGGTAAATAGCACAGCAGTGCAAAGCCAGTTTCAGGTAGAGAATTGGACCCTGTCTACACTGATATTCTTCACTTAAACAGAAGCATTTTCTTTGTTTCAAACGCTACTGACAATGAACTTTGGCTCATTGGTAAAAGAAATGGGAGTGAGGAAAGAGAGAGGATTTTGCCTAACATTGGATGCTCACTTATATGCTAAGGGCCAAACACCCTTCCAAAAACAAATCAAGCAGCAAGCTGTATTTATTAAAAGCTTTATTTGCCAGACCCTGAAGTTTATATTTTACTTGTATACTGTTGAGTACTGCTTTTATGTAGCATCTCCATTTGACAAAGCTGATGAATGTCAGACTGTCTGCAAACAAGAAATTGCTGTCACAGGCCACAAGAACACGCAAATTCCTTTAGCTCCACTGGAAATGACAGCTCTGTGTTTAGAAAATACCCTGGTCTTGACTGAGGAGTGAAAAGAAAAGAGACTTAGAACTGGGAAGCAAGGTTGGAAGGAAATGGATACAATTAATTGAGCACTGAGCAGGATAAAATAAATGCCTGGAAAGATGTACTGCCCACATGTGGCTGTGTAAGATCCACTTTTGGCTGGGAAAGGCAGCTCTGCTTGGAGTTTAAGGAAGTGTGTGCTCTCTCTAAGGAAAGTCACTGCAAGCTCTGGTGGCTTTTGCCACAAAGAAAAGAAAAATAGAAAAAATATATAAAAAGCACCAAACCATTATTGATTTCTGTCTTCCCTTGACCTAAGGGCGGTGACAGGTCCAAGTAGTCCTTCTTTTTTCCCATTACCATCTCAAATCCCAAGAAGGCCAGACACCTGCACAACTGGTGGAGGTGGTGGGCTCTGTACCAGAAGCTGCTTCACTGTATAAACCAGGGTGTAATGATCTTGCAGTATTTCAGACTATGACCTTTCAAGTAGACAGACCCAATGATTTTCAGTCAATGCTCCCTCTGCTTGATTTAGAAGCCCATTCAGAATGTAAAAAGGCCAGTTCATTGTGGCAACTCATTATTCCACTGTGCTGCTACATCCTGATAGATAACAAATGTGACCTTTGCTACAGAAATAGGTTGTTGTGGGCAGTAAAAGTTCACTTTGAGTGACACCATGAATGCTAACTTTCCTGTAGACAAAGATGGCAGGGGGCAGAATTTGCAATCAATGTCCAACTTCGCAAGCCCACTGAAAACCTGTGCGAGAAAACCTCTGATGTCTTCCTATTCCAACAGCCAGGACTGAGCACAGGAGTCTTAGGCCTTAGTTTAGGGTCCTGTAAGCCCAGAAAAAAATCCACAAGCTCCTTTATTTTTGTTTAATGAGGTGAGGATCAATTGAAATTAAAAAAACAAGCACAGTGAGAGCTCATTCTTAGATCTAGAAATGCATTGGCCAAGTTCTTGGTGTCAACATTGAAATTGTGTCCTCGGAATTCTGGCTGCAGCTGATGATGGTGAGCATTTAAAAGTGGAAATGCAACTCCGTGGTAAGTTCAGCCCTGAAAACAATGTGCTAATAGGTTTCTAAGGAATGCACTAATTATGGCAGTGTTCAGTGGTTCCTGATTCAGAAAATTAATTCCAGGTATAAAAATTGATTCTTGCTATTCTTCATCACATCAATTTTATTATAATACTATCTGACTTGGTATAATGAGATATTATTTGCTCTCAGGACTTTGTTTTTAACCAGGTGTCATGGTTTAACACTGACCCGACACCAGGCACCCACGAGAGTCGCTTGCTCACCCTCCCCTGCCATAGCTGGGCAGAGGAGAGAGGGGGGAAAAGAAAATTAATGAAGGCTTCATTAGTTGAGATAAGGACCAGGAGAAAAACACTTCAGGGGCAAAACAGGCTTAATTTAAAGTTACAAAGTGAATTTATTGCTAACAGAATCAGAGGATGATAATGAGAAATAAAATAAGCCCTTAAAAACACCTTTTCCCCCCAGTCCCTCCCTCCTTCCCACCGACAGCACAGGGAGCCAGGGCATGGGGATTTGGTCTGTCCATCACCGACATTCTCTTCCACTGTTCCCGGAGAGGAGCCCTTCCCCTGCTGCACCATGGGGTCCCTCCCACGGGAGACAGTTCTCTGTGAACTTCCCCGGCGTGGGTCCACTCTCAGAGCAGCAGCCACACCGCACCTGCTGCAGCCTGAGCCCCTCCCGCGGGCACACAGCCCTCCCAAAACTGCTGCGCCGTGGCTCTCTCTTTCCACGGGGTGCAGTCCTGCAAGGACAGGCTGCTCCAGCCTGGGAGCAGGGCCCTGTCTCTCCACCGGGTCTCCCACTGGATCACAGCCTCCTCCAGGCATCCACCTGCTCCAGCACGGGCACCTCCCCCAGGGGCTGTGGGTGGATCTCTGCATCCCCCGTGGATCCCCACGGGCTGTGGGTGGATCTCTGCATCCCCCGTGGATCCCCACGGGCTGCGGGTGGATCTCTGCATCCCCCGTGGATCCCCACGGGCTGCGGGTGGATCTCTGCATCCCCCGTGGATCCCCACGGGCTGTGGGTGGATCTCTGCATCCCCCGTGGATCCCCACGGGCTGTGGGTGGATCTCTGCATCCCCCGTGGATCCCCACGGGCTGTGGGTGGATCTCTGCATCCCCCGTGGATCCCCACGGGCTGTGGGTGGATCTCTGCATCCCCCGTGGATCCCCACGGGCTGTGGGTGGATCTCTGCATCCCCCGTGGATCCCCACGGGCTGTGGGTGGATCTCTGCATCCCCCGTGGATCCCCACGGGCTGTGGGTGGATCTCTGCATCCCCCGTGGATCCCCACGGGCTGTGGGTGGATCTCTGCATCCCCCGTGGATCCCCACGGGCTGTGGGTGGATCTCTGCATCCCCCGTGGATCCCCACGGGCTGTGGGTGGATCTCTGCATCCCCCGTGGATCCCCACGGGCTGTGGGTGGATCTCTGCATCCCCCGTGGATCCCCACGGGCTGTGGGTGGATCTCTGCATCCCCCGTGGATCCCCACGGGCTGTGGGTGGATCTCTGCATCCCCCGTGGACCCCTGGGCTGCAGGGGCACAGCCGCTTCACCATGGCCTTCACCATGGCCTGCAGAGGAATCTCGACTCCGGCGCCTGGAGCACCTCCTGCCCCTCCTTCTTCACTGACCTTGGTTCTCCATGTTTTCTCTCACATGTTCTCACCTCCTACTCTTCTCTGACTAGGAAAAAACTGTGCCCACTTTGTTTTGATTTTCTTCTCAAATATGTTATCACAGAGGCGTTACCAGCCTCTCTCACTGGCCCAGTTTTGGCCAGCAGCATGTACAGCTGTCAGAGCCACCAGAGATTGGCTCTGCTGGACATGGTGGAAACTTCCAGGAGGTTCTCACAGGAGCCACCTCTGTGGCCCCCCTGCTACCAAAAACCAGGCTGAGCAAAACCAGGCAATTAAACAAAATTTTGGATAATCCATTTCACAAAGTTTCATAGATGAAACAATAATACTATCCAATACCTATCAGAGTCCAGTACCTATAAGCTCACAGAAATTGCTTCTCTGTTCCTCATTTCCCTATGAAATCCAGGTACTTCTGTTCCCTGCCTTCCAAGAGAAAACAAACAAATCCCCTGATGAAGCCATGGGTGAAGTGTGACCATAAATTCACCTGCAAGAACTAATGTGCCAGAGAAGACTGTCCAGCTGAAGAACACACTGGCCACCACTCTCCAAAAAAACCTGTATACAAACTCATCAGCAAATTCTCCCTAAGAGGAAGGTCTTCAACTTTCTGGAAATCATTACTGGTGTTTGCTCTTTAGGGCTTGTGTGGTTACTTTAAAATATTTTTGGCTGCAATTCCACTCCATATTGAGCTGATATTTTCGTTGGCACATGTCAATGGTCTCTGTCTTTTTAGGCCAGCTCTAGAGCTGGTCAAATCATGTTCTCACTCTACCATTTAGGCAACTTTTTATTTTTGACTGAAAAATCCGTAGCTTTGTGAACAGCTGAAATACTGAAGTTTGATTTCTAGGAATGTGTGCCTTGAAGTTTGGCTCTTGTTTGGATCCTCCAAGGGTTAATGAGAATAATGCTCCTGTGGCAGTGTTGGCTTGGTGGGAAGCAAGTCCCATCGAAAGGCTGAAGTACTGAAACTGGAAAATTACAAACTACATCCTTAATAACCACAAGACTCAGTTATCTTTCCTGACATAGTGTTGGGCTGCTTGTTAAGCACAGGTCATTACAGTAACCCTGCTGCCTTGCTATCATACTGCTAAAAAAACTATTAACTTGGCTTCCTCCCAGAACAGCTTATTCCAGGGAAGTTCCTCCTGTTAGACCTCTTGTTGTGAACAATCCCTTTTAATCTGCTGACTTGCATCTGCTCTAAGGCCAGTATTTTTGGGGAAATAAAAAAAAAAAGAGATGAAAAGATGGGATTTTTAGCACTTACATTTCTCTTGCTGACAACCAGATGTTACTGTGTAAATTGACCCACAGAGCTCTGGGCAGGGTTTTCAGTGGTGTAAGAGTGATTTAGGAACTCAAATCCCCTCAATGCTCCATGGGTCTCTGTTCCTATCAGACCCCGGCAAACCCAGCCTCACTCACTGCCCTGAACACTTGCCCAGACTCCTCTGGGAAGCAAGATATACATTAATTTTGTAGGTTAATGCTGCAGAATGACAGCAACTGTGATCTTAGAGCCTGATTACAAGAGGAACCTTTATTCCAAAATACTCTTTCATAAGTTAACACTGAGTTAAGTAAGAAGGTGCATAATTCTTTGCTGCTTTTGCTTTGTTGAAACCACAGGAATGGATACTTGAGAACAAATGATCAGAGGGGTAAAATATCATATTTGAAATACCACCTCTCTAGCAGGAACCACACTGAATCTGACTTGGGCTGTGTCTCACCATAAACATTTCAAACCTCCTTTATTTACTTCAAAGAGCTCATCAAATCCCAGAACTCCTACATTGCAAAACATTTCTAAACACTTATTAATCTATTAATAGATGGAAACAAAAACACAAGAAAAACACTCAAATGTCCTGGAAATGAAAGAAATTGGGTATGAAAATTGCTGTTTGGTATATCATTTAACACTTTTGTTCTCTTGCATTTTTTATATTGTTTCATGCCAGGCTGGTAGCAGTGATTCATTACATGAAATCAGAACATTACAGGTTCAATCCAGAAGCATTTGTCTTGCTGACAGGGAAGGATCCTTTAGGTCACTGGGCCACTTCCCTGAAACTGCAGGAAACTGCATCAAACACATAAGCTAGAAATATCCCCAGCAGCTTAACGCCATTCAGCTCTGTAGCACCGGATTTATCAAACCCTGACTATTCCACAATAAAATAAAAGCTGTCAGAGGTAAAGAAAAGCCTCAAAAGCTAATCTATGCTACAAATCTATGTTATAAAACGCAGCCCAGAAGTATTGACAATGCACCAGCTCCTGGCACTGGCACAGACTTTGTGGGATTCCATAAAAACAAATACTCAAATCAGAAATGTCTGGTTAGTAGAAACCCATGAACTTACGGGCAAGACATTCATGTCCATATGTGTTGTCTTCTCTGCAAGGTCATTTAAAAAATGGAAATCCCTTGCAGCCTTTTTCATCCAAGCTCCAGTGACCTCAATGCTCCTGAGAATGACCCTGTTGCTGTGTAACACACTGTACTTGAAAATGTTGCTCATGGCTCCGTTGAGTGACACCTTATCATGTCCATGTAATCTCCAATGAAGGAAAACCCACACCTTTCAAGAGTCCAGAATGGTTACATGACTGATTTTCACATGGTGGTGATGAGGATGAGTTAAACTACTTTAAACTAAGCATCATCTCAACATCAAGAATTTGTTAAGAGTCCTTCAAGGAAGAGCAGATGACCTGGCAGAGAAACACTGCTTACCTGAAAGTGCCCTCTTAAGCTCTAAGAGCATCGGCTGCACTTCACTGGTCCAGAAGATGTCCTTGTACAAAACTCATATCCAGTTCTATTTGTACAAGTCTCTTTCCTGAGCTATGTTCTTCTGTTTCTTGGTCAATGAAAAAAAACCCAACAGAATTTGTGAAATGAGCAAAGGGAAGCACAGACCTTGATGTCTCACCAACACTATAACTGAATTATGTACCCAGCTCCAAAGACTCTTTTGAAGCAGGTATGTAAGTATAAAGAGAATTATATCCTATAGCCAGCTTCCAGAGAAATCTATGCAAAGGCTAGTGTAATCAAAATAAATTATTATTCATTTGAGCTATTAGGAGTTCTCTGAAGCTTTGCACAGCTTTTTGCAGAGGCAGAGAGAAAACTTTGATTTGATTTTGATGACCATGATCTGACACAGGTCAGGTGAGTGTTGGTAAAGCCATCTCTTGAAACAGGACATGGCAAAAGACCCACTTAAACTCAGTGAACCCCTTCCAGACCTCATTCAGAATAGCACTCAGTAATTCACCTGTGATGTGCCATGTATTTGTTCATTGCAGTCTCTAAGTATTTCTAATACTGTAGAGAATTGTGAAGCATTTGCTGTGATTTTAGAGACTGTTATTATTTAAGTACTCAGACTCTGGTGAGTAACTAGAATTTCTGGCTTGTGGACGCTGAAACCTGGGTTGCAGAAAGATTTTCCAGCTTTCTGCCTCTGTGAGAAAGTCTTTGCTTTCTCACAGACACTGGCTGAAAACAGAAGTTTCTGTAAACTAATCCCTTTATCTTGCAGGTGGCTTTGCAGTATTGTTATGGTTCTAACTAAAAAATATTTAGAAATGGGTGTCTTAGAATTTGGCCAATCCCTTCAAGGGGTGGATGGCAAAGGACCAATTACCTTATGCCACTTAACACTTTTGAGAACTAACATATAAAAGCCTTTGGAAAATTATTAAAGTGCTTCCTTTTATCCCTGAGCCTTGGACTCTGTGTTGTTTTCTCTACCCGTTTCTCGGTGTGACAGCGACACTGGCTGACCAGTAAAAAGACCCAAGGTGTCTCCTGGTTTGTCTGTGGACTCATTCATTGAGGGACAGGTGAAAAGAGAACCAGGAAATCCTGGTTTACAGGCAGGTGCTCCACACGACCAGACACTGTTTTTTCCCTTCAGAGGCTGCCAACCAAATGCATGTGTAGAAATAGTTATAAACATATCTGCTGTGCATTCTCTTGGGTTGTCTCTCTCTTTTTCTCTCTAAAACTCTAAAAGGAAAAATGCATTTGGAAGTATGATGTGATTATGAAACATGAATTTCTGATTAGAAGTGTAATTACATTCCCTTTTGATGCCAGCCAATGGTGTTCACACAGGCCAGATCATAACACATGCACTCGGCAACCTTAAACCTCACCAATTTCTCAACTGCCATTTGAAGGTAATAAAGGAAATCCGTGTTTTAATTTTTAATATTTTCAATGCCTGTTCTTACAGCCATTATATATTTTGGGAATGAACAGCTGAATCCATCATCCTGTCTGCAACTGAATCTCCAGAGGCATTTACCTGAACCTTGCTGCTTTTTTCTCTCTCCTACACAGACTTGCTCTATTTTCACTTTTCATAACCACACTGTATTTTTACAATAAGAACATTAACTCATAAAAACATTAACTCATTGGGGTAAAATTATACCATGAGAGTGCATCCAACTCCCTATGTATTTTGACATTCCATTTAGCAAATTGTGTTATCATTTTAAGAGTGAGTCATCTCAGCTCTGAACCACTGCAAGGGAAGTAGAAGGCTTGTGAAGAAGAAAATGTAAAGACAGATACATGTATTAAATCTGTTTTAAATGATGTTAGAACTGAGTGTCAAAGAACAGAGCTTCATCTCCCACATAAAGGACCTGGATGGTGAAATGCCAAGGGGCAACTCTCATTGAGGGCATTTGGTTGGACAGCAACTGGTGGAGTGGGTGCCTGCACTAGAAATGCCTCAAGAAATGCCAAACTGACATTAAAGAGATAGGAACTAGAATATTTTTTTTAAAAATGAAGAAATGAAACAGCAGAAACTGATGGAAGTTTTGATGTTTCCTCTCGAATGCCAAGTTAGCATTAGCACTAAACAGATGTCCCATGTTCCAAAGAAATGGCAGGTTTGGTACCTCTTCATGGTTAGCAAATTTAATTATGGCTTCAAATGCAGCAATGGAGTAACCTTGCTTGGCTATAATTGGATCTGCAGTTGGCACCAGGTTGCCCTCCCTCATATGGGGAACTGTAGAACAAGGTGCTGCACATGTTCCTGCTGAATTATACTGGGTCAAATTGGGGTCAGATTAAAATACTATGGAAGGGAGGGGAGGAAAAATAAGAAATTAGGAGTAGGGACAAACTCAGTGTTTTCCTGCAATTCTAGTTTCTCTGGCCAAATTGTTTGGGATTCAGCTGGATGTGAGTTCAAATCAAATAGCTACTTTAATTAGGAGAACTCCCAGTCCATCTGAAGTAACACCGTGTTCTGGACAGAGGATCAGGACAGGCAGAAGAACTGGCATTGTCTGAACAGAAGACAGTCCTGAGATAGGCACAAAGAAAGGAAAATAACCCTTTAAATACACCACAAATACTGGGGAAGAATTTTCTCCTTTTCTTCTCCTTTCCTGAGCCAATGAGTTTTCAGAAGATTTGGTACAGAGTGGGAAAAAAACCCTTCTGTCAACTCACACTGCAAGTCTGCAACAACACATCCACTAATAGCAATAACAACAATGCCCATCTTGCTATTTGGATACATAAAATACCCACCTTAGGCATGTCAGACTCTTTCCATTACAAGGCCATTCTCTGTTGCTAGTAACTTTGCCAGATTTAAACCATTTGAGCTGAAATTCCCTTTTTGACTCTTGCCCCAGGCAGAGTCTGCCTGCAATGTTCCCCTGCATGTGTATTTATGCCTAACTGGGATGGCTGATTCTGATCCAAAGTAAAAAAAAACAACTTATAAAACATTGCTTAAAAAACTCCATATCTCCAGAAAGGAAAAATGACATTAAAATAATCCTTGTGACATTTTTGCTGCCAGAAGAAGAGGAAAGCTAACTATGTACAAGGTGGATGCTACTGAAAAAATTATCTTATGGTAATGCAAAATGCAATGCTTCTCCACAGCCAAAGTCAGCAATAGACACAGGTAATGCTGTTGCCCAAATTAATTTTAATTTAGTAATATTCTGACACACAGTCATTTTCTTTCTCCCACTGAAACTAATGTGACTTTTCCATTAAATTTATGGAGTCTCAAAGCCTCTTGTTTGCATTTCTTTAGAATTGTACCCCCCTGTGACATCTCTTAAGGCACCAGGAATTACAAACCATTTATGCTATTTACTATTTGAAAGCCCAGTTTTTATCCCTAACATTGACAAGGAGCTAATTATTCTTATTTTCTTTTCTCTCAGTACTTTTTTGCTTCATAATTTGAAATTATAATTATTACCGATTTAGAATAAAACATGAAATTACCCCTGATAGCACTGCTGAGAGCAGAATACACAGAGGAGCCAGGCCATACTGTAAGGGACCAGTTGACTCTGCAATTAAATAACGTTGCCATGGTAATGGGGAGGTCCAGGGAATAGCTGGGTAATGCTAATTAAGGATGGCACGGCTGGGAGACAGTCGTGGGTGACTGCTGAGCTGGAATCCGGCCTCCCCACCAGGAAACAACAAAACAGTTTATAAATAATAATAACCATTTGCAGCACCTAATTGTGAGGAAGAAGGGGACGTTACAGGGAAAAATAACGAAGGAAGAGGACTGTGCATGGCAGTGGCTGTGCAGGGCTGCACAGCAAGTGATGGCAGAGCCACTGCACTCTGTAACTCCCCTCCCTGTTAAAGCCATTGCCCCTCCAGATTTCATCATTCCTAAGGAGAGCAGGAGCCTTTGTGTCACCTGGGACTGATCTGAGGCTGCTCTTACTCAAGACTCATCAGCTGGGACTGGTCTGAGGCTGCTTTTGCTCAGACTCATTCCTTCAAGCTAAGCACAGCAAGAGACAAGATCCACTGCTCATTCCATTAACAGCCATTAGTGTTCTGCAACAGCAAAAAGCAAATTACTCTTCTCCATCTGGCTTGCTGAGCTTGTGAGCTTGGCTGAAGGAGGACCTGGAGGATGGGATCTGCCCTTCCAGAGGTAATTTGGACTCACTGACTAAAGCAGTAACGGAGTGATTTGTCTGTAGCAGTGTCCCATTTGTATGAGCAGGTCTTACAGAATGAAAAATGATAATTTATTCTCATTTTAGTAGGAAAATTCCCTCTTCTCATCAGTCTTTTATAACACCATAACAGACCTTCAGGAGATAAAGCTGGGCTAACAGCACCTGGTGGAAGTCCTTCAGAGGAAAGAAATAAGTTCCAGTGGTTTTTTGATTAAATTCTTAAGGACAGAAATGAAAAATAATACAGTTTCCTGATACCTTTGTATCAATAATGGCTGTACTGGTTATTGGAAGGATATTCACGTCAGAAACATTTCTGCAGGTCCACTCTATGCAACTCATTTTACCTCTCCACCACTCCTCCCAAATGTGAGAGAGCCAGCCTAGATTATTCAAGGATCTCAGATTTTAAAAATGAAACCTTACAGAGTTTCAGCTACTGAGCCAGCTCATAAATCCAGTATTTTAGGTGGCAGCCCTTGGCAGGGAACAACCACCCCATTAAATCATGCTGGGCAAGAAACTGTCATTTCAGTGAATCATGAGAATTACTAATTCTATTATAATGTGTGCATGTGTGAGGCAGGCAATTCAGGAGGACTTTTAGTTCCATCTTTATGGCATCCTTCAGAAGATTATGATCCTGGCTGCTTCTCCCTTTTGCCTGTCCAATTTCCAGAGTGACTGTTAAAAATTTCAACAGCAGCAGTAAATAAAGACAAGCAAAGTATAAACCTTTGGAAAACTCATTCCTGTTTTGTTGCTCCCCTAGTTGCTGGTGTTAACACCCCACTTCCCTCCCTGAGTGTGCATTTACAAATGGGATGCAACACAGAGGTCCCAGGGCTATGGTACCTTCGTGGTCTTGTATAAAACAGACACATTTGGAGGTGGTTCAGGAAAACCAGATGATCACCCAAAAAGGGAACCGGCCCACCTGCTTGTACCTGAGTTATTGCACACCCAGGAGATGAGCTCTTGCTTATGTGTGAGCTCTCTGTATTATTTACAGAAGAAAGTAAGCCAGGATTGCATTTTATATTACTCTTTGAATTTTAAATATTATTTTTTAATTTTTAATTTTTTTTTCCTAATGCATACAATCACAAAAATGACTGTTAATTAGAGAATGAGCACTGTTAACTATCAACTGAAATTCTCACAATCCAGGGGCTAAAAAAATTTAAACATCAGTCTGCCCTAAAAACAAATTCAAGAGCAGAGCAAACAGTTCTGTCTGAACACTACACACAGGGCCAAGTTTTTGGTAGGTTCTGGTTGCAAATATTTAATTTTGCACTCAGTTGTTATTTGGTGAGAGATGTGGCAGTAACTTCTATTTGACCTTAGTCATTCTGAGAGATAAATGTATGTAAAAGATTTGAGAAATGTTGCCATCTCACCATTACACATAAAATATATGACTTCTCCCAGATCAAATACATTTGCACTTTTAAGATGTGCTAAATGGATGCAGACAGATTTGATGTATTAATCCACCTGAAATAATACACGTTACATAATTCAGTATTAGCACATTTAATGGAAAACTGCACAAGTCCAAAGTGTTGGTAATTTCAGGCCCATAATTTAAAAGTACCTGGTTTAATTCAGTAGAGATAAAAAGCAAATTTGTTCTTTTCTCCACTAATGAAATAGTACTTCAAGGTACAATAAAGAAAAAATTTGGCTCCACTCAGTGCAGTCTGTGTTTGGAAATGGCATACACTGTTCTCGATTCATAAAATCTTGCATGTGTTTAGGTACTAAAGAAGAAGTGGATGCTGGGTTTTGTCACCAGTGTTTGTGAGACAACTTTATCCATTTTTGCATTAGCAGATGTAAATTGCTGGAGGCAACTATTAAGCACAAGTAAACATGTGTTGCCTTTTAAACACTGTCACTGCTATAACAGACCAATGGCATGATTATAAATACGGCCAGCGGGGCTTTCTGTGAATTTTTTTAATCCGTTTTCAAAGTATTGCTCATTGTGTCCTGTGTTTCTTCCTCTATGGTCCCTTGGCACATCTATATAGCCCTGTTTTAACAGTGGGGCAGGGAGTTGTTCCCTGGTACCTTTTGCTCTGTATTTCTGTTAACTCCCCCTTGCCCTTGCTTGTGAGACACTTAACCACCCTTTTGCTTACCCTCATAACAAACCGGAGGATGATCAGAATAACTGGGATCGAGCTATACAGAGATTAAGGACATGCCTGCACTTTGCAGTAGAGCATGGTAAATCCAGTTTTAGGGAATCTGTTTTGTGCCTAATAAACTGCCACAAGCAGTTTCACCCAACACATGGTGCTATGTCAAAACACAACTCAGGTTCAAAGAACTAGGAGTAATTAGGGGTAATTACCCTGGCACAGCTATTTTGCCCCTGGTTTTGGAGCTGACTTGCAGCCTCCCCATAGGCTTGCTCAGAACAATGTGCAGAATTCCCTGCTCAAGGTCATACCAGAAATCAATGGCAGAAGCATGAAAAGAGCCCAGCTCTCTTTAATTCAGCCCAGTCACCAGATATTCTCCTTCCCAAGAACAACCACCCCCTTTTCCCAGCACACATAAAGTGTTGGAGAAGTTGCACAACTTTTAACATGGGCAGAGAAAAAGCAGCACAGGCAAAACTAAATCACCAGAGCACCACTCCACCAACAAACTGTCCTGCTCCAGGACCACAGAAAATCTGGCCCTTTGCCTCTATCACCATGATGGACCTGCACAAATAAGTTACACCTGTATTGAACAGTGGAGAATTTTGTTTAATAAAAGCAGTTTTTACTTGACTACACACAGCCACGTTTGCTGGTGCCAGAGCCCTGAGGGGCAGCCCCTGCTCGGGTGGCACAGCAATAAATTCCAAGTTTCCCCAGTCACCACTGAGTCTCCACTGGAGATCCTTCACTTCTATGGCCAGCAGCAGGATCTGACTCTTAATACATGAACTAGTGACACTTAATGCCTAGAAGGAGAAATCCAGTTATCTGCAGCCACTAAAATAACACTGTGCAGCTTGTCATACTCAGTCCAATTTGATCCACAGTCTCTCAGAGACACTAGGGAAATACTCCATTCTCCAGTTCAGCAAGCTTCATCTACAGTATATTGCTTCCTAAAGAGTTGCTACAGTGGCAAAGAAAAAGAGAAAGAATAGAGGCTTAAAACAAAACTACAGGCTTTCCACCATGACTGCCACCAACTTCTGTTACTGAATTTAAATCTAAAGCCATTTTCTCTTTGAGATAATTGCCAGTTTCTTCTGTTTTCTCAAGCTGCTTGCTTTGGTACAATTCTGCACTGATTTATACTTACTTTTGACTTCACTTGATTAGGTGTAATCAAGTGATGGAAAAAATAGTGATGGAAAAAATAGCTTTAAATTTCACTGCTTTAAACATTTCTTGAATCCATAGATAACATAGGCAGACTGACTTTCTAAGTTATTGTCATCCTTGTTTCCCCGAAATCACAGTAGTTGAAACCCTTATGTTTTTTTTTTCCATGCACAAACAAAATTCATATCCTTTCAGCTTAAATTATTTTTAGATGGTGAGATGCAGAAGTAAATAGAATGACAAAGCACAGTGGGTTTCTTTTAATACATTTGGAGCAAAACCAAGATGGAGCTGTTTGCAGCACACAGCAGACTCCCAGAAAATTGCAGTCACAGTAGATGGCAGTTGTAATAAATTTCCATGCCTCCAGCCAGAACATCCAAGCTCTGATTTCTCTGTCCCAAATCAACAGAGTAAGAGGGAGTTCTGATGAAAGGTTCTTTTTGGGACTGTTTTTCTTCAATTCATTGCCACTGACAAAGAATTCCTCCAGATCTTGTAAAAGCTCTTTGTGGGAAGTTTTTTGGCAGCTGCTGGCACAGGGGGGAAACAAGGATAACTCTCCCATTCCCCAAAAACAGCTCAAGGCTCTCGTGAGCAGCACCAGGACTTTCTGAAGACAGTGTGAAGATAACAGAGCACTTCCAAGGGTGATTACCACAGCAAGAGTGAAGTGGATGAACACTCAGGAAGAAATGACCAAAGGAACCATTCAATTTTTCTTTTGAGTATTTTGTTTCATAAATCTTCAGACAAGCCATCAACTTTTCCATTCTGGAAATCAAATCTCAACTTTATTTTCCTTGCCAGTAACAAAACAAAAGATGCTCTATGTCCACCCACAGAGCCTATCACATGGCCTGCAGCTATGCCATCTCTTCTCATATGGCCTGCAGCTATGACATCTCTTCTGGGTGCTGAAACTGAAAAAGGAAGAATTAGAGCACAGAAGAAATGCTTTTGATGATGTGCAAACCCCAGAAGGATCCAAACCACACTAATTTAAGCTCTCTGTGCTTACAAGGAACAGCTCTTACTGTGGGTAGTTTCAAACTAGAAGAAAGAGTTCCTTCAGTGGGAAGAATTTAACAGCTTCTTCCCTGAAGGGTCTTTTAAAATCACGTTAAGGAAAAGAAGAAATCAATAAATACACTTTTTGGAGGAGGAACTCAGAAGCTGTGGCCCTGCTGAGGCCAGTCCTGCCGCAGAGAGCTTAAAGATGGACCCAAGGTAAGGACTCTGACCTCAGGAATACAGTGAGGTTTGACTTCACCAATGAAGACATCTTTAAAAAGTAAATAAATTTGAATGTTCCCCATTGTGACTGAATGTATGTGTTTGGGGAACTCACCCTGTCCCTGATTGAATGTCTGGAGAGTGGATCTTGACCTGGCATCAGTCACACTCTTTGTGTGACAGCCTTTTCTTTATTAATAAGAATCTGCCTGTACTGCTCCTTACAGTGCTGATCCCATGACAAGTATTTCAAACCCATTTGTTTTGTTAATTTTTTTTTAAACTGAATGGAAACATGAAAAAAATACCAAAACCCACAAGAAACCAAGCTTTCCACACAGAGCCCAGCGCTGAGCTGCAAATGTTTGGCTCCCCAAGCCCTCCACATTAGCAGGCAGCAAATAATCCCTGAATGTGCCACCTGGTGTTGTGGCGGGTGGAGATGGTGAGGGGTACCGCAACCTTCCGAAAGTGTCTCCGACACGGANCAGCAGGGAAGCCAACAGTCCAACCAGAGGAACAGAACCGGGGTACATGAGCATAATGAAGCAAAGACCCTTAGAAGAAGCCGTTTCATTCTCCCTAACTTTTTAAGGGGGTGTCACAGGCCACCACAACCTGGCATGGGTGCTCGATGCTTTCTAATCCTCCTGGAATAGCATTTTCCAGACAACTCCTATCACACACTGAGCAGTCTCCATATGTTTGCAAAATGAAGTCAAATTGGTTTGACATCTCCTGCAAGAAACCTTTATCATCAAAATTTGGCAGAAGGAAAAGACAGGGCTTGTTCCTGACCTAGTGGTTTCCCTCCTGCTTCAGGTAAATTCTTACACTGGGAGACATTTGCATCTCAAAGCTGATTTTTCCTGCATAGTGAACTAATTCTGTGCAAAAAACATCCAGCACAGCATTGCATAATACCGGAAAAAATGTCAGTTTTCTCCTCTATCCAACCTGTGCTGAAGGCAGACGAGTTTACAGCAGCCTTTGCCTCTGCACCTCTCCAAGTGCCTCCCTGATTTATGGCACAAAGAAACTCCAAGTCAGAGCTGACTTAACCCACTCTGCTCTCTCAAAGCTGCAGGAACTTTGGCAGCAGCTGGAGCTGCAGAGCTCTAACCAGGGCTGCTGTTACTCATCTGTATTTCTGATATTTCCATGCATTGAAGTTGTTTCCTGCTGGGCACATCTGCTGCCGTTATGGCCTCATTCTACCACCGTGGAGAAGACATTACTGTGTTTTCCTGAGCAGGAGCTACTAAGCTCTGACTATGAGTAAAGGCAGAACGTGTGGCCTCAGAATGAGAGGGGCCTGCTTGGAAAACCTGACCCCAGCGAGCTCATAGCAACTGCTGTGGGAATTTTGACTGGCAGGTTTTGCTATGGAGTCCAGCCTAGGAGCAAAGAGTAAGGTGAGATAAAAATGAGATAAATGTATGGGTTTCCACAAGTGATTAAAAGGTTTTCCTAGACAGCTTAGTTACATAGAGACATCTACTGATGGACACCTTTAATCCTGTAGACTGGAAGCTAGTTTTCTGGAGGCTACATATTACCCACTTTTTTACAGAAGAGTTGTGCCCCAAGCGGAAGCCACAAAACAGATCTGGTAAATTTCATGAGGAAAGCACAACTCTTGCTACAGACTCTTGTCAGGAGTTTGCCACATGCCTCATTTCCCACTGATAACCTGACAACTGGAATTCTCCTGTGTCCCGTTGTCAGTGAGGATGGCAATGTCCACACTGGACAGGAACTATTTTTTAATTTGTAATTATATCACACTGTGCTCAAGGATGTTCCAGTTTTGGCCTCAAGGGATAATACAACTCCTCCTAGGATGACCTTGTCTTCTACCCCCCAATTTCCTCCTTATCTCAGCAGCATGTTTAAAAGTAACATTTGTGCACTTGGTTGAAGGGTTGTAGGAATTCTTTAATTACTTCTAAGCCCAGCTATTTGCAATTCAGAAGCCTGTGTTTCAACATTAAAAGGCTTTGACAAAGTAATGTGGAATTTCTGGAGTAGGCTTCAACAACACAGTTTCTTCTTTTCATCTGCTATTTCAAGGAAAAGTGACAGCAAAAGTTAAATGCTGTTTTTATTTAGTGCTGTTTGATTGAGAGTTTAAGGCTTAAATTTCTAATTTGAAGAGCAATTCTCAATGGAGATGCAATATTTGTCTCTATTAAGGACAAGGTGCCCCTGAAATTGCAATCTGCTGCTCTTCAGAAGTTTTACATTTCAGAAAATTATAGCTTTTTACCTTGTTTACAAAAAAAAAAAAAAAAGAAGAAGAAGAAGAAAAAAGTAGTTTTATGATACCAGAAATGCCTAACACAGGATATATATATATATTTCAAATAAAAAAGGTAACCCATATAACCTTCAAGCAAGGCACCTCTTCCAGCCACCAGCAGCCTCCCAATAAAGCAGCTGTTGACCTTATTTCATGGCCGCCTCCCTCCACAGCATGTAAATCCTGTTATATGCAACTGTACTCCCCGTTCTCAAACCAAATCCTTTCCAGTTCCAAGTCATCCCAATTCTGCTGTGTAGCAAAATGGAATGTGGGGATAAGTATGAGGCAGACATTTAGAAACAGTCTTAAATCTCCCAGACATCATCTGCATGAGGAAACATTCTGCAGCATCCTCATGCCAAAGGACCTCCTTTCTTCCTCCTCCAGTGCCCAGAAAAAACAAATCTCGTCCTGCAGACTCCCGTATGGGTAGTGGAGATGTGGAAAATGAAATATTTTCCATCAGACTACAAGGGCTGATGTCCCATCACCACCTCAGCTTCTACACAGAAAACCAGCAGTGAAGCTTGAGTTTCTTTTTCACCTGAAGAAGCTAGAGCTGTGTCCCCTGCTCCAGCTGTAACACAGCTGTACCCTGAGCTGGCAGAGCAGAGGGAGCCTTGGCTGAGCTGCAGAATCACAGCCATGAGATCCCAGTGAGCAGAGACCTCCGTGGCCCCCTTGTGAAGGGTGGCTTGATCTCAAAGGCTGCAATTACAGCTCAACATGACTGATCCTCACCATGATAGACCCTGAGACATACAAACCTGTCAGACTCGTCATCTGTCACCCAAAGAAAATGCCAGTGACCTACAGGCAGAGCTCCCCTCAACCAGCAGATTAATTCATTATGAAATAGCTGCACCCAGTATGATGGTTGCAATTAACTCATGGAACTGTCAGAGCTCTCAAAAACATAAGTCAGGCTAGAGAGAGGAGGAAATGACAGACAACAACAAGACCCCAGACATTTCAAATGGGAAAAAAATGTTTCAGCCTTATTCACAATAAAATAATTTCTGTCTGGAAAGCACTGTGACTATTATATTAAATACTGTGTTAAACTCTGTATAAAGCACCTGCTCCAAGCCACAGCAGCTTGCATCCTAAATTGAGCAAAGGCGGTGGTTGTCACTCTCATTTTACAGATGCAAGATACAGTCTCAGAGAGAAGAGGTGCCTTTACAAAACAAGCACAACAAATAACATGAACTGAATTTGAGCTCAGATGGTATATGGGAATGTTTTAACTGAAAGCCTTCCCTTTCCTGTCAGTGAATTTCCCAAATGCATACACCTAAATTCCTGTGGCTTTCACTGGATTCACTGATTTGGATTCCTTCTGTTTCTACTAAATTACATAGGCTTCCCACTTATAAGAAAATCTACCAAGGCTCTTAGAAGTTATTTCTTTCTCTTTCCATTTCCTTAAGGGAACCTGACTCCAGGCATCAAATGCAAAGGCAGTTCTTGTGGGGACTTTCAAAGTTGCTTTCATGTCTGCTGCTCTTTGTGCTGAAGTCACAGACTGAACTACTGCTGGCACGGGAAGATGGGCAGAGCCTGGATCTGGGCAGTGTGGAGGTGTTCTCGGGCAGCAGCCACGGGCACTTTCCCTGCACAGAGCAGGCAGGATGCAGACAGGGAGGCTCCTTGCCCTCAGCTGAAAGGTTGTCTCACAACGTTGCTTGCTCCTTCTCTTGGATGTGTTTTTTTGTGGGGTATTTCAATTTTCCTGGCAGGCAGACTCCAGAGAGTGGCTGATTTCCACTGCCTGAGAGCATATCTTGAGAATCGTGTCTCTGCAGTGACTGCTTGCACCATGGAAGCAGGTAAGTATTATGGGATGAAAATTAGATTAATCCTATGTTGGTTTTTTTCTGAGTACAAGGAAGTAGCAGCTCTACCCTCATTTGGTCCCACTGATATTGGGTAAGGTGGTTGAAGAGCCTGGGCTGCTTTTGAGGGACTCCACTGCAAGGCATCAGAGGTCTGCTGGAGCAGGAAGTTTATAGAGCAGGCTCTCCATGCTAAGTAAAATTTTAACAACATCTGGCATTCTGCCTCTAGCACAACCTAAAATGAAGCCTCCTAAACTGATGCTTCAGAGGGCAGCAGAATAAATAAACCTCTTAGCAATATGTCTAGCCAACCATTCAATGCTTTACATGAAGAAAAACATCTTTCCTGAGCCCAATAGGAAATCATTTTGTGCCCTGAAGCATGAGATTTGTTTACCCTTAACTTAACATGCATAATGCTAGTTTTGTCTTTTTGCAATGAAATTATCCATTCTCTTTATAAATCTGGCTCTTCAGATTCCCCTGAAGAAGCTTATGGCATAAGCTGGAGAAATAAACCACTGGAATGAAACTGTGAGGGAATTACTGTTATTCCTCCTAAACTACTTCAACATCTATAGAGGTTGGACAAAAGTTCACACACACAAACAGGCAAGCACTCTCCTGAGCAGTATTTTGCTGCTAAGAGTGGCACATTAAAGTGTTGGCTAAATAACAAGATATACTTCATATTTAATTCTCCTTGAAATGCAGCATGAAAAGTGCAAATAAGAAAGAAAACTGAAAACACGGGTCTGCATTTCATGCTGAAATATCTGGGTGTTTTTCTTCTCGTGTTCAAGACAATTTTGGAGGCTGAGGTTAGAAATACCATGGACATTTCAGACAGACACCAATCCTTGGTGCAGGGGGACACCCCATCAGGGACCATCATCTCATGGGGTGAGTTAGATTCCATTGCACATTTTAAAAACGTATATTTTCATAGAGGAGACATTGCTTCTACAGTACAGCTGGGGACTTCCATGACAAGATTCCTTTCCAGAAATGTGGATTTACACCCAAAGATTAATTTGTTTGAAATCAAAACTCATGTGCTCTTTCTCTCTTCTTAGAAGCTGCTTGCAGAGGTATAAGATCTTCCTTTTGGAGGCTTTCCAGTGAGAACTGAAACATCATTCCAGAGAGGATGAGGGCTGCTAATCCACAGTTGATATACCCGTCAGTATTGACAAGAACAATATTTGCTGAAGGGCATAACAAATATCTCTCATATTCACATGCAAACTGCAGTGCAGGTGAGTAAACAGCATGGTCAGAGTAGCACAGCTTGTTTTTTTCCTTTTTGTACCTGTTGATGTGCTGTGGGTGGGTATCTCAGTTGCGTTCCTGGTATTCAGTCTTGCAAGAACTTGTTGCAGTTCCCAAGGACATAATTTCCATTACAAATAGGGAGTGCACTGTAGAAAGACACCCAAAAAAAGTAAACTAATCATCAGTTGAGGCAATGCAGAGACAGTGGGGGTTCACAAGGACTGCTGCAGCCTGCTGAGGTTAAACTCTCCAGGCTCCTCTTCATAATAAAGAAGGCTTGGCCCTCCCAGATGATAAGACTGAGGAGCTAAATTAAGCTCTTGCTCTGAGGTGCAGGATCTCGATCATTAACTATAATAGGGCCCAGGTACATCACCTGCAGTGAACAGGGGCCTCACAGCCTTCACTTTGCTCAGTTCACTCACCAAGTTCAGACCTGGATACAATTCAGAGTATGCAGAGTTGGGAGTCTGGGTCCTACATTGACTCTGACCTTCAGGCCATTCCAGAAAGTGATTTAGGACACTTGATTTGGGTGTCTTTTCTTGCCTGGTGCAAGCCAACACCAGTGCTTCTACTTTTGGGGGTTTTTTTACATTTTATTTTTAATTTTTAATTGCTTTTCATCTGGCTGGGCTGGACTGAACTGCCCACACAAGCACCCAGGTGCCAGCACTGGTACAGGGCAGGTGATGGCTCAGTAGCAGTTTGTGTTTAGAGCACCCTAAAGCAGTTAAAAACCTGCAGCCTCTGGTACTGGAAGTCAGATGATATCAATATCCTCCTGCTTTTTTTACTGCCATGATCATTTGGGTCACTGTATCCTTAAACCGGTCTCCACCAGTCACTCTGCTGAATCTCACTCCTTGCCAGTACTCAAGAAAAGGAATTTCAGAGAAAGACAGCCAATATCAAAAATTCATTATTGCTAGAGGATAAATTCTATAATAAAGGCTTAAGGTAGGATAAAAAGCCTAGATGGGGAGAGAATGTCTCCACTGCAGAGCCTGTGCACTAGGAAAGCCAGATGAAGGATGGGAGAAGAACACCTTATCCTTTGTTCAACACAAGGCAAATTATTGGCTTACCTTCCTCTCTGTGTCAGCTTTTACAACAAAACCCAGCCAACCAAAACCATACAAAAAGCCACTCTCATGCAAGAATTTTCATTAGAAGTGTTTGTATGTTTATCCCACTACAAATCAGCAAGATCACAGTTAAGCTATCACAGCCAACCAACCCAAATCACAGCTCAGCCACGGGCACCTCAAAGGAGGAAATAAAGACAATTTTCAAAGAATCAGTCATCTAATTAATTCAAGGTTGTTATATTATGTAAATAGATATCAGCGAAGAAAAAAGCCTTAAACTTGCTAACATTCACTCATGCAAATATTGACATCAAATCCAATAGGATTACTCCCCTGAGAAATGGTAAGTGTGCACCTGAGTCTCTGTGGACTTTGGGCTTAGACTTCTTGAATAAATAGCTTTCTGAGAATTATTCATTTTGTTATATATTGCACCATCTATAGGAATACTGATACAATAATATGAATATTACTGAAATACTGATTTTATAAAATATTCAGCTGGTCTCCTATTACAGGTGAGGGATAAGACAGAGATGCATAAAATGAACTCAGGAAATAGGACAAACAGTCACATTATAACAAATGTTATTTGTTCCCTTGGAGCAATAAAGTTTATTAAAAACAAAGGCTGGTTAATATTTTATATTTGCAAACATCTTTTCCCACTAATGCCCTAAAGCATTTTGCAAGCTACATGCAGACAACATCTTAAGTACAATCCCTCCTCCTGTGCACCCCAGTTGCAAAGCTCTCAGCTGAGTACCCAGCTGCCTCCGGCACATTGGCAGCCCCTCTGTGAGGCAAGAAATAAACCCATTAAATTTCATCTAAATACTACTACTGACATCCAGGCTAATTCAAAAATTAAAGCCCGGTCAAAAAACCAAATAACTGCTCCTGCTGAAATTAAGGGAAAGCAGGAGGAGTGGATGTGCTGGTGTCTGCAAGGGGGTGCACATATGGATATTCAAAGTGATGGCTTGGGAACCACTACAGGAGAGAAGGCTTGGAGAAGAGGCAGAGACACACATTCAAGGTTTACATTTGCTAGACTGGGGCACCTTTCACTATCCCAGGTTGCTCCAGCCTGGCCTTGGACACTTCCAGGGATGGGGCAGCCACAGCTTCTCTGGGCAACCTCTGCCAGGGCCTCACCACCCTCACAGGGAACAATTTCTACCAATATCCCATCTAACCCTGTCCTCTGTCAATTTAAAACCATTCCCCCCCATCCTGTCACTCAATCTCTTGTACAAAGTCCTTTTCCAGCTCTCTTGGAGCACTTTTAGGCACTGGAAGGGCTCTAAAGCCTCCCCGGAGCCTTCTCTTCTCCAGGCGAGCATCCCCAGCTCATCCTGCCTCCACAGGTGCTATAGTCCTCTGAGCATCTTCCTTTTGCAAACAAAGCACCACTAGAGGACAGTGGAAGCTCAAAAATGTGTGGCAGAGCCCATGGTGCTGGGAAATAAACTGGAGATCTGGAGAGATTTGCTGCAGAAACTTCAGTCTGTAAATATCTGCCCACGCCTGTTTCATCTCGCCGTGATCCTGAGTGCAGCAGGTACATCCAGCCGGAGGGATTCCCGGGGGGACAGGGGGAAGTGTTGCAGGGCATTTTAAACGGGCTGAGATTAATCGAAATTCACTACTGGGGAGCTGCCCCTCCCCAGCCCATCAACAAGCAGCAGTGGCAACCACTGCAGTCAGTGTTTAGAGCCTGATGGGTGTGCCACGCCGAGATGTAATTGTTGTGACTCAGAAAAAAAGTAATCAGCTAGCAAAAGAGGTGGCAGCTGTTTCTCTGGTTCCATTTATATCTCATTTGTAGTGTTTACCTAATATCTTAGGTGCATTTCCAAACACAGCTAAGAATACCCTAAGAATACCCTAAGAATACCCTAGCATTTCAGTGCTCAGTAAGTAAAAGTAGGTTTAATCTTATGTGACCAACTCTACCATTTCTTGCTAAACAGCAGGGATACAGATAGAGGAAAAAAAACCCAAACAAAAAAGGAAAATAGAAAAATCTCTCTTCTGGATTGCAGAGTATATTGCATTGCATAGATACTGGCCATATCTATTTGCATGAAAGGCTCTATAAAGGATTCCTAGGATTTAAAAGGAGTAATAGAAGATGTAAAAGATGTTGCCATAGATCTAAAAACAGGCATGTCAATTAGCTGTGATCCTGAAGAAGGTACTTAGCTAGAAAACACTTCAGATATTTAATTCTCCAGCGCAGCAGTACAGTTATCTCTTGGGTCATCACATACACATCTTTAAGTGACAGTTCCTTTAGTGGCAGTGTGACATATCCCTTCTCCTTCAGGGTGGTTCTATCTTGAGACCTCCCATGGTTTTAGCCCAAGTTTGGTGCCACCTCTACTATAATTTCTAGTTCTGCTCATGTTTCTCCCATTCATTTAGGACTACCTTACTGCTTGCAAGGCAAAATATGCGTAAAAATACATCACAGCTGCCACAGCACCTTTCACATTTCAGTGTCCTGGATGACTTCACAACCAGCATCACAATGAAATGGCTGCGTTTAGATTTACAGCTGTAGTCACCTGCTGTCCAGGGTGGGGATGATCTTTATAGCACAGAGGCATTGTATGTGTGGCCCGTGGCTCTGCAAGGAGTCAGTGGCAGGAGAGGAACCACAGAATCCTGTCTTTTGATGCTCTGCTCAGTCCCTCGTGGAGGTTTAATGCCACAATGTACATGTGAATACTTCTTAAGAACATTTCTCCACTCTTTTACTATCAGTGTATGGATCATCCTTCCTGCTCTCCCCATATCATTCTCAGACATGGAACAAAATTTTAAAACCCTATCATGCTATTTTGCATTTCAAGTAAGTACAGTGGACCAGAATCCCAGGGGCTAGGCTGGGATGTGCTGGCACAGCCCCTTATGAGCAGGACAGATCCCAGTTTGCTGTAGTGAAGAGTACAGTGCCCTGCTCTATGCTCCTACCCTGCTGGGAACACAGGCCAGTCCTCTGACTAAGTTTTGCCTTAGGAGGTGTGGAAAGAATCTGGCAGCTTGTTCAGGTCTCCCAACCTTGCTCACCCTCACATGGAATCACAGCAAAGATCCAAAGCTACAGAATACTACACCAGTTTCTGTGGGTTTGGCTAAGCAGCTCCTTGTTGGCATTTCCACACACACCAGCTCGGCGTTTCCTAAGGGGGGGGCAGCCCGGGGGGCGATTTTCAGCCTTCTCTAATTGCAACGCTGCTGTCAATGAGTTGATGCCTGTGGGGAGCAGGGAGAGCAGTGCCCCGTGAACGGCTCCCACCCTGGGTGGAGATGAAGCACTAAAAGGTGTACAGAGAAATGCAGCCTGCCTTGATAGTTGAATATTAAAACACGGACTCTATTAAAATTCACATCCTGCAGCTCTCAGGCTTGCTCATGGTGAAGATGGGAATAAGTATAGAAAAACAAAGCAAACCAAAGTGAAAATTGGAGGGCAAATGGACTTTTGTTTTTGCTTTAAAAGCACTGTTTATGGAGCACAAGGTCAGAGGCATGATCTCTTGACAAAAATACCTACCAGATGTACCTAAACAATGGCAATGGGCTTGGTTTTTATACTGAATATGTGAGGGGTGAGACAACCCAGCCCTGTGCAGTCAGGGAATCACCTGATTCAGATCGGCCACTGTCTGTGACTTGTTCTCTGCAACAGCACAGGAAGAACCTGTTTATTTCTGCTATGGCATCACATAGAAAATACCCTTAAAAGTGCATAATGGGGAACAGGAGCTCTATATTTTCTCTGCAGAAAGGATTGGATTTTGAGGACCTATACTCAAAGCAAGGTCATTAAAATGTCAGTCCTTTATGCTGCTGAAACCCACTTCTACTTAACGCAGTGGAAGAAGCAGAATACACAATGTTCAGTGTGTTGGTTTAAGAAATCTAAACTTAAGGGAAACATCTGCAATTTTGACACTCTGTGGTCCTGAAACATATATTCAAGGGATTATTTCAAGTGCCTCCCCAAATTAAGGAATCCCTCTGTCTGTGCTGAGGTCTCAGTTCATTCCTGAAGCAGGAGTTATCTGTGAAATGCTCAACAGTAGTCTTCATGAATAAGAGAGTGTAAGGCTCAGAAAAAAATAAGAATGAAAGGAAAAAGAAAAGCAATCTAAGTTCATTTTAACTCCAGTATACTATTAGTCAAAATTCCCACAGCAATCTCTATTTCCACATATCTGTAAGTAGTTTTCAATTTCAGTAGGTCTAGCAAGGACTGTGAAACTTAAAGTGATGACCAGGAAGCCTGGCTGTGTGTCTCACATCATAGCAGACCCTTAATACTTCCATTTCTGTGACCTTTCCAGCATAGATGGGTATTATCCACTGCAGAGAACAGAATAATGATCCTCCCTGATCCCCACTGTTTTTTCACTTGCAAAATTATTTCTCAACTAATCCAGGTGGTGCAAAGGAGCCTGATGAGAAGAATGGCCTGGCTCTGAGTGCGGATGTCAGAGGACATGCCCTGCATGTCTGTGAAACTGCAAATGAGGCAGATGTTTGTCATTAATCACTCTTGGAGTACCAGCATTTCTTCCTTGCTAAGCACCTGCTGCAAGCAGCAATCAAGCATCACCTTCTCTCCTTCTAATGCCCACTCAGGCGTGTAATAAGTTGAATTTCATCTTGCTGATGAATCTTATTTTAGTTGTTGGGTATGACAGGGCATTTCTTTGTTACAAAGTGAATGGAGACATCTGGCTTTGGCTGGGTGACTAAAATCAGCTGTGTTTGACCAGTGTCTCTCCTGTTTCACCTTAATTTGCTGACACTGGAGCCAGCCAGGCTTGCAGGCTCAGGCAGCAAAGCAGACTGCAGAAGTCAGGCTTTACACCTGCCCTGTTTTGCCTCAGACAACTTTATCTCCCGTGGTGTAAAATGCTTTAAAAAGGTATTCCTTATGTCACTTGAATGGTGCCAGTGCTGTTTCACCCACTAAACCTGAAAGCACAGGGATGATATTCCCATTACAGCTGCCAGCATTCCTGAGAGCCAAACAAGCATCAGGCCTTTCCTGACCACTTGTCCCAGCTCTGCACTTATGCAGAGAGGCAACAGAGTGCTCTGATTCAGCATGTGACATAGTTTGCACTTGTTTATAAGTTACTGCACCACATAAAGGACTGAGAATCAGCCTCATAATCTGAGGTTGGTGCCGAGAGACTGCTGCTCTTTCATCCACTCTGTAATAGCTTTCTTCCATCATTATGAGTTATTGCACTCCTATTTTTGGCTGTGTTTCCTTTGGAAAGCTGGCACAGAAATACTGGTTGGCAGACACAGGCCTGCCCTGGCAATCTACTGTTTTGGGGGTTGTTTGCTTTTAACTAATTCATTATACTGCTGTACTGCAACATATATCACTTGTTTTACCTTCCAGCTCAGAGTGTTTATTCTCAGGAACTATTCTCAGGAAGCTTCCCCAAGACAAACGCTTAACCTTCAGGCTCCTTGGAAAGCCTGGCAGTCTGTATTACTGTGCACTAGAAAACAAAGGCAGCTGAAGTACAGTAATGCACACAATTGTTAATAATAATATTTTGCTTATTAGTGAAAACTTGTACTAACATCAGGGCTTCCACATGGATTCATCCCTGAAGTAACAGGAGCTCATTACAGAGAGATTTTTCAGATTAAGCCTGGGCTTTGCTGGCTTCTCTCTCTCTTACTTCTCTAATGTGATTGTTCTCCATGACCCTAATATATGACAGTCATTTTAATGCTGGTAACTACCCTTTCCATTGCAGAAGGTAATAAATGCCAAGTATATTTAAAGATATCACTAGTCAGCCCTGATTCTGGAGCCATGAAGCAGTTCATGTTCCCTAAAATCCAACTCCAGCAATTTCATGTTGGTGCACTGTTCATCAGGGAGATTTGGTAAGGTCGCCTTGGCATTGCTGTTCCTGTAAGGAACTGCAGATACCATTTACTGATCTCAGAAGAACCCTGAAGTATCTGTCAGTTCAGGTGCAGGCTGAGGGAAAAATACTCTTCAGGATACTGGAGAGGCATTAGAACTTCATCTCCACTAGCTGTCATACAGGTTGTGTTCACAAAATTAGTCTAAGTGCAAGGAACTTCCTGCAGCAAGGGGATGGTGATTTATAAAGACATGGCATTACTAAAGAAAACAGAAGCCAAACTCCACCCCACAGCAGAGCACTCGCTAATCTTGGAGAAGACTTCGTGTACAGAAAGAGACACAATGGAAGGCAGCATTTGATATCCTCTCCTGTCTCAGGTGAGGGGTCTGGTGGTGCAGAGTGAGCTCCATCCTCCTGCTCATCCAGGAGAGGCTGATCTTGAGCATCCTGGAGAATCACCACTGTGGTGGGAGCCAAACACTGGAGTTCTGAGCCTGCCAAATACCAAATTTCCAGGCTTCCTTTATAATCATGAAATTAAAAGTGTTCTCTGGCACAGAAGACAACTGGCTACCTGTGTGAGACAAGTGCACTGGGCTCACATCATCCGTGCTGCTCCCCTGGGACACAGCCACAGAAACTGCACAGCAGGACATCACAGACATCTATCACAATAAATAATTTACTAAAGAACATTCCAGATAAGAAGTTACAAGCTTTGCAAAAGAGAAAACCCCACACTTTCTCTCCTGTGTAGCCCGACTATGAAGTGGCCCTGCTTCCGCCGTGACCTCGTGGGTTCTGAAGCTGCAGCTCAGCTCAGTGTTGGTAAAAAGTTAATTTTGGGAACTCAGCGGCTGACTCCTTACTACAGCCTCTGATGCTGCATTCCAGCCCAAGCCCAGGCAGTGTGATCAGGGCTGAATTTAGTGGCATCTTGCGTATCAAATTCTCAACCAGGAGCACAGACCAGCAGAGAAACATGAAAACCAGAAATGCAGTCCATAATTTCCCCAAATCTTGTGCTTTGCCTCGGTTTTAAAACCACGCCTTGCAACACTAGCTAATAAAGAGCTGCACAAGAAAACAGAGCTTTCATCTTTGTGCTGGATTCTTGATTTGTAGGAGTTTTGAGTAAATCTGTTTGGACGGTTAAGAAAAGCCTACAGCCAACCATCTGGGCTTATGCTGCCTCTTGCCTTTTGTTGACATCAGCAGTCATTGAAATGTTCCCAACAAAGCATAATTTTTTTATTTTCCACACCTGGGTAATTAAAGCAGGTATGCATTGAACACTGGGGCTCATTTTTAAAAGACATCATTTTCTCAACCCATAAATGTAATTTGCTATCAAATTAAATATTTCTACACTCCATTTCTCCAGCACTTTAGCATTTTAATTTGAAATACAGTTGATAGAAATTACTATTTTCAAGCAGCAGCCAGGTTTGGATACAATTCTGGACTAAGTACTTGCGGGTTTTTTTTGTACCTCAGTAGTTTATTGCCTTGCAGCAGAGACAGTGAGGAACAGAAGAAAAAGCAATAAGAAGGGGAAAGGTGCCTCATAAAATGGAGAGAGGAGGGCAGGAAGACATGATTTGTTTTACAAGAGAGTTACCACTATAAGCCATTCTTGGTAGAAATACCGATTGTATGAAACTTGGATTTTCAGTGCAGCATTTTGAAAGAAAGACTGGTCAATTCAGAAGAAATAAGACATGATCCCTATAGCAAAGCCATCACCTTAAAAAAATGTCCTAACTTAGAATTCTGCACAGCTTGGTTACCTCAGCTGCATTCACAGATTCTAGCTGAGACCCAAACAGTCAATAATATACCAGTGTAACACAAGAAACAATTTCCTCACCAAATTCCAAACAATATACACATCTAGTGTATCTTAATCAGATAGATTGTCCTGGACACAGAAGTTAGTAATTTAGGCAAAAAGGGCTACAAAGACTGAATTTTAAGAGCTGATTTTCCCTTTGGGAGTACAGAATGAAGCAGCACCATACTTGGTGTTAGAGCGATTTCTCTCCAATAATCAAATCACAACGTGCTGCTGAAATTCAAAAATTCTGTTTCTCTGCTTTAGTGGATTGCAGCCCAACCAGAGCTGTAGCTTAATGCATTTTTTTTTTCCAAAGCACTAACTTGATTAGATTTATTTATGGTTGTAGTGGAATGGTTACAAGTCACTCTATAATTCACACATCACTTGTGTAATAGGAGCCATTAGCTGCCACATCAGTGCAGATGAAGCCAGCTTTGACCAGTGAATTACTGTCACAATAAACTCCACTCCTGCAGATACCAGTACTATTCTTGGGGATGTAGTCTATGGTAATTTGAAGCAAGTATTTTAGTGAGGAACCTGAAAAACTAAAAAGAGTCTGTCTGCTACCAATCTTTGGTCTTGCCTAGAGAGCTGTACCTCTAATAAACCTATTTGAATATGCAGAAAGTAATGAGTTGCCCAACAAGGAGAACTGGGGAATAACAGCAATGGGAAGGACAAATCCTTGCTTGGCAGATGATTTACTGTCAAATATATATTCATGACAAAGGAGCATGAATGTGAGCTACATTTTTGACACTTGTAAAGAGAGAAAACAAAAAAGGACAAAGAAAACCTAAAGAACAATTGAAGATAATGATGGTAACTTGTTTCTGTATTCTGAGATAATTGATCCACACTGAAGACATAATTATAGAATGTTAAAGAGATTAAACATAAGTTCTGAGGCACAGAGTGAAGATGAGTGAGTTGAGATACTGAAATTATGACATTTGGGGAGTCATAATATTTTGATGCTGGCCTTTCAGAATTCAGGGACAATGGCAACACCGTGAGCATCATTTCAGTTGTCAGATGCCTGCTATTCCTCTCCCCTTCCCTGTTTCTCTGGGCTGCAGGCTCTGACAGAATGCCTGCTGCCAGCAAGCAGCCAGTTAAATGATGTGACAGTCCATTTGGTTGGCAATGTCAGCTCTGCTGCTCGGGTTGTCTTCTTTTGATCACTATCACACTTCAGAAAAGGCAGTTCATTTACTCAAGGGCCTTCTAAACCTTCAAGTCTTTGCCTGTTTGTTTCCAGACCTCTTTTTCTCCCCCAGATGATCTCATTTCTTGCCCCCTATGATACAGTTTTGAGCTGTTAATGTCAGGTAGGGCAGTGTGTGACACACAGGGCTGGGCTGTGGCAGCAGCCAGCAGACTTCAGCCTTCATTATCCTCTTTTGTTACCAGCCTTGGAAGAGCTCCTGGAACAGGAAAGCCCCCCATCCTGCCTGGAACAGCTCTGGATATTTCTTGTTAGTCCACTGCAGATACATGCAATGACAACTGCTTGAACTCTTTAAAATACACCTTTCCCTGCTCTCAGTCAAGCAGCTTCTTAGGAAGGATAGAAGGAATTACTCAAATATAGAAATTCAAATCCTAGGGAGGAAGGAAGAGGACTCTAATAAATAAATACTAGCTATTTGCTATTAATTCTATTATTCTGTTCTAGGGTAGTTTTTCTAGGTAAGACAACCCCTTTACACTTTATTGAATAAAGAGTGCCAATTACAGAACACACCTATGTTTGTTCATTTGAAATCTTTTTTGGGGTGGTATGTATATGATACCCTGGTCAAACTGCAAGTTCCTTGTCCCTCATCTATAAACCAGCCCCTAAATATGTCAAAGTGGAAATTATTCTTTTTCTGAGCCTGATCTTTCCTGGCCAACAAATTTTAAAAGAAGGGTGCAGGCTGAAAGCATTTAAAACAACTGCTCAGGAAAAGAGAGTAAAATGTGGCAGATCTCCTGCAGCCAGCACTGACAGACTTGGGTGCCACCAACCATTTCAGGAGAGATCAAAAGTATTAAAACACAAATAAACCACAAAGAGATTTAAATGTATGCAACCTACAGCCAACACTGACAAGTGGACAACTGGCAAGGGAGAGGTGAAAGCTTTGGTTGATAATCCAAGTGTTCCAGGAACAAGTATGAAACAAACCAGCCTTAAATTCCTGGATCTGCAGCTACCTCCTACCTGCCCCATGGACAACTTGGTCCATGAACTAAATTATCTTAGTGAGGCTTTGAGCAGTTGCTCTGCTGATCACCTTGAAGGCAACTTTCATTTCATTCCATCAGCTGGCGTGGGCACCAAGTGTGCCCTTGTTAATCTTGGTTCCAAAGTCTTCTGTTCCTGCCTTTGGGAACAGCGATAAGGAAAGAGCAGGGGAGGAAGTTTTAAGCTCCTTTGCAACACTGTGCTTTGGGCATTTGCAGCTCACCTGATCTCCCCAAGCTTTTGTCTCAGTGGACACAACCAGCCTGTGTTGTGCTCAGGAAAACCTTCCTACCACAGAGAAGGAATGGGGACAGACCCAATAATGCACCTCTTTGCTCAAGTTTATCCTCAGGAAGCTGTTACCAACCTGCTGAAACCAAACAACCTTAAAAAGCTTTTAGGAGATGAAAGGGCATTGGTACTAATGAGGCTAGACAAATAAGTTATAAAAATATAGCTGAAAAAGAAGCTAAAAATTTACTTGAGGAGACAGGAGAATCAACTAAATTAAAACCCAGATCTGCTCTTACATTTCCGACAGTCAGTACAGTAACAATCCTTTACGATCAATTTTGCCTCCAAAAAATAAGGTTGCAGTTGTTTCTGCAACAGCTCGTTCAAATATTTTCTTCCTCCCTTGCCTCACTTAACCTATGATAGCTGAAACTCCCCCAAATTCTCTTTATCTAAGAGTTGCCTAAAACCTATCAAAAAGTCACAGTGTTATAAAATCCAATTTGTTAAAAGCAAAGGTTCAGTCCATTGCTCAAGAAAGTGAAAATGTTGCACTTAAGAGAGGGAAAAACAGTACTGAAATAGGTTAATGGAAGAAAGCAATGAGGGCAAGAAGCCATCCAGAACAAAAGGCCAAATGCTTCATATTAGACAGGAGGAGAAAGAAAACTGTAAGGCCATATATAATCTGGTCAGTTGAAAATTGTAAGCCTAAGTGAAAAGACCAGAGAACAGAACCTTAAAAAGTGGCTACCAAAACCCTAAAAAAAAAAGCTTTTCCATGAGCACTGGAATAAATTAAATCCATTTTCCAGGCTTTGTGTTCTGTGAGCCTCCCCTGGCTGCTGTTGTCCCCAGATCCCTGCCATGGCCACTGTGGCCAGCTGGGTTGTCTTTCAATGCCTCAAACAATGGGTGACAACCTGGCTGAGCTCTGTAAGTGTCACTATGTAACGTACATTAAATCATGCTAATAATGGAAGAACATGGAATTCATGCTTGGACAGTTTTCAGCTTTGTTTCCAGAAATGCACATCTAAGCTTAAGAACCAAAGGGAAAGATGAGGATGGGAATTTCCTCCACCTTCTCTCCTCGCCTTGCTCCTGAAGTTGCAGGTACTGATGGTGAAGATGCTGGTGAGAACTCCATGAGTACAACTAACATTGTTTTAATCCTCAGCAGTGTCAGGAAGAAGTTTGACACTGAGGAAGAAAACAATCAACATTTGGACTTTGTTGACTTCTATAATCCTGCTCTTAGAGAATTTTTCCCCTTCATTAACTAGGGAGAAGAAAGAAGAATTACTCCTCATTGTACTGCACTGATGGATGGGGACCCAAACTAACTTTTCTTGTCAACGAGAAGATATTATACCATTTCTTTTGTAGAGATCTCAAAATTTCCTTTGATTTTTATTTTTTAGGGAGAGAGAAAATTCTCTGCGCACTATGTAAGTAGTGAAATGCCTTCTTTTGAAATTCTGGAGAGGATAAAGCCCCTTTGATATCACGCATACATTGCCCCTCTTTTCACCTCTCTGCCAGCAGAGCTTATTCTTGTTAACTGCCTAAGAACTGTGTAAAGATCTATTAGAATTTTGCCAATTTTTTATATCATTGCTGTTCAACCAATCTCAGCAGTATCCGTGTCTCTCAGTTACATGAAGAAAGATGCCACACAAGTTCAAGCAGAGATGCACAAAACATTTTACAGTGTATGGGCGCAATCTCAGGGATGAGGAGACAAAAAGGGAATCACGTGCTGGAGATGTCCCTGCTCCCTGTGTTCAAATGTGAGAACAAAAGTTATAGCAACACACACGTGCAATAATTCATTGGGAAACAGGACAGTCCTTTGCCAGGGATCTTCTGGGGCTTCTGGCAGAGATTTGTGGTGCTGGTCTCTCTCCCATATTTACAATTTCAACAATCTTCACAATATCTTCCTCAACATGATACTGCAGGGAACTGGAATATTTACAGATCAAACTGAGCCCAGCTGGGGGTGTGGAGATTGAGCACAGGTACAACTCCCAGACTGTAGTGCTGGAACTTGCCTTGCCCTACCACATTTAAGGATTTTCTTACTAACAAACTACGAAACAACAGGTTTGCTTTCCCATGTGCCAGACCTGTCTCCATCTTGTGTAAACTGAGCAGTTTGACCTAAACCATCTAAGGACCCACAAATCAGGCTTTGCCATGCCTTATAATTAAAATTACTGGCCCTTAGTAGCACTTTCCTTTCTATAGGTACTGGTTTATACTAGTCTTAAAGTCAAAGACTTTTGATCACATCTATCCTACAAAATTTCAGTATTTATTTTCAGAATAAGAGAAAGAAGACATTAGAGGGACACACCTTTGGAGGGTGAGCTCTCCAACCTTTGAAAACCAAGAGCCAAACTGTATCTCTGGTTATTGTGGGATGCTTTCCTACTCTCTCTTCAGTCCCCTCCACCAGCCAGCAAGCACAGATGCTCATTGTGATTTCCTAATTAAAGCCCTGAGGCAGGAAAACAGTTACTGTGTGCTATAAACCACCCTGAAAAGCATTTAAATACATATTTAAACTTTAGCATGCATTCAAGAAGTCTTCTTAACATGGATGATTCATTGAACTGGAGTGTTGAGCTGCAGCCCTTTCAATGTCTCCTCAGCACTTTTAAAAGAAGCTAAGAAGAGATGATTATTGCCAGAGGTGACAGGACTCTCGTTAAAACCACACTGCACAGAGAGGGGTTGTTGATGTGCCCCAGCTTGCAAAAACACAAAATGATTCTGCCTACTTCATGAACATCAAGGGCTGTCTCATCTCTAGAAGAAATTTCCTCCACCTGTTTTGTCTGAAGCCCGACTTGGTGCTGCAATCCTGCAGAATGCACTGAGATCTGCTGCTGAACTGGTAGACACTTAAAATACTTCTTACAGAAAAATAAAACGTGGCCGACTGCTCTGTGTATCTGCAAGCAGGTCACTAATTAATCTAAAAATATTTATTCTCAGGTCAGGTCAGTATTACTCTCTGCTTTGTGATAAATGCAAGTTCATATTCAAAGGCAATGTTTACATTTATCACATAAGCTAAGCCTGTCTGCAGCAATTAACAGTAATTCAGATGCTTCCCATTATTACTCCAAATAGTTTTTTTTTTCTTTATCATTAGCTAGCTAGGTTAGGGAACACAAGGGCAATGTATATTCCCAGGAAAATTCCCAGGAAAGCAGAGATTATTTCCAAAACACTTAAAACACCCTAAATCACTGTCAGCTGCATTACAGATTCCCAGAGGTAAGGAAGGAAGGAAAAGTCATAATGTATGAACTAACACACAAATAGGGTAATTGCATTTCTCCCCTCTATCCCTCTCTCTCCCAGCACTTCAGAGAGATCACAGAGAATAATTATAACTATTTTTTAAATTCTGTCAAATTAACCCAGTTTTGCTTCCAAGAGTCAACTTTTGCTGCTGTTTTAACATTAATCTAAAGGATTATTTGGATGAGTGAGAATTGTCTCAGAGTGTCAGGGCAGCCATGCTCTGAATGGGAAGTTGGTTTCTGAGTAGAAGAGGTTGTACTCCAGATTCTGTGACTGACTGCCAGATGATGGGATGGTTTGATTTCCATGTAGATTAAAGACAATCATATCTTTGGAAAAATAGGGGAAAATATCCCAGGAGTTTGGCACATCCATGTTCTCATCCCAGAGTTCCAAAAGGGGTAGAGGACCTCAGGTGTCCTCAGGGCCCTGATTTTCCACTGCCAGCTCTGGGGTGTGAGGTGTGAGCAGTTTAAGTGTCTGAGGCTCTTTGTGCCAGCTGCTGGTACAGGCAGTGTGGGAGATATTGCTTGTTGTTCTATTCTGGACTGTTCTTTTTTTTTCTCCCTTAATTGCAGAAAAAAGAACCCAAATGAGCCACAAGTTTGTGCAGAGGGGAAGAGCAAGAAATTTCATTACATTTCCTCCTGTATGAAGCACTTCCTCCATCCTTCCGAATCATATGCAGCTCTGTAACTTCTTCAAGGGGCAGAGGTTTGGGGTTCGTTTTGGTCAGGACACTCTGTAGGACTAAAATGCAACTTTTAGTCCTTTCTTCACATCTGTTGTGACACTACAGCCCTTCTGCCCCAACACACAGCTGCTACACCCTGTTCCACTTTAATTCCTGTACTCAACAGAAGCAAAGGTGAGTCAGGATAAACTCCACTGTCTGTGCTTTTACCTTTGCTAGGGGATTATGGGATTTTCCAGGAATTCCAGAGAAACATTCTATCCTAGAAGAGCAGAAGACTGCCCTGATGTTACTCAAAATCAGGCAACATGGTATTACAAGCACCTTGTAGGAACATGGAAAATAAACTGCCTCAATATAATTTGATCTATTTTTCCAATAACTTCGCTAATGAGTATTTTATTTTCTCTAGTGCTGGACTTAATTTGCTTGGAAGACAATTGTCATTACATTAAGGAACAAACAGTTCACTAGACCTGAGGAGTGCAATAATTGATTTTTCAGCTTGGTGGATGAATTAAGAAATCATTATTTTTATGTTCCAAGCCCCATCCAGAAAAAGCTGGTGTGAGCTCTAAAATCCTTCATATGGAAAGACAAGTTTTGATGTTTTCTGATTCTCCAAGTAATTTTTTCTGCAGTAAATTTGGATCAGTATCTCCCTGCTGTGGTCAATATTGCTTTTCCAGTTCAGGTTGAGGTGTTTGTCACTCCCAGCTTGGGACAATGGGGAGGCCTGGCTGGGCAAGTTGCTCTCATCTGTCTCATTATATCATCTGTCTGGACATCCTACATGGCCACTGAATAAGGCATGGCTTAATTTATCTGGGTTAAGGCAGGTTCAGAGCTCTATGCTTGATCCCTACACATGTAAAACTTTCAGATTTTAGCACCACTCACTTATTTTGATCTGATGATTGAATGATCTCCTGATTAAAAAATGGGAGTTCTAATCTTTCTGAGCCTCCAGTTTCCCACATATGAAAGCAGAATATTCCATGCAGCTTTGCAAGGATGTTTGATGTCTTCAGATGAAGAGCAATGAGCATTAATATGACTCTATCACCAGCATAAAATTACTGCTGTACCCTCTCTAGCCCTTGAGCTGTGTAAAGGCAATGACACTTGATTCATTTGATATAACTATGTAAGAATGATCATACAGATGCAATTAAAAACATAGTTTTTATCAATTATGCAGTAGCATGTCATCTGTACTCTACTAATTAGAAAGGGGAAGAAAAAAGTTACTGGCTGAAAATTAATTATGACAACATTTCTACAGTGTTTAGAACCTAGTTATAAGAATTAAATATTTATGTCATTATGGTTTTCATTATGCATCCTAATGTGATTGCCTCACCGAAATCACTGCAAGGTGCTCCAACACTCCCTAAGTTCAGAATTTGGATGCTCCCATGAGCTGATAGTGCTGACAAGGTTGTACCTAAATGTGTCTTCAGATAAGAATCTTCTCTCCACATGCAAACTTGCACCTCATTTTAAGCTGCTGATGTGTCATATTGATCTCAGCAGATAAGATGATTTTCTGTTCAGCCAAAGAGTGGTGTGAAAAGGCAAAGGCAGTCAAATTGTTCCAAATCTAAGTTATGGATCCTGCGCCAAATCCAGAGCTAGATGATTGCTACAGCACTTCAACACTAAAGACTTACTGTGTTTAGGAGAATGATGTTACATTTTTTTGAGTTTTCCACTCATCTTGTATTCATAGTTTTTTAAACCCCCCCTTCTAGCTTTTATTTGCCTGGATCCACTTTTCTTCATTCAATGTCTTTCAGCAGCCAGAACACAACTTTAAAATCGCATTGGGGCTGTTCCCCCTCCCAGGTCCAGCCCCGAGTGTTTACGTACAGCAGGTTCAGCTCCACAGCTCCGGGCTGGCAAATTGGATGATTGCTATTCAAGGCAAGAAAGCGTTGCTCTTTGCAGCTGATTTGGTAAAAGGTGAGGCCCTGACCCCACTCATTACACAATGGGTTATTGTCTGGCCTTCACCCCGAGGGGTTCTTTACCTGCAACTTTTATCACAACTAGCAAATGAATCTGTTGTCTCTGCCATTTTTTCCTCCAGAATCTTGCATTCCTCTCTAACTTCCCTGGATTTTTAGTGCTCATCCTTTCCTACACCTGAGTTGAAGCTAATGAGACATGTATAGTTGTCCCAGCTTGGCTGTAGCAGATCACTCCTGGACCCCACAGGCCATCACACGGCAGCACTTCGTAATGAACTGAGCAAAAAAAAGCAAATACACACAGATATAAAGGCTCTCTCATGAAACAAATTTCACTTAAAACACTGAGCAGTTTAGGCTGCCAAAAAGGCACTCGAACACAGGAGCTGAAAAGGAAGGATGGTTTAAGAAATTATTTTAGGCTTCAAGAAAATACAGAAACATATGGTTAGTGCTAAATATTTGTATACATGACATAGCAAATAGAGATGTCTCATGGGTTTTGAATTAGATATTTGGAGAGAAAGAGAAGAAAAAAAATACCACGTTGGGTCCCTTCTTAGTTTAGAAACAGATTTTTTTAAGACATGTTTGTCTTAAAACCTGGCTATTGGAATCCCAGGTAGAAACGGCCAATTTCAGATACAGCAAAATCCAAATTTGTCCTCCCTCAGCCCCCCATTGTAGCATTACAATACTAAGTGTGTGGAGGAGTCTTAGCTACAAGGTTAGGAATATAAAGAAAATGGGATGTAGTCCTCCATTAATAATATCACAAAGGTTCAAATAAACAGACCAGCAAAAGCAACAGTCATAGTTCAGTATCAAACAAAAAAGGACAGGTTTGTTTGTGTGTGTGTATCCACAAGCACTTGTGTTCATGGGAAATCCTTTCTCTTCTCAATATACAACAGTCATAAGGTGCTTAGAAATAGGAACAGGGAGAAAAATGCACCACATCAGCTACACAGAAGAAGTCACCTGCCTGTTTATATTTTTACTCACTGCTGTTTAACTCCTTCAGACAGCTGCAGTTGTACATGGAGTGATGTAAAGGTTGCTGTGGGTTGATAGTTGCCTTATTAGCCTAAGTCATTATAATATTAACAGTCATTTCCTTACTGATATCAAATGGGCTTTTCCTGGTCAAAAGGTCAGGAGAAAAAGGATTGCCTCTTCCCATTATCTTTAAATTGTGTCAATATATGTTTACTCACCCATTACAAACAATTGGTTCTATAATAGCACAGAACTAATAAAGCACAGAATGGGCAGTGTGATACAGCAAAAGCTGAGACTGGTGAAAAATGGAACATCAAAGAAATGGAAGTGAAATTAGTATTTTGATCATATTTAATCAATCCTGAGAAGCAGGGTATCAATTAAGAGTTCAAGAGCAAGCAGAGATATATTGTTTTTCATTCACATGCTCAATTTGGTTAGTGGGATTTTTTTTGTCACATAAAGGTGTGTAAAACAGCCCGTCTTCACTTCTCCTCTGGAGCTCACTGAGATTCATGTCACTGATTTTTTTTTTGGTGTGAAATGAAGAGAGCCAGGTCTGCCCTGCTGCTGCAGAAGGGCAGTGCCTTGCTGGGAGCATCACACCATGGCAGCTGCCACCAGCCACTTGTACCCAGATCCTCACTTCACTAAATGGGACCGTGAGGACAGTGTGACATTGCCCAGAGTGCCCTTCATCCCCATCTACTTGCTGAGCCACCCTCTTGTATTTCCAGCCCAAGCAAGTTCTGGTATTACATTGTGGAAAGAGGAGTGAATTATTTCTTGGGGCTTAATTGTGTTTTTTCTCCCCCTCCTACCTTTTTTCTTTTTTTTTTTTTGAGAGAGAGACTAATGCTACAGACAGCAAAAAAATTATAATTAAGGGGATGGCCATCGACATTTTTAAAGCAGAGCTTCTATTTGAAAAGCAATGAATATTTTCCATACCATCCCACTTCAAGAGATGTTCTGCCTAATCTACATTCACTTTACTCCCTGCCTTACCTTTTGTCAGGAATGAGGCCACACTCAAAAAGTTTAAAAGCAAACTGGTTTATTAACAAAAAGGCTAAATTCCTTAAATAAAAAAAACCTTATCTGGGTTAGCAGCGATCCGAAACAACTGTAGCTTAACCGGCTATAAACCCAAATCAAGGACCCACAGTGCTGGGTCTTGCCTGGGCTAGTCCCAAGCAAAACAGTCTAAGAAGCAGGGCTAGGATGCCCCAGCACCGGGCTCTGCCTGGGCTAATCCCGAGCTCAGGTGTGCAGGGACAAGCTGCAGCCACCACAGCAGGCCCAGAGCGGCTCTCCCGGCTGGGCACCGGGTTTTGTACCCCCTGGCTGCTCCCATCCCCGCCCACTGTCCCCCTCCCAGCGGGGAGATGACCGGGGCAGTCCGGGCAAAGTCCTTCCCGTCGGTCTGAGCCCAAAGAGGGATGTCCGGCCTTTCGGCCAAGGGCTCGCTGGTCTCTAGGGGGGAACTCTGGCTGATGTCAGCAGGACTTGAGGCGGGAAACTCCCTCATTGAAATTGATGTTGCCATGGAGCTTGCTGACAGGGCACACGGCTGACTTCTAAAAAGGGTCCTTTTAGCCATGTGGGAGGTTCCTCTCTTTGGGGCACAGCTAACTTGAGGATTTATTCAAAGATATTAATGGGTTTTCCAAATAAAATTTAAACTCCTGAACTTTGTTAAACACCTAAAAACAATATTTAAAACTCAAACATCAAGGAACACACAAATCACAAATTCTCTCACCCTCTGAAATCAATTAACAGCTTAATTAACTATTAACACATTCATAATTTGAATTAACCACTTGTCACTTAATGAATGCGAAAGCCAATTCCTTGATTTCATGTATGACACCTTTGACCTTTCTTTTGAAGGTATTCAGAGAAGAGAATGTCAGTATTTATCTACCTGATGTGCTTCCATCTGCCTGTGCAGAGCACGAATTACCACAAATTATATTTTCTTTGTGAAAATTTGAATGGCAGAAGCATTTCTAAAGCTTCATCTACATGGAATGATCAGATGCTATCTCCTTTTCTTGGAGGAATTATGCATCTCATATCTGGACATGCAAACCAGGAACAGTTGCCAAATGTGGATTTATGTTTCCAGTGTCTCCACTGATACGTCTTTCTTGGATGCTTTTCCAGCACCCTTGTCTTACCCATTTTTCTTGACAGGGAAAATGAAGTAGGAAAGTTCATACCCAAGGCTTCCATGAGGAATGTAGAGCAGCATAAAGCTGTTTTAAATAGGTGTCCTTTGGGAAGTGTTATCAGAATAATGACCTGCAAACCTGTTAAACTCTAACAGTTTAAAGCCTGAGAAACAGGTCCTTCCTGTGGAACCATATTGAATCATGGAATGGTTTGGCACAATGGTTTTTGCTAAAATGATCTTATAATCTAAATTCAGAATCTCCAGTTTTCTCCAAAGCAGCAGTGCACAGCTTTAAGGCTGTCAGAAGAACCATCCAGGAAGTGACAATTTAATATCTTGGAAATAATTCTGGTGATTGTGGTAGAACTGATCAAGCATTGGTTTCGTCTTCAAGGACTCAATTCTTTTTAAATTTAGGCAAATTTACTGCCCGTGCCACATAACAGGGCTGTGCAGTGTTGATAAGAGCTGCTCCAGCAGAATACACACCAGTGAAGTATAAACAGAGCGGATAACCTGATTCTGGTGCATTTGCTAAAAGGCAGAAGTAATTTAATGTACCCCTTAATTGGTCCATGCTAGGGGAGGACAGGTTCTAGTTAAACCTCTGCCTCTGAGAGGTGTTGGATACTGGTTTTACAGGAGGCAACACTTGCTTCTGAAACAAAGTGTGCCCTGCAACATCTGCTGGGGGAAGCCAGGCTCCAAAAGAGTGGAGAGGAAAAGCCATTATCACGTTATCTTTAATGCTCCACAGCACATTCACTGTAAGCATGGCCATCAATTCCTCACCCTGGCCAAATTCCAGGATTGGCAATTAAATCTTCCTGAATGTCTACATTACAGTCTAAAGCATATTCCTGGACACAGTTGGACTGTGAAAAATTTTACATATCTATTTCTCTCCACTGACTATAAAAAAGATCCTGGTCTAGTCTGGCTCCCTAACATGCAGACATCTCATTTTTATGTGCAAATATTAGGATAAATGAATCTCATCACAAACTCCTGGGAACAGAAAGGAGGAGAATCATGCCCAACATAATGAAAAGGTTTACCCTAGCTTAGCCTGAAGACTAGAGGGGGAAAATCAGATACGGGAAACTGGGAAAAGAGAAGAGCCCAATGTAGAAAAAACCTAACTTTGGAACTCAGTTGTAATTATCTGGTGCTGATTCATTATTTACAAAAATAGGGAAACATGTACAGTGAACTATGCAATCAATGTTTTGCCAATTAGAACAAAAGTACATCTGCTTTTCATCCAATACTTGCCTAGTTTTACAGGGAAAAAATGCAATTGGTACAAATAAAAGAGCTTGCAAATTAAGAGGTAGGTTAGCCAGTACTTCTGCACTTGATATCACTAAGAGAATTATGGATATTATGCTGAATTTCTTTCTTTAATCCATTAACAATTCAGGTTTTTGAAGAAGCTCATTTGTTAGGCTCAGGCATATCACAAGAACAAAATATTCATGATTCAATTATCTGAAGAATTGCTGAAGGTCAGGGTGCCTCTGAAGGATGCATATTAAGGCAGGGAAGTGAGAACCAGCACCTTTCCCATAGTTCTGCATACTTTAGGGTTTTTTTGCATCTATCACAGGACTGAACTGTGCTGCTTAACTGAGCAGGATCTGACACATGAAAAAATGTAGGGTTTTCCCTACTGTCCTTCAGGGTTGATTTCAGTCTAATTTTCCATTCACTTCTTTTGCAAAAACAAAAGACTCTAATTCCTTAAAGTCTCTCTGCCTCCAGGTTTCACAGTGCTTGAAATCTTGTGTGCTTGAAATCACAGTGCTTGAACAGGAATCTCTTCCATTTGAAAGCAGTAAATAAAGTGTACCCCATGAAGTTCACAATTCAGGGATGCATTATCTGTATGACACCAAGAAACATAACTTTGACACCTTGGCAGTATTAAAGACTTGGTGGATTTTTAAATACTAGTGTCTAAGGTTGTTTGTGAGATTTTGACCAAGACTTGCAGGAAGGGTATCAAGGAGAATGCATTAAATTTCTTTGCAGATAAAATCATTATAAAGGAAACTACATGAAAGACAGTATTTCTAATAAGGGTAGAGTTGAAAACGATGTCAGAAATTAGTAATGATTTTTGGAAATCAGACTTTCATTTCACTTGCTATCTAATACTTGGTGTTAAGTTATCCTCCTAACTGGACTGAACCCTGAAAACGAAGCACTAATGGTGGTCTGAGCCCTCAATGGGAGTGCATTAACAATGGTAATTTTGGTCAGGGATGAGCTCCATGGCTTCTGTTAATTCGGGGCTTGCTTCTGTTTTTGAAGTCAGTAGTTCCTCTAGACTTTACAGAAAATGAAACTGGACTGTCTTTCCCAGCAATCACAGGAATTCAGTTCAAGAGGAAATTAAAGCCCTTGCCAAAAGCTAGTCCAAATTTCTGGAGTAAAACTAACTAGAAGAACATCCTGATGTATGCATGTGTTTGCATATCCTGGTTTCAGGCAGCTCCAGGAAAAGACAGCATTCAATGATTTGGTATTTATGACCTTTTTATCCTTAGTTAGCAATGACATTCCCTGCCAAAGCCTTGGTCTCAGACTCATCTGTACTGGGCTCTTGGCTTTTCCTTAGGCTCAGGCTAATCCCACTTTCTGTATGCTCATTCTCTGCTTCAGAAAAAGGGCAGAAGAGGCTCTTTCTTATTTAGATTGGATGAGAGCAGAAGGTGGTGTTGTTCACTGCATTATGCAGCACAACAAATACTAACATTTATAAGGCTGCTCTAGGCACCTTGGGCACAAAAATAAAACTTTCCAGCCAGAGAAGAGAGTTATTGGAAGTCATGTTTGTGCGACTCCAGTTTGATGTAACAGAACAAAAGGCTCGTGAGGTTTGTTCAGATGAGAGAACAGAGCTGGTCAGAGGGTTGGTTGCAGCCACAGCAGCCAGAGAGGAAACACTCACAGCTCTTACAGGCTCATTCCTGTTTTTCTCCTCATCCTCTCAACTCCTGGCTACACACCCCTGCTAAACTCTGCATCCTGGCCTGACACCTCTGGTACTCCCAGTTTTCTGAGAGTAGAAGAATAAACCCCCTGCCAACAGTGACAACACACCCCAGCTGAGGAGAGGGGAGAACTGCTGCTGTCTGAGTTCTTTCCGCACACACCAAGCTTGAAGCAGTCCCAGCAACCCGAGCTGGAGGCGTGGATGTGTACTCAGTTCCATGAGAATTTTGCCTCTGAATGACTCCAGAGTCTATGCAGCTACAGGCAAAGCAGCACCTATTTCTGCTGCACAGACACTATTTCTGACAGGATCACAGCAGCATTTATTGGGCTTTCAAAAGGACACATTTCAAAGCCAAAATGGGCCAGACCTGGCACACACAGTGCTACCTCTCTCCAAGGTAATGAAACCCCTGCAATTTTATTACACTTGGGAATTTTGACAGAGTGGTAATTTGCGATGAACTGGATTCGTTTTGAGAGAGCAGTCAGCTGGAATTATTTTGGCTAAAAGACTCCAGTCCTCTGGGTAATTAAGGGAGGGACAAGTAGAAGAGGGTGGCATTCTGAGGGTGTATGAAATGTTATCTGTCTGTCTCCACCCTGAAATACACTTTCCGCATGGGCTGACATTCCTGTTGATGCCTGGTGCTACATTATATGATTCAAGCAAAATGATTCAAGCAAAAAGCTGAGAAGTTACTTGTAGGACAGCACCTAAATGTCCTGTTTTCAACAGGACTCAAAGGTCCCAGAAAGTGTCCAGTGTGGCCCCAAATTAATATTATTTTGCCTTCTGCAGCTCTGAAATTCACTCTTTGCCAGTTTCTCTCTCTTCAGCATCAAAAACCAAATTGCTGCGAGTGCCCAGGACATCCATCCTTATGTGGATATCTCACCTGTAAGACCACACCTGCCCAGGGCAGAAAGGACTCGGGTACAATTGCCAGTTTCTTACAAGGAAGATGCCATCAGCATTATCCCTTCACTCTGAAGACATTTTTCTGCCCCCTGAGATCCTCACAGCTGCCCTGAGCAGCCTGTTTTTGCTGGCACAGCCTGGGCAGCACCCCACAGAAGGCAAGCAGCCAGCACAGGCATGTCAGGACTGTGCAGATATGGCATTTCAAAGCCAAGTTTGATGCTAAAATGTTGCTAAATCCTGTATCCTGAATGGTGCCAACAATGAAAAGCCGTGAGTGAAGAAACAGAACTAACAGACCTGTTATAAATACAAACAGGGGTTGTTGTTAATGGGTGTTCCCTGAGGAGAGAAACAAGGAGAGGATAAACACAAGAAAGCAGAAAAAGCATCCCAGGGAAATTATTCTATCACAGTCAATCTTCACATCAAATTTAAATCAGGCTGATAAAGAGAGTTAATTTTGGAGTACCTCAGTTTAACTTTCAGGTGAAACCTATCTTGAGGGATTTTCATTAGAGGGTACTGTGCTACAAACACTGCAGGTGTTTTGCAAAGCCCAGACCAGCACTCTCTGCAAGCACATAAGCTGGGAGAAAATTTCACCAGCACTTAAAATGAATATCAACGTCAGTTTAACCATGTAGAGCTTCAGTAAAAAGATATGGAGAAGAGTATTTCTTGTGCTTGGTACTAACAGATTCCCTGCAGCCTTCATCACCTTTCCCCCCTTACTTTTCTCCTTCAGAACTCCACAGCAAATTTCTATACCTTTTTTCCTAAAAGAAAGTGTTAGGTGTATGCCACAGGATAAAAAAGGAGAGGTGATAATAAAAGAGCTTAATTTTTATAGACTCCACAAGAGATTCTTATTCCATCAATTCTGAGTTTAAGCAACATGAAAATGCGCCCAACCCAGGAGTAAATCCCCTTGGAGTGCAGCCTTTTGAGTCCATTTTTCATCTTAGCCTTTCTAGCTGGAGACATCCCACATAAATAAACATGTGCAAGTCATTGCCAGCATGCTCTACTTTATTAATTTTGTGTAGAGCAAGCTGGCTTTTGGGGAGGTTAATTTCCTGAACTGAGAAGAAAATGGCACTTCACCAATTTGAAAATAAATAATTGTGTGGATACCTCAGTTCATTATTTTTAACTCTGCAGAGTCTTTCCAGACTCCAGGAGCATGCTGACAGCTTAGTGAAACAGAGCTATTTTCACTAACCGGTTTCCCTGTGTGGAGTGTATTAAACCATGTTACAGAGAAATTAATGGCTGTTTAAAAACAGCAGCACCTTGTCTAGGTTCTAGTAAACAGACCTCAGATAATCCTGGGAATGTCTATTCCAAAGATGCAGCTACAGTTGGAGTAAAAAACTCTAAAATACCACATTGCTTTTGAGAAAATATTCTTAAACTCTGGCAACAAGAGCCCCTGGACCTCATGGATATCACATTTTGCTGCCTCTTTAACCTTAAAACCCCTTAGGAATGAGAAGCAGTGACTTGAGTGCCGAGTTTTTCTGTTGAACTACTTGTGAATCTGGAACCAGAACACACAGCCCAAAGTGTTGGTTTTGTTTGAAGTAATGAGAAAATGACACGAGTCCATATGGTACTGGAAATCCTGGTGCAAAGCTGTCTGTTGATTTAAAGGCATATGGAAGCTACAGGGCTTTGACAGTATCACTTGACTGTGGCTATTTCAGAATCCAGGCAAAAACAGATGGCAGCATTTCTGAGGTTTTGGAACATATGCTGGGCAAAATAATTTTTAAGTATATTTATTAACAGTAGCGTTAATTTCATTGGAATTCCTAATGATACTTTTTTTTTTAATTCCTAATGGTACATTTGTTAGAAAACTAGTGGTGTGAAACCTTAAGAGTTGTGCAAATCTATTGCTCCAGAATTGTTTTCCCAGACTAAAAGTTTGATAGGACTTCTAAATAACACTCCTTTCAATCTGCATTTCTGTCTGTCTCAGAACAGACAAGATTAGAGAAATAATGTAAATTTGAAACCATTTAAAATTCATGTGTCATTTTGAGTTTGCAATGATCTTTTCATCATCTTAACTAATGTCAGGTGATAGTCAAAAGTACATTAATTCATCTGTCTTACCAAAATGTTTAACATAGATAATTGATGAAAGAGAAAATATTATCTGGCTGACACAATGCAAAAATGTCATTCTGTTCTTCTCTGTACAGATGGTTTTTCACTTCCCACGGTGTCTCTCTGTGGAAAATCTGTTGTGTTCTTGGTATTTAATTTGCCTTTTCGATGTAGTTTTCCTCAATTAAATCTCATGCAGATGATGCAGTCATTTATATTCAGAGGATCAGGATTCCTGCTCTTACTGGATAAACTTTAATGTAATCCACAGGGTTCAGATTTAGCTGCATGATATTAATTAATTTTAAATTTAGATAAATGTTTCTTGGATGGAGATCAAAAGGTAAATGTGGTCCCCAGATCTGAAGCCCAGAGGGAGGGCACATTTTGGATGACTTGTTTGGATTTTACTGAGCCAGGCAGAATCCAGGTGAGAGAAGGTGGGAGAAATGGCTCAAATACTTAATTGCTCTGTACAACAGGTATTGCCAGAGCATTAGCTCCACTTTCTCAGCTGCCACGTGCCAGCCCTGCTCTCTGACCACTCATTAAGGGGAGGCCAAGCACAGTGATGTTTTCATGACAAGGACATTTTCATCTGAAGGCTGACTTGTGGCAAGGGCATAGCAGGGGAATTTTTACCTGCTGATGCAGTACATTTGCTGGGTGTGAAAATGGTGTGAAAAAGACAAGTAAATTTGTGATAAACCCTTCATTTTCCATCTCGAAGCTTTTACCTGAATAATTCAGTAACTCCCTTTCCCCCTCCAGGACCCCTCTTCATTCAGGGAAGAGCAGGGAGTAACCAGCAGGCACAACTTGATGTGCCTATAGAAACTTAAACATGGTGCCTGATCTTGCAACCTAAACACTTGTTTTTAACTCCTTTCTATTTAAAACAAAATTGTCCATGCAATTGCTGTCAGCAGCTAAAGAGAAGCATGAAAGCTGACAATCTATCTTGTATAAAAGAAATGACCCAATTTAACCTTCGTATTCCCTTGATCAGGCTTTGGATGCCAGGGAATTCAGCCCTCTGTCCTTCACAGACCACAGGAAAGGTCTTTGTTAAACTCACAGTCTGGTTCATAGGACTAAGTGATTTCCTTCCATTTCTCTATAAACCAAGGGAAAATTTGCCAGGTAACATAGTGCCTGTGATTTCCATAGCCACAATGAGGACCAGCAGGGCTGGTTCCATCCTCATTAGGATCGTGTGTGGGGATGACATAGCAGGTTAAATATCACACTCCTGACTTTCAAGTTGAACTTAATCCCCTTCTGTGCCATATGAAACAAAAAATTCAGTGTGAGGATGGGAAAGGGGAAGGTGTCTCTCTGTTCATTTTGAGAACATTTGCAAAATGCCAAGCTCCCCCCTTTGCCCCTCAAGTACAATGAATTCAAAGAAGATCATCCTAAAAGACATCTTGTAATTTGTTTTATCTATTTACAGAAGGATTTGTTTTTCTGTCTGACTTTGGGTTATTCATAAGATATTCATTTACATGGCTATCTGCATATAAATATTACCACTGGAGAGCAGCACAGTGGAGAGCGAATATGGATTTCCGAGCCTTATCATTGTATGTCTTTCATATCAGGTGCTCATTTAGACAGAATTCATTGTATATTATTCTCCTGTGACAACATTAACCGGCCCCCAGCTTTCCAGTGCTTGTTATCATTTCCAGAGTGTAAAAACCTCAAGGACTTAAAAGGACAGACAGGAAAGTTTGCAGAACATTTCATTAATTTGTGGGAAATTCTACTTACTGTAAGTGTCATGTCTTTGCTGTGAGGACTGAGAACATCTGCCAAGTATAATATCACTTTCTTCCCTCACAGTCTGGCTCCTCTTCTGTTTGACATTGAGGGACTCACCCTTAACTCACACTGCCTCAGCCTGAAGAGGCAACTATGTACATAAACCTAAAGCTTAAATTTCAATTTGTATTGGAATGTCAGTCATCAGATAAATCCAGACCCTGAGGAAAGTGAATAATAAATAGCTGTGTGGGCCAAGAGAGAATAGGAAGTGCCAGCAATAACTCCTTTCTAATCTATCCCCAGTCCTATAATGCTCTGGCTGTTATTTCTAGTGGACTTTCCTGTTCCTTGTAGCCAGAATGACAACAAATCAGACTCGGGTAGGAATGGCTGAATCTTTCATCTGCCCGGGGGAGTTGTCTCAGAAAAGCATTCAAATATATGGGTGACACTTGTCCAAATGATATAATAAGCTCTGGGGTTTGTCAAACTGATGTGGTAATACCATGGGACCTCTCTTGGGCTGACTCATCATCTCCCCATCGCATTTCAAGCTTCTGTTTGGGTCCCCAAAGACAAATGAAGTCTAAAAGTACAGTAGGTGGTTGGAAGTTATAACCATCACCTTGATAATGATATACACACATCACTCTTTCATTTGGATAACACCATCCAGCCTAATTTATGCAGCAAACCATTTGAAAAGCATATGTAGCTTACCATAAACAGTATTACACCATGCAAATTCTGAGAAAAATTACCAGAACTCAGCCCTCCAAAATACCTACAGGAGGATCCAGAGAGATCTGGCCACCTTTGTTGTACTTAATAACATCATTTTCCACAGGTTGCCCTGGGATACTTGGACCCTACCACAAATAATGTGAACTCAGAAAGGTCTACACTTGGATGGGGACGGAGAAACACGGGATCAGTGTAGAACCATTGCCAATGCTACTGGAAATTGCTCGATGAAATCTCTTGCAACCCATTTTTTCCTGTTGCAGAACATTATAACATCACCATTTTCTGTTCAGTTGCCTTAAAATAAGTGAATTCCACCATTCTCAGCAATTCTGTTCTTGCCTCAGCACTGCCCTGATCCTCTGTGCTCTGTTAGGTTTGAGCCTAAGAGACTTGTTATTTTAAGAATAATTTTATTAAAGAAACACCCCTGGACTGATAATGTTCTTTCATCCATTTCATGGCACTCAGAGATTTTTATCTATGGCTTGTTGATTAAATGTGATCAGGCATGTTGAACTATAACATCTCCTTTAGAATTCATTGCAATAAGAACAATGCAAAAATGTGCTTAAGGTGTCCCAGCCAGTGAATTACGGGTGTGATAAGCTGTAATGCCTTCTTTAAAGTGATAAAGAGAGTGAAAGAATTAGCAGGAGTTGTGAACTTTAAGAAAAGAGCAGCTGTATCACTGTCATTGCAGAGTTAATTCAACAACAAGGAAGGCGCCCTGGATTCTTTTTAATTTTCTCTGCTCTTTCCAGAGCTCTTTTAAAAAAAGAAAAAGAATTTCACCATCTCTTTTGGCGTTTCCTCCCTGTCTCTGCTGACATTAGAGAGAGCTCATGGATCAGGCTCAGAGTTTGTGCCTCATTTTGCAACTGTTAATACTGAAGTGTTCATCTACAGTAAGATCATAAAAATCCCACTGCAAATTGGTGAGCATGCTTGAGACAGACCTCAGACATGTTTTCAGTTCAAAAATATCAATTTAGACTTTGAGCCAGTAACTTCAGAAAAAAAAAAAGACCTGTCACAGAGATAAAACCCATGATCCGACCTATTATTTCCTACAGCATCCAGGTGCTGCAGAGGAAGACACAAATAAGCTCATCAGACTAGAAGTCTGTAATAATTTTCCCACACTACTCCTTCCAAGTTTCTTCTATTAGCAATAGCTATATCACAAGAAATAAAGTTTTAACTGTTTTCCAGCTCTCTGATTCCCCCAATTTTACATAGCGCTACTGAGTTTTCCAAAATCCATGGAATAGGTATAATTTTTATAAAACACATTAAGTTCTAAGTGTGGGGGAGCTGGAGAATAAAAATACACTTCTGGGCTTGTTCTCCCCTGTCGGGGTTTGACACTGACTAGAAGCGAGGCACCCATGAAAAACTATCCAACTCTGTTCCTCTCCTATAGCTGAGCAGAGGAGGGGAGGTTAAAACAAAAACTTCATGAGATAAGGATTAGGGGAAAAACACTTAAAGGCAAAATAGGTTCAAAACTTAAACAGTATAAAGAAAATTTATTATTAACATAATTAAAAGTATGAAGGGTAATGAGAACTGAAATAAACCTTTAGTACACTTACTTTCTTCCCAGCCCCCTCCCTCTTTCCCACTTACAGCACAAGGAGACAAAACATGGGGTTTTGGTCAGTCTTTTACTTTCTAAGAATCTTTCTTCAGTTTGTCAGGGAAAGGAGTTCTTTTTCTGTTGTGCCATGAAGTCCTTCCCAGGGGAGACAGTATTCTGTGAATTTCTCTAGTGTGGTTCTAATTTTCTCAAAATAGCAGTCCCGCTCGACCTGCTGTAACGTGAGTCCCTCCCACGGGCCAAGGAGTCTTCCTGCAACTGTCCACTGGGGCCCATTTTAGTTCATGGGGTTTAGTCTTTTAAGGATAAGCTGTTCTAGTTTGGAAGCAAAGGTCCTCTCTCTCTGTTCGAGTTCCTCACTAGATTACAGCTTTTTAGCATCCACCTGCTCCAGTGTGGGCACTTTTCTTCACGGGCTGCGAGTGGATCTCTGCATCCCCCCATGCACCTCATGAATTACAGGGAAATAGTTTGTTGTATTACAGTCCTCACCACGGTTGGTAGAAAAATCTCAGCTCCAACACCCGGAGCACCTCCTCCCTCTCCTTCTTTTCACAGACCTTGGTGCCGCCATGTTGGTTCTCCTCACGTGTCTTCACTTCTTCTTTTTCTCTGACTCAGAAAAAAATTGTTGTCCGTAGGTATTATTGTTCTCAAGTTCTATCAATTGAAAAGTTCTTATAGAGCCTCACTGCGCTGAAGAGGTTCATCTCGTCTGTGCCGTGTGTCGGGGAATTGTTCCCCGTGTTTTTGTTGCTGGACACATGGTCCCCGCCAGCACGGCACCGGCGGCCCCGGCCACGTGGACCCGTCCTCGGGAGGGCTCCAGCCTCGGGCCGCTCCCGGCCTCAGGAGGGCCCTCGCCAGCCACCTCACCACCCCTCGGGAGAAGAAAAAGAGCACCCGTCTTTTTTTCCCTTCTTAAATATGTCACCACAGAGGTGTTACCAACTGCTCCAATTGGGCTAGTAACCTGCCCATCGTCAGAGCCTTCAGCAATTGGCTCTGTGCTGGACAGAGATGTAGAAGAGAAGTAGAAACTTTGAGCAACTTTCTCCCACCCACCAAAACCCAAGCTGTGTGAAACTAAAGCACCCCATAACATACTTATTATGGAGCAACTCACCTTTAAGTAACACTTGTGTGTATAATAAAGATCTCAGAAAAAGCTAAAAATGCCACAAAGAGGAAAAAATATCAGAAATAGGAAAAAATACCAGGGTCAGTCTTCCCTCAAACACTACCACAGGAAGTTTTTAACAAATCTGAGCAGCCACGAGAGGGAGGTGGAAGCAAATTTGAGCAGAGGACTCAATGCAGTCCCTTTAACAGTGTCTGACTGAGAATGACAAGGGCCCTTTAATTACAATCCTTCATGTGCAACTAAGAAAAGCAGCATTTACCTGACTTCCTCTGAATAAACCCAGTATAATTAATGAATGTTCAAGCTCTAATTATGTCAAAATCACAGCAAATGAATTCCAGACAATGGAGTGTATTTTTGGCATGTTTTCAGAATGATCAGCTCACTTTTATTACAGTTATTCCCTCTGTTCTTTTGGACAGTTTGAATTCATGGCCATCAGTTTTGACTGGGTTCAAATATTTGGCTAAAAGAATGAAGAATCTGAGGTCTGAGGCACGAGGCTGTACCACCAGAATATCTGTGTGCAACTGAGCACGTCCATCTGCTCACATATGACTTGTCTTAGAAGGCATATGGTCACCCCTGTGCCTGTCCAGGTCAGCAAATGTAGGTGGGTGCTCAAATTCAACATCTACCAGCCCAACACACTCAATAATAACCAGTCAAATATGAGTAATAGACCAAAGTCCTGCTCCTTCCCCACAGATTTTTGCATCTCTGGTTGTGCTAAAGAGATTTCCACTTCTTTTGGAGCCCACATCCACAATTCTGCAACCACTCCTCTAAACAACTAGGAATGGACTGGCCTTGTGTTTTAAAATATAGACAGGTCCCTTTAATAGCTTAAAAATTAGGACATTCATCCTGAGAATGGGGCTGTCACAATGAACACTGTGGGTATGAACACAAAACAATATATTACATGATCCTTCAAGTGTTTGTCAACAGATTTTGATTTCAATTTTACAAAAGAAAAAAGGAAAAAAGCACTGGAAGGCTCTTGGCCCAGTCCCTGCCAGTGTGGCTGCTCATGCAACAAGGCAAGGGAAAAGTTTGGAAAGATCCATTAAGATCTTTGCTCTGACATCACCATTACACCTTCCTGCAAGCTACATCTGACAGCAAATTAACCAAATGCCACTGACCTTTAATATGCCAAAATAACAGCTGTGAATCCTATTTATCCATCTATGAGCAATCTGAACAGATTTTCTCTAGAAAAACCATAACCAACCCCCCTGGACAAGCGTTTTGCTGGCAGATAATACGTGTGATCATCTCTTTAAAACATGCTGTGTTAATGCAGGGTCTGACTTTTCCTACACTGCCTACATGAGACTGCTAGGGCCAGCTCTGGCCACTACTGCTTCCTCCTGAAGGAATTTATACACATGGCCCAGCTTCCTGAATTATTTTTGTTGACAGTTTTACTTCAGGCTGTGAAGAAGTAGGTGATGAAGCCAGTACAACATGATTTTGCAATTTTCTAGTTTATGTGTTTGTGCAACTTCTGCGTCAGTCTTTTAGCTCACACTTTTGCACATTACAACAGGCACTAGAAAGCACAAAATGGGACTTCAGAGAAGAAAAAAAAAAAGCCAAAACCCCAACAACAACCAAACAAGAAATCCCCTCTTTTGTGCATATGTAAAGAGTTAATAGTACTTGGACTTACAGGAATCCTTCTGGCACTGTGAAGAATTAATGGTTCCTGGACTTGCAGGAATCCTCCTGCCCAGTCTATAGTTTCTCCACTGGTGTGCTGTGGCATTACACTTCTTGCAATCATTCAGCTGCCTAATGATCTCTTATATCGGGTGCAAATGAGTTTTCCCACTCTAACCTGCCTTTCGTTAAGGCCTTAATGGGAGCAGGTAATGAATGGGATTGCTCTGAGTTTCCTGCTATGAAAGAAGGGTTTCTCCAACAAGTGACACAACCAAGCAGGAGTGACGACTCTGCTCTGGTGAGAGCAGAGCTTAAGGAAGGAGAATCTTCCAAGAAAATGAGGGCTATGGACACCTTAGATCCATCCTGACATCCTACTCCTCTTGTATGGGCAGAGCTCCATTCATGCCTGGCCAAGGATCTCAGCGGAGCTGCGGGGAAAGAGGCCTGTTTTGTGTGAAACAGCCCAGTTATAACCATCAGCAGAACTGTTAGCCTGTAACAGGCCAACAGATTTATTCAACAGCAGGAGACAGCACAAGGATGCTCAGATTTATCACTCCAAGTGCCATCATTATTTAGTGTGCAGAGAGCCTTCTAGTCTCACAGTTAGCAAAACAAAATTACAAATTAATAACCATATATTTCTCACTGTGTCCTGGATCTATCATCCCATTTCCCCTGTGTTGTAATTTTATTTTGGTACTTAGCATATGGGGCTCAGAAAAAGGGCAAACTTCGAAATTACACATATTTTACCCACATTCTCCCACATAGATTTTCACAGTGTGTTAATTTATTGAAAGAATATATTTCTTTTTAAAAAAAATCAGCAACATTGAAGAAAACAAGAGGACATTTTGCTTGTACCTTGAGTCTGGGTTACTTTCTTCTTATCCCTTCAGATAAGCCTTGGATTTGAAGAGGAAGGAACAGCTCTTGAGTGTATTTGTAAAAGGCAGCAATCCCAGCTGGGTAGAAGTGGAGGATACACAAAAAAGCTCCCATGGGTAGAAGTTTACCTTCTTTCAGGAACCCGTGGCTAAAAGGTAACCCAGGAAAGCTGAGTTACCTAATAAATATAAATGTATCACTATACATATAATTAATGGCAGTACTTTAATTTGCTTAAATTAAGATTCAAAGTTTAAGCTCAGATCCAAACCCCTCTGATGACAGGAATGTAAGAGAGAATGAGGTGTAAAATCCCCAGTTCTATCCAGATTCATGTATTCATCTCAAAGCTATCGCCTCTGAAAACACTGGAAATCCATCTTAAGAGTAGTTTTCAAAGGTTCAGCAAAACCAGGTTTTGTTGGAGATAAAAAGCCTGATCTCAGTCTTTTTTAAATAAAGACAAACTATAAGTCACCTCTCCAAAGACAATGGAATTACACATTAGAAAACTGAGATAAGAAAGGCGATTTACTTTAAAAATGATTCCCTTTAAAGGTCCAAAACGTGTGCCAGAGATCTTAGTAAGTAGCTTTTGGCAGTTAATTCCCAGTTGATGGCTTACAGCCTTTTGAAACCCACCTTTCCCTGGGCTCAGTCACAGGTTTGTTGTCTGGAAACTACCCACGAGCAAGGTTGCTTGTACTAAGAGCAGGCTGACTGGTAGAATTACAAGAGTGGAATTGAGGTGACACATAGAAAACTTTGCCTTTAAATCCAAGCGTGATGCTTGAGATGACTGTGAGGAGACCACCACCTCTCTGCCTGTCATAGAGTCTAAATAAGGATTACTCTTGACTATTTGAAGTGCAAATACCTCTTTTTGATTTGTCAGAAATTAAGAGAACTGAAAGAAAACCTGTGTCTTGCTAGAAAAAGAGCAATAAGGAAATTAAAAAAATTATTGAAGAAGTGCACAGTACAGGGAATGCACTCCTGTAGCTGGGCACATTGACACTTTCAACCAGCCTCCTCTATAGCCACATCAAAAGGCAAAATATCAGCTAGACAGAGCCTGTAACGCTGTAAATAATGTTCGTTCCTACAGCTCAAACAGTCTGAACATGAGACCAGCTGCAGCAGAGTAGGAGGAAGGTCTGCTTTGCCCAGGATCCTCATTTGGGCAGCGGCCAACACGCAGCAGAGCTGCAGATGGCTCATTACAGCTGAGATGGCTCCTCAGGTTGCTCCGGCTCAGAGAACAGTGGTATTTCCAGAGCTAACACAGGCTGATAAGCACCGACCTCCAGGGATGGATGCATTAATCATTAGCCAGTGGAAAATGCCTAGGGAAGAGCATGTGGACACCAGAAGCATGAAGCATTCCCTGTTCCACTCCTCCTGGAGCTCCAGGATCTTCTGCTGTCTTTTGTGTCTCACAGTCCAGGATGGATTATTCTTCTAGAAACTTGTGCAGGGCTTAGGTTCAACTGAACATGTAAAACAAAGGCAATTCGAACCCAACATTAGCCTTTTTCTGTAAATCTCTTTAAAAATAATGAGTCCTGCAGTGGAGAGGCTGTCACAGACCTTCTCCTGCTCCTGCTGCAGCTTTCAGGCTGCCGTGTCCTGCCAGCCAGGGCTGTCAATAGATGTCACACTTGTGCTTTTGTTCCTGTCTCCTGGAGCACATTATGCCAAGGGAGTGCAGGGGAGCAGCACGACACAAATTACTTGAATGCACTGCCTTTATGTAATAAAACCAAATCTGGGAGAGATTTGATCTTCTGTAGACTTTACACTGTGCATTCCCAGAAAGTATGGAACACATCAGGGGGAAGAGGAAGGAGTGACAGCAGGGGTCTTCTCTTACAAGGCAAAAGTTCATTTTGCCCCATAGGTTGCTAGTTCATAACTGTGCATCTGCTTGCTTTGGAGAGCGAATGAATTTTAAATGAATTTTTGTGTTCTATAGCTAATGCTTTTTTTTTTTCGTAATAAATTTTTTGTAATTTTTCTGTAAAAAAAAAAATATTTTGTAATAAATACAAGGCTGGGGGGAAGCCAAACTATTTGTGTTGAATGAACAAATAGCAACAGATGAAGATATTTGCACTACTTTTTTTCAGGCAGAGAAATACAGAAAAACAATCCCATTTAATGCCCTAGAACAATAAAAACATGGGGTCTGACTACAAGTGTCCTAATTTTAAATCTGCATACAGATCTGCAAAGGGTTATGGCATGATTCATGGAAGAAAACCTAGGAACGGCTTTTTCCTGAGCTGTACCTTTTGCTAATAGTTGTGTTAGAAAACCAGAAAGAATGTCTTTAGTCTTAGTGTCTATTTGGAAAGAAAAAAAAGAGTTTCCTTTCTACATATCTGTCTGTCAATGCATATAAATCAACTGGGCATGCGGGAGAAAGTCAGCATTAGCAAGAGTTTGCAAGACAGGGAAAAACATTGGGTTTTAAATTATCCAGTCAGTATTTGTGGCATTTCAGATAGCAGTGTTATTGCTGAATTTTGAAATGTGGCACTGCCTGTTTAATGGCTGTTGTCACTGGAAGGAGATGTAGTGGAGAGCTCTGGGTGCTGTTTGCAGCAGGAATAGCCAGCTCTACTGGCCAGGATTCCTTTGGACTATTATTAATCCTATTGCTGCAGCATTCCTTGCTCTGTCTGGAAATCCAAAACCCTGTGTCATTGCAGTGGATCACACCACTGGGCACAGACACTGATTCCAGTGGGGCTCTGCACACTCACAGCAAGTCACAGGACTCCAGCTGCAGTGGCTGTAGTGCTCATCAGTTTTTAATGAGCCAAATTCAGCTACTGAAACACTTCAGTGCAACTTTATTCTATAGGCTAAGTGAGGAATGTCTGACTTTTATGCCAAGAGAGATCTACCTTATACTGTAAATCCTTTCAGAAACAGAATCAGGCAAAAACATTTCATCTGCTAAAATAGTTTTGAAATCTGGTTTTGAGAAAACTACGAAGTTCTCTCAACACAACAGTTTTGGCCAGTTTTGTTCCTTATCAAACAATTTCTCTGGGAAGTAAAGTTCCTGGAAAGTTAGCAGAACTAATTTCTGATTTGCACTCATCAATAGGCTCATTCATTTAGATTAACAGTGAATAATTCATCATTACTACCAGCAACATAGTGTGCAAATCAGGAAAAATTCAGCTTGACTTTCAGATCCCAGGATGAATGAAGAGTGAGGAAAGTAGAAATTGGAAACGTATTGTCTTATTTCAGCAAATGCCAGAAATGAACATGGCAGCTGCTTCAAGGACATGTCATGGTTCTTGATGAGAACAAAAACTTTTTCAGAACCTCTGTGTTCCCCAGGAGCAAAACACGATGGATAAAGGGCTGCTTGGAGGAGCTGTGCCAGGTGCAATCCTGGTGGGATCTGCTTCCCCCAGCATGGGTTACACAGTGCTGCCTTCTCAAAAAAAATACAAGGTTAAAACTCTAGGTGTACCCCCCATATCTGCAAATGGGCAGAGGAAAAGTTGTGGAAGACTTCTTCCCTGTGATTACATGCAAAATATTAAGTGGGAACACTTCACCCATTACATCTCTATCTGTATCTGTGGAGCAGAGGAAAATCCCACTGTTAGGCTACAAGGTTTCTTTGACCATAAACATGTTTTCTCTTGCTGATAACTCACAAACCCAAACACTGGCCTGGACTGAAGTGTTCCTGAACTGCCCCACAGGCCAATTTGTATGAAATGTTTGAAGAAACCAAACTCTGCTGTATATTGGAATAGGAAATACAGACATCTCCATCACATAACATTTCATAACTCAAGCTGAATCTAATTAATATCACCTGAAAAATAATACAAAACTCCTTCAGGCTAGAATGTGACATATTGGAAGGGAGAGAGCTTTGCTTAATTATTCATCTCTGTGGTGACACAATTATTCTGGAGGCTATTGTGAGGGAAGACTGCTCTTTTCTGTCTATTTCTATTGCCTTTGATCCTTTCAGCACCAAGGCAGGACCACCACGAGCCCTCCCAGGCCTCTGTCACCTGCATGAGCTGAACTGTCTCTGGTCACAGGGACATTCCTTCTCTTTCTCACACCACACTAAAGAAAACATCAGAGCTTGGGAAACAAGGTCCTCAACCCCCCCAGGTTACTGCAATGTTTCAGTCCCCTGGAATATTTCTGGCCCTTCTTATTAAATGTTATGGAGAAGGGAGAGCAAACCAGGCTCTGTTAGGAACACCAGAGCAGTTACACCAACCTCTTAGAGCTGGAGCACCTCTGCTCATGAAACAGATTCAATGCAGCTTCCCAAGGCCAGTGGGAAGGAGCTGGGGACACTTTGCAAATCCAGCATGGGCTTGATAACCTCTCTCCATCACACTAGATGAAACATCCTCTGGATTACAGAATTTTCTGGAATTTGGCAGGTGGCTGGGACTGAGTCATTTTTTTCCTCCAGAAAAGAGGTTAAAAAAAAGGGAAAAAAATCAGCAATACTGGAATGCATCCATCAACAAACTGAATCCTGTAGAAATAAAATTTTGTTTGGAAAAAGAGAAAACTCTGGAGAAAATTCTCTCCTATCAAACCACACAGAGGACATCAGTGAAGAAATATCCCAAGCAGCAAGTAAAGCTCTCTTCTAGAAGCAGCACCTCTCTTGCTACTACTTGAGCAGTATCAGGGAACATAAAAGTTATGGAACAGATATAACACAAAAAGAAGGATGAGAGGAAGTTCTCTGCACCCCACCAGGTCTCTGCTTCCTCTGCTGCCATTTATGACTGCGACAAAATTAACTGAACTCCCTCTTTTTCTGGGGGCACAGGGACATCTGCACCACATGCACCAGAATGCTCCTGTAGTGTGCTTGTGGGAATGAATGAGAAATCAGATCTACCAGTCATGTGGTCTTAGACCTGGAACAGCTCAAATTACTTTTTTCTATGCAAAATATTCTACAAAGGAAATGGCACAGAAGCCAAATTTAACAGAAAGAGGAGACAGTAATTTATTCCAGGAGCCAGGAAACATCAGGTACTTTGGATCTTACAGTGAGCTCAGTATTTTTGAAGTGAACGGATTTTTCAGAGAAGAAACAAAGAGCCTCCTTTATGAAACTTCAGAATATGAGTATAGCCCTCACACACCTCCAAATGATAAATCTATGTCCCTGAAATAGCATCTTTTTAGGTTTAATTTATTTTCTTTAGCCCCATGAAGGCCTTTCAAATTTATATACTTCAGCTTTAAGGACTAATAAATTACTTTCTTTGGCCTCAAGAAGGTCTTCTTCATTTATTTTCAACCTCCTTTGGAGTGAACTTAAAGTGCAGTATGTTGCAGCACTGCCTACAAAATAGGGATAAAATAGATAAAGGCAGTGACCAGCAGGAAAAAGAGGGAAACCCAGCACCTTTATGAATTCACCACTGTCTCATTACCTTATCACACATTTAACACAATCTGCAATCACAAAAAACATGTTTCCTTTTCCAGAAAGGAAATCTAGTTTCTGGCAAGTTTTTACAGGCAACTGAAAAAGGCAGAAGTGGGAAAATGGAAAGAATGAGGCAGTCATATATTTTCCAGGGCTTCCTCTGGCTCTCAGGCTACTGATGGAACTGCTGGTCCTGTCTTTTATTTCTCCCTTCTTTCTCTTATAAGAGTTACCTGTGAGTTTCTGATTGCCAAATCCCTAGAAAACTTAGGAGTAGAGATTTATTTGCCTTTACTGCTATGGTTTAGATTGTTTTGTTTGGAAAAGTAAAATTAAATGAAAAAAAACTAAACAAAAGGAGAAGGAATAAAAGCAGTCATGCTGGACACTGTTATGAAGATACCATTTACAAATCTAGAGGTATTTATGGGATCAAGGTTCTTTACAAAGACTAACAGAAAAGCCCATTAATTTATCAAATCAAAGAGTAGTCCTTCATTTCCAGGGATGCCATTAAAATACATTATTGAAAGAACATAAGGCACCAGGGCAGAGTATTTTATAGTCTAATGGGGTGAATCTCAACATCTCTCTCACACTGACAGCCCTCAAACTTGATGGGAATTCTGCCTTTATTAAAAATTGAATAAGGATTACATCATGTGGCTTAAGGTCACTGCAAGCCATAACTATTAAATATATGCATTTCTAATGGAAAGTGCATAATGGAGATACAAACTCTTTATTCTCTCTCTGCCAGTCAGACAGCAAAATCATATGAATGTTCCAGGCAACAGAAGAAAAACAGGAAAGAAAAAAAAAGTATAGAAATGCCAGTAACTCTGCTTTGAATCCTCAAGACTTCAACCCACCCTAGCCAAACTCAAAAACCAGAGTGAAGGCTGGATGGGTGAGAAGAAGGCCTGAGGAAGTGCAGTGCTTTGCTCCAAGGAACAGCAGAGCAGGGAATGCAGCTGGAGTTTCCAAGAGGAGCCCCAGGAGGAAGCCTGGCTCCACTCCCTGGCTTCAACCCCACTTGTGAGCGATGCAGTCTTTTCATAACAGACTAATAAAAACATTATTGCTGTTGCTCCATCTCTGCTTATGGATTAGGAAGTCTTTATTTTAAGAGATCTTTTCTTCCTAATCTATACTTTGTTCCAATTATAAATTATTTTACCAGCAGTTTTCTTTGTTTCCTCTCCTCAAAGCACAATTACAGAATAATTGTTTTCAAATAATAACCACTACTTTTCCATTTAATTCTTTTTTAATGCTAGTCGTGTCTCCCAGCTGACTCACTCAGCATTAGATGAGAGTTTTGAAGCACTACAAAACAGAGAAACAGCTGTTTCTTTGAGCATGATGAGTTTTATTAATCCCTTCTTGCCTATAAAACATAATCATCCCCTCTGTTTCTAGAGGTACGACATACACTTTCCAAATAACCAACAATCAGGAAAAAAAGGTTTCCAACCCTTCTATAAAAAACCTTGTTAGAACATAACATATATATGACCCTGCAGAGTGCATGCTCCCTCTGATTTATTTATCTTTGGTTAGTTAATAAATCAGAATACTCAACAAAAATAAGCATGTCAAAAAGCTGGGCTTTAGTAAAATCTCTTTTTGATTAACATCTTAGTAAGAGATATTATCCACAACAAACAGGAAGATGTTAATGGATTATATTGAAAAAGATTATTTCATGGTGGGAAAACTGCTTTTTTAAAAATATCACTGAGGTTTTTGCTCCAGGCTGGAGTACCATCTCACAGAACTGCTTACTTGCACTTTTGATTCCTGTTTTGAGTCTTGACCCCATCCCTTCCTGCTCCTTTCCCTCCCTCTCACTATTACAGAACCTTTGAAGCAACTGCAGCATCTCTGAAGCCGTCCCTGGCAAACACGAAATGAGTTGTCTGTGTGCACAAACAGATTCTTTTATTATTCTCTCATTTTATAGGCCTCCAATGCAATATCCATATTTTTTACTCACCACCAGAATAAGATACTAAATGCTCTATGTTTGTGCTGGGAGAAAGACATGGAAGGAAAGTGGGAGAGGGAACTTGCATGTGCCTTATGGAACAGAAAGCCTTCATAAGGCAGCATAGGGAAGCCCCTGGTAGAAAGGCAGATTTGGTTTTGCTGGAGGTGATTTTTTATTTAAATTTTATTTATTTGGATAATTTTATTGTAGATGTTTTAGTAACCAAAAAAATCCAAAAAACCAGCAAATCCTGCCCCTCCATTTGACCATGCTCAGGTGCTGCTCCCGAAGATGGAGCACTGTGGGACTGGCCAGGAGCAGGACTTCTGGGAGGATGTCACCAGCTCCCTGTCACACTTTCTGGCCACTCTGCTCCCAGCAAAAGCACAGAATCCAAGACACTAAAGCTCCCTGCAACAGATCATGAAAAAAATAAACCTTCCTTAGGGCAGCAGCCTTTTCTAGCAGTAAACAGCTACAGCCTGTGGCTTTCAGTGTGTTGGAACAAATTTCATTATGGGAAAGTTTCATGAATTCAAAAGAGAAATCTATTGTTATTCCATCCAAATTTTCTCTGTTGCTGATGCCCTGAGCTGAAGTAGAGCTTTGTGAATAAAGAAACCAAAGAGGCTTCTGTTTGTTTACAAGACTTCAAGAGTCAAAGGGATCTATTCAGACTAAATTGCTGAGAGGAGAGGAATATATTGGCTGGGGAGTTTGTGTTTGTGGCCCAAGCACATGTGTGGATGAGATGCTGAGAGATGGGGCAGGATAACTCAGGTGTATAACCACACAGGGTTAACCCACTGGGGATTTTTTGCTTTTCCCTGATATCACAGTAGCTTATTCATTCACCTTTGCTGCTCAAATGATCTCAGTTTTATCCCTTTGGAACAGAAATCTAGCCTCTCTTTCTGTGAAGTCAAATTGGCCCAAACAGGAATAAATTCCTTATGATTTCATTTTACATATTATATTTAATAAGCTTGTTATTTACTAGAAGTAATAAGGGAACAATTATTCTTGTACTGTCACCTATTTCTACACTCTGCTGATTTTTAAACAAACTGGCTTGAAAAACGAGACCTGGTAAAGTGAAACATAATGAATGAGCAAATTGGAAGTGAGTAATTTCTATGAATAGGTGTTCCTATGTGTCTCATGTTATATTTATTGATTTTACACACACTATTTATCATTTTACTAGAAAATGCACACATTACCTTTTAGGGGAAAAAAATCATGTGAAAATACAGATGATTTTACAGAAAGTCAATTAATGAATTGAAAAGTTATTGCAAGGAAATCTCTATTCCACCACACCATTGTTTCCAAAGCACAAAAAAAGCCCTGTTAGGACTGAATTTAATATCTTTATATGTATTCATATATGGTATTAGTTTTCATCTTGGTTTCATGCTGCCAACATCGCTAAATCTCCTGTTGCAGCTGGTCAGAAGGTCAGATAAGGTGTGACCACGAGCCATTTAATAACATGTTCTGACAAAGAGCAGATCCGAGGATTGAAGGACCAAGGAAATTAATGCAGTGTTTGACTTTCATCCTGGTAGCGTAAATGTATGGTAAATATATGGTAAATATATGTAAATCACTGCAAATAGAGCATGAGAAGCTTTTCTGGGTTCTGGCAGGAGATAATTCTAATGACATCACTCAGTGCATCCACCACCTTCATGGTTATGGCTCTGCCTTGTCCTCACTTTGCCCTCTTCCCACAGTGGCAGCAGCACTTAAACATCAGTAAGAAATGCCACAGAAATTCAAGAGGGGAAAACCACCCTACACCCTATAACTTCATAGCATTTCAGTTGGTCCTATTAATTTGGGGGTGAATTTCGAAAGTTTTAGACTTTCAAATAAACCACCCAGAGAAAGGTCACAACCCAACAGTGTTTTGAATGTGAAAAAATTTTAGTCATTCTAGTGATGCATTTGATTTTTTTCATTTTTAAAGTAATTTGACAAAATCTCACATCTATCTTTTACCTCTGTGAAGCACAGCCTTTACCAAGAATAGCTGCAAATGGAAGTTTAGTGAAAAAAAAAAAAGACACTTCATGGAGAACAGCATGACACTTATTCAGAATCATGATTATTTTTAAATAATTTATATTCAAGGTACAGTAAAATGACCAGCTGTACATGAGGTCATTAGAAGTAACACAAAGAAAGAAAAATAGCTATAGAAAAACACAGCAGCAATGTTGCCAGAAACTAGGCTAAGCAGCTCTTTGAAGAACATAATGTGTATTATATTACATTCAGGATACATGCCAATCAATGACTTCTGTTTTGATGGCATGTTTCCAGTTTGGAGGATTTAAAATGAGAAGTCTTTTCTGTCATGCTGAACTTTCAAAGAGAGCACTCTATAGGATACAGAGGTGCTCTTAAACCTCAGCAAACAGGAAGCTCAGTTCCTAATAAACAATGTGGTTAAAAGCTGGACATGCTACTGTTCAAAACATTAGAGGCAGCATTAGTTCTACAACACCCGAACTTCGGAGTAGTTCAATACAAGAGAAAATTCTTGGAAAATCCAAACAAATTAAAGGGAGAGATGATTCATCCCTCAATCTCAATTTAACAGGAATCTCAAGAGAAATCACTGTGACCACTCTCCTGTACAAAGCAATAGACTTGTAAGATAGTATTTGTTGCTAATGGATCATCTATTTAACAACATAAACGAAGTTTGTCTTATGAGGAGACAAACTCCCATGCAGCCAGATTGATATCCAATGTCAATCACTTAACAAAATGTTACCAGAATGGTTTGTGTTTATTTTTCCCTATCCAGGGCAGTTAAACATCATTAGAGCTCTGGCTTGCAGGCAGAGTGTGCATACAAAATTAGCCTCAACGGATCAAACTTGTCAGGTAGACACTGATTACAAAACATACAAATAAAGGCATCTACAGACCTTGAGATTTGATTCAGTTACAAGTCCAGCTTTCAAAACTGAGCCAAGAATTTATGCTGATGTCTGGTGACATCACTGGACAATTGAAAATAAAAAGAAATGTTCCCCTCTCCCTGGAATGGTGTTTAGGTTGTGTTGCTATTTGTCTTTTTTTTTATTCATCAAATGACTGGTGGGACTTTAACACCAACAAGAGCTTCATTTTTTCCCCCATGATCATGATGTGATGAGCATGGGTGTGGTTATTGCTCATTCCTCTCACTGTCCCTTTCTCTCATGTAATGGTTTTTCTAAAAAATGACCACTCAGTGCTGATGCTTCACTCTCTCCTTCCTGTTCCCATTTCTGAGCCATTCTGAGAATTCCCATCAAACATAATTCTTCCTGGCCTAACAGTGTCACTGTAGCACAGAAGAGACAGACACTCTGCTGGCTCTTACCTGGATACTCCAACAGACAGTTCAGATTTATTTTCTTGGCATCTGCAACATTATCCCATGAGCTGGCAATAAGGGAGTCCTGATAGGATGAACACATCTGTTTACCAGGCTGTTTCTTGCCAGTACAAGTGCATAATTACTGCTCTAGAAACATCTCAGACCTGGGAGATTTGGCACCTCTTCCTCTCCTTCACAGCACAGCAGCTTTTCCTGCAGCAGCAAAGCCATGCTAACCTAGGCAATGGTAGCTGCACACCAGGGCTTGTGCTCTCTGGATTTTATGAGCACAAGGCAGAGGAGGGCTGGTCTCGATAGATAAAGTACTTGTCCTGCATAAATTACCACATTTAGATGCCTAATAGTGGCAGAATTTTCTCTAGAATTGATGTCTTAAAACTAAAAGCCAGCACAGAGCTACAGAGAAACAAGATTCCCTGCCAATACTGATCTGAAACATCCAGTTATGGAGATTAAAGAACAAGACTCAGAAGCCAGAAAAGATTTTGTTCTGCTCTATTAGTACCAAATTCACTATGTTTTCTGTGGTTCAATGTGACATAACTGCTAATGACCATCATGAGGGACATGACATGGCATTTGATGGTACATAATTTTGAAACTGCTGCAGGAATTATGCCATGTACTACAGTTTAAGATTATCATCTTTTTTACGATACAGAGCAATTTCTTCAGAGCTTCGTCCCCTCAAGCCAGAGCTGGAGCTAATTGCGGTAGTTTAATGCTGCAGAGCTCAAACCCACAGCAAGACAGACTTCAGAAAGTCAGAGAAAAGTAGACATACTGAGACAGAGATACCTACCTGTTGGTTAAGAAACCTGTACAAGGGTGAAGTTGACTGTATTTTCTTCGCAATCTTGCAGTGACAGGTGACTCTCTGTGTCATTACTTTTCTGGGCAATTTATTCTCCTCACTCAACCTTCTGTGCTGCTGAAGGTGCCAGAGCAGTTTCTTTGCAGTCCTAACAAACGTTTTATCTGTGTTAAGCCATTAAACAAAGGAAGGATAGAAGAGGGTTTTTTTTACAAAATTCCTCTGTGAATTTTTTTATTTATTTAAATTATTAGAATTGCAGTCAGCAATTTTAAAGTTTATATTAATATGATTATTATTTCCATCTGAAAAAGTGATATTTAGGTAACTATTAAATAAAACTAAAAGAAGCATAACAGGAGATAAAACCTTCCCCTGTGTAAAACACATAATTCAAGTATAATCTCTACACAAAGATACTCAGCAGCTCAAGCTTTTTATAGTGATCTGCAAAAATAGTGACTGAAACTTTACACCCCCTGCTCCATTTGTCTGATTCCAAACAAACCGAGGAGCATGAGGAGCATGAGATCCTCACTAAAGATCAAGACCAGGTTAGAATGCAAATACTGATTTTTCTAAACTATTGCACAGATCCCCTTTTCATTGCTACTGTTAATTTTTCCTGCTCTTTCACCACATTGTAGCTCTTACCCCTGTCTCAGGACACTCCAATTTAATTTATAACTCAAGGAAACACAGCACAACAACTGTGATTTATATGCTCTCACTCCACACGTGTGTAGGGATCAGCAATCATTTGGGGCTCATTCGTTTTAAATTACAGGCTCATGACACACACCTCTGCTGCACTTTTAAGACAAAGCTGGTGTCACTCATATGCCTGGGGCTCAGAAGTCCGGATGGCTGCAAATAGTGTTGTTAATAAGGTGTGACTGCATCCAAGCTGACTGGGTTTAAAATTGCAATGCACCTCTAATCTATCTTTTATTCTGCCTTTCCAGTACACATCTTGGACCCATCTACAGTCCTTCAGAATCCCTCCTATACGAGGAGTGTGAGATTGTGAGTGATCCAAATGGGTCCGTTGTCGTGTCAGGGAGTCTCAATTAAGGCAAGATAACTTCTACCACTTCACCTATCACCTCTGATGTGGGTACTGAATGCTTGTAAATCTCCTCTCAGTGGGCTCTATCATTTGCCTTACATTTAATCTTCTTTGTGAAACTTTCCCCACCCTTTGAAGATAACTAAGATTCATCTCATTTGCCTGTTCTTTGCACCTAAATGCAGAAATTGATGCTTGAGATAAGACAGCTGGATAATGACCACAAATAGCTTCCAAGAGCATCTTTGGTATTAAAATAACTTATTTTAAGGTACTTTCTTTTCTGCCTGCTTGGTTTGAAAACTTCTCATGGCACACACAACACATAGAACTGCAAATTCTTGTTGCATAGTTTCAAAATCAGCTTTTTAAAGCATCGGTGCTATTAAAAATCTTTGTCAAGCACATTAGAAATTGTTAAAATGATGCAGGAACAGACATCTCCATCACCAGGTACTGACATCCCCTGCACTATCACAGTGACTACAGGGTAGGTTTGGCAGGCACCAAGCAAAGGTCACTTAATTAAAACCGTGACAAATGTTTTGTGCCTCTTCAAATTACATCTTGTAGCAACTTGCTGCTTGTTTCCTTTTTGGGGTATAAGCAGTCCTTGGGAATCCAACCACTTGAAACAATATATAACCATAAGCTTAATTGTTATAAGAGCTTTTCACTGCACCAGAAGTTAATTCATCACATCTTAAAGTTTTCCTGAGCCTCACAATGTGGAACAGAAGGACCCCAGTTCCCTGACGTGAGGGGTCACTGTCTTGGTGGGGTTTTTTATACAAAACAATCCCTTTGCTCCCCTCTGGCTGACCTAAGGATGTGGGAGTGCTTGGTTAGCACAGCTAAGTCCAAAGCTATGAGTTTGGCAGATGTTTTCAGAGCGTGTGGGGATCAGTGGTGCTTACTCTGCAATTGCTCTTTTCAGTTCAGCAAGAGAGGAAAAGGAGCCAGTGAAGAAAAAGGAACAAGCAGGAGGGATGCTGAGTCAGGCTTAGGGGAAAAAATTCAAACTCAGTGCATGGGAGGGAGAGTGAAGAACATTAAAGGTATCTGGAAAACATTTTGATTTCGTTTCAAGGACTTAACTGCATTTTAAGTAAGAGAGAAGGACATTTCAAAATGAGAAGGTGTAAGAAAGACTATCCAAAGATTTTGTGCTGGTGTATTAAATTTTACTACTCCTGTGTTTCCCAGTAAGAAGATTGCATCAAAATTGATCCAATTTTGTGAGAAATTTTGATGTCCCTGGATCCACAAACAAAAGTGCTTCACCTGAAAGCTGCTTCCATGCACTATGCTCTTGTTATCTGAGATGCTGCATTGCCCTAAAGAACGAGGCCTTTTATTCTTCAGCAGTTCTTGCCATTTGGCTCTGAAAGACTCCAGTGTTTTATATATATATATATATAATGCATCTCCTGCTCTATGTCACCAAGGATTCATTACAGGGAGGCTCCAGTGCCACTTGCTTTATCGGAACCTACAGTAATTACTACAGCAAGTGTGCTGGCCCACACTTATCTTGTTTGGGAACATATTTATTGATAGGGAAACAAACAACAGTCACCCTTCCTAATGAACACAATCAATCACAGCACACACATGCCACAGCCAAGGCCAAAGTGTTAAGACATCTTGCAGCCCTGCAGAAAAGAAGCCTCCAACAGTCGCAGAGCAGAAATACTGGAGGAAAAGACCAAAGCCAAACAATACCAAATTGAAATCAACAACTGTGGATTGTTTTGCAAAATCAGAGAGCTGCTGTCCTTGTGACAGTTTTCTGAGGCATAAGCTTTGGTAGAAAGACAGGATGAAAGGGGAAGCAGAGAAATTGAGATCTCTAACTCTGCCTGCACTGAGTATACCTCTCTTTTAATTTCTCCATGTCATTTTCATGTTCAATAGCCAAAAATATATTAGTGAAATATATGAATTGATCTGAACAGAACACTGTTGCAGTGGGTGGAGATGGTGAGGGGTGCTGCAACCTTCCGAAAGCGTCCCCAACGCAGAACCACTCGGCTGGCCACTTCCTGCGCACACACTCAATCTCACTCACGCCAGATGGTTCATGCAACAGGTCGACGGCAAAGAGTTGGGAAGGGTCCTTCGTATGGGGTTCCACAGGAGAGGTTTATTTCAGCCCCACACATGAAGGGGACCAGTGACGAAGAACAAAGAACAAGGGAGAGTCCAGGGTTATGTACGGGTGTGGTGGCCCAGGAGCCTACATCCCCTTAGAAAGAAGAGTCTCCCCTAAGTTAGAAAGACAGAAACAACTTCTCCTAAGAGTCCTTGTTTCATTATGTTAATGTATCCCGGTTCTGTTCCACCCATGGGGCCGTTGGTTTCCCTGCCCCTTTCTCCCTTATGTGTCTCTGCCCTAGAAAGTTCTCCCTTCCCCGCTCTCCCATTGGCCTTTGTTCCCTCACCATTCCCCCAACATTTCCCTGTTGGCCCCCGT